>NMRB01000071.1:466475-535753 GCA_002633025.1 Notospermus geniculatus
AGCGTACTGCTTGGCTTGTCTGAAATTGTGTGAAAAAGAAGAGATTAAGAATCAGAAAACAGCACCCCAGATTAAACTTTTATTTTTAAAGACCGGTGGCTTTTATCCTGAATGAGACATGGTAAGGCAAGAAAATCACTAATTCCCCAAGAAATTCTATTTGCCACCTCAAACTTTAAGGTTTGGTGCATTTTCAACCTTTATTTCAATTACTGATTCAAGAATGTTTAAAACTAGGATTGCTTAAGACCTGGGGCCTGATTCACAAAGCACACTTACGCCTAAGTGTGATCTTAGTGTACTCTTAACTATTGTGTGGGGATTTATGAACAATAGTTAAGAGTACACTAAGACCACACTTAGCCGAAGTGTGCTTTGTTAATCAGGCCCCTGGTGTACATGTGTATAAATCAGTGGTAGAAATTTCCATTGGAAAGTACATGACTGGGAAGCCTGTTACATTACATCTATAACTTGCTATACAAACCTCAACACTGTCAAATATACCAGTATCAGTTGCCATTTTCTCCACCTCTGAGTAACTCACAACATTGGTTTTGGCACGGTGGCTGAAATAACAAAACCAATATCAATTCATAAGGAAGCTTGACGATTTCTAAAACATTGGAAGGCTTTTTTCCCTGTACCATACAAAGAATAGAGACACCCAGACTCACCTCAATATTTTTTCTTCAAAGTTGAGCCAGACCTGGGGTATTTTCTCTCCCATATACTTCTGTCGTAAAGAGACTGAGAACAGCTTTTGTTGAAGTTGGTTGACCCCTGCTCCAGACCATGTACTGATGAAATGAAAACCAACAATCTGAGGGTATCTCTTCTTCAGTTCAGCCTGAGGGATGACGTAGTTTGAAACCTAGAAAGAATTTCGAACGACATTCAGAAAATGTTACACGGGCACGTGATGTGGATCAGACAATCAAATTCACAGATTTGACCTTGAGGTACAATATCAAGAAATGCATTTATAACAGTGAGTATTGGTGCTAGTCAGAGAGCAGGAAGAAACCAGAGCCCCAATCAGACTCACAGAATCACTGTAAGACTATTTTGCAACACAACTAACCTGGTCCAAATGTGTACCAACGATAATGATGGGAGCCTGCGGGGAATGGACAGAGATGGAACTGAGCCAGAAGTCTAAACCGGCGTGCTCGTAGCCGAGACGGATGTTCCACAGTAACAGATAGACAGCTCTGTTGGACAGGAAGAACTGATGAGTGTTGTAGTAGACGGTCTGACCGGCAAAGTCCCACACGCTGTACGTGACGGCGTCATTGTTCCTCGTGACAGTCCAAGAATGAATGTCTATGCCTGAAATGGGTCAAAATTAGAACGATCATGTATTCAATGCTATTCTTTCCAGGTTTCCGCATTCGGCCACATCTTATATGGCAACTACCGGTAAAATACAATTCCAACAATTTACAGTACAATCCCAAAAGTGCAATTCCAACAATTTACAGTATTTTTCCAGTACCGGTAGTCTGACAAAGCATGAAGTAGATGCCACAACAGCTCCAAACTGCTGTTTCCCATCCAACACAGATTTTAGAAATTCGCTCTTCCAAATGTAGTATAGGAATAGGCAGCCGCCCCTTTAAGGGCGCCCGTGTGTAACCCCCGTAGGGAAGCCCCGGATGTTGAGAGAGAGAGAGGGACCACGAGGCAACGAAGGTTCCAATGGAGGTGGTTAACTGGATGTAACTACGAATAAAACCTATAAGATGATGATTTGGTACCTCACTTGTTATCTCTACGACGATCCCACGATCCCTCCCCCTGAAGCACACGAGACAAAGAAGAAGCAAAGAAAGAGAGAAAAGAGATTTACAGCATGCCTTACCATCAGTGATTGCCTCTCCAGACTCAAGGTGGGCTTTGTTTTCCCCACTCAACAAGGCTTTCACAAGGCTGAAACAGAAGAGAAGTCATACTGAGAGGAAGCTACACTCCTCAAATAAGAACTGGGAACAGGTCAGTGAATTGTATGCTCCCCAGGAAGTTTAGGGGATATTTTTTAAAGATAGGAACAGTGATTACCATGTTAGCTCCAGCAAAGAATGCAGATGATTATTGACATCATGATGGATGCAAATCTGCTATAAGTGCATGTCATTACCTGGTCTTTCCAGCCCCACCAAGTCCAACCATCATTAACTTGGTCCTCTTACAAGCTACAGAACCAGCAACAAGCCGCCTGAGGTAGCCCATCAAAGCCATGAAGCCTTTAGAGCAGATTTCTGGAGGTGGTGTCCTCAGGGAAGGGCAGTCATCAATGTCAAGCCCTGAAGAACCAAATGATCAAACATGAACTATGCCAAAATGTAGTCGTCACCGAACTGACGTTTTTCTTGGAAGTACCACTTCAGGTAGGCCTCATTCATCCTGAGCAACTCTGGTCACTTAGGGTCTCTACCGCTACCTACAATGACAAGTGCAAGGGATGGAGCATTTGCATAAACCCTGCAGTTTCAGGATGGGCCTCATTTGAGAAGCCATGAAAGGGACTCACTTTCTATAGGAAGATTCCCAAGGGCCCCAGGCAGGAGCGTCAGATATGGGTTGTCATTCAGCAATAACGTTTCTAACTTTGTGAGCTTGCCAATGTCCTCAGGGATGAGAACTAGGCCCTGGTAGGAGAGGTCGAGGTACGTCAGGTTTTCCAGTTGGAAGATCTCTGGTGGGAAACCTCCGACACTGTCAGCCGCTGAAACATAATAAAAGAGTCTGTCACACTCCACAATCAAGTGTCTGTTTTTGTAAACTTACACATTTCTCGAAGTCCAAAAACCTGACGACAGTGCTTATTTTCAACTTGATATCATCATTTCAACCTCAAACGACTGACATCTATGACGCACAGAGCACACGTGTACATTATACATTCACATACCACTGGCTTGTAATCTCCATAGAAGCCAAATCTGGTGAAAAGTTTGTAGAGTTCAGCATTGAGTGCTGCTGTCTCATTCTCATCCAAGGCTGCACCGATCTCGTCGAACCTGGCCATCGGCGTTATATCCTAAAGGCACAAGAATAATGAACAGTGAATGGTGAAAAAAAGGGAAAATTCGAAATTCGAAGGAATTTTATCAAATGCAACTCACTTTCTGCATTTTGCAAAGTTCTTGTAGCTTTTCAGTGTCGACGTTGATGCCCTCCAGGTATTCGAGGAATGATTCCTTCGTGACAAAATAACCCGGTTTGATCTCCAACCAAGGAACACCAGCGAGCTCCAACTTCTCAAGTTTCTTTAACTTTGTGATGGCAATGGGAAGGGCACTCAATCTTGCTCCTTTCACAGACAGGTGTGTAAGGTTGGATAAATTCTGCAGGCTTTCCGGCAACGATTCCAACAAAAGATTGTCCGCGATGAGGGTCTGGAGGGACACTAATTCGAAGACAACGTCTGGTATGGTCGTTATCTTTGTCTTACTGATATTCAGGAGAAGCAGACCTCGCTTCAGTTCGCTCAATTCGTTCGGGAGAGCCGTGAGATTTGTGCCAGAGAATTCCAACCTCGTCAAGTGAGTGCATTTTTCCAGCCCTTGCGGGATTGCCACCAACTTTGATCCATTTGCCCCAAACGATTCCAATCCCCTCAACTCGTCGAAGATATTACTGGGCAAAGATTCAAGTGATGGATCACACTCCACTGTCTTGAGAAATCTTGTGTATGGCTTCAGTTTTGGTGAACTCTCAAGTTGGGAAGGATCAAATGAAGTCTGGAGGATGTGTGCTGGGCACATGGTGGAATCGTCACTCCAGACGAGATGCTTGTTCTTGTGTTCAATGAACTCTTCCACCAGCTTTTCAGCACCCTGTAAGAATTTTAGACAATTGTTATCAAGCTCTCGAAGAGGTAAGGCAGCCAAAACAGACGACAGTCATGCACACGCAGAAGTAGCCTAAAAAGTTGTAAACCAAACAAAGTCTGGGTTCAATACCCAGAACCTAAGTGGTGGCCGGAGCTGATGTTTCCACTGCACCACCCAAACAACAAAAGTAAAGCGGCCCGTACACGATCAATATTATTGCACAATATGGGGCCCAAAATGGGGGTATGTGCTTCTGGCATGAGGGGTAGAAGAAAGATTGACAGTAATAGGGAGTTTTCGCAAAGACCCTGAAATGCCAACACGAATGCCAAACCCATTGTTCGATGCGTTTGCGTTGGCATTTCGGGGGCTTTGCGAAAACTCTGTAATATTGCCCATTTTGAGCCTCATATTGTGTAATAATATTGTGCATGTATGGATGGCGTAACAGTAACAGTCATGATTGCTTCCTCAAATTTTCGGATAGCCGTCCTTTCACAAGGCAGATGACAGAAGGAAGTATTGTGCAAAATGTGAACCACATGTACTGATTATACGAAATAGCTTACCTTGGCGTAATCCCCCTTGTTTGCAAGCTTGCAATCTACGAAGTAAATCATCAGGAGTGACGTCACAGATTGCAGCAGTTCGTTGAAATAGAAGACTACCTACGTGTTAAAGAATAACAGTGTCAATACAAACAGACACAAGCCATTTGTGGACACTCAGAATAATGGCACTGAATAATACTGAGGCATACGTGTAACGAGAATATCATTTTTACCTGCTCATCACTGAGATCCAGCTCCTTGTGTTTCCTTATTATCTTGTCATATCCAGGAAGTTCCATCTTGGCGCCGAGTCCGAGGTATACCTGTGGCGCAATCAACACCTCAACGTAGGTTCTCTGCACCTTGGGTAAGTTCAACCCTTTGGCGTTTATCAAGTGAATGTTGGATTTCTCCAGGCCTGTAATGATGTCAAGAGTAGCAGAGGTCAGTCATGATGATAGGATGAGCAGTAATGACGAAGTCTGTGAATGAAAGACCAAAGCTAACCACTAAACTCACAATTTGACTGTCCAGGGTCCAACTATCCCTGGATTACCGGTACCCACACTTTAAAATTGAGGAAACCGACATAACTTACGGCTTGTACAAAGATGCAGTGCTTGATACTGCTTCTCAACCTGGAACATCGGTTTTGATTGGAATTCGAGCATCTCTTGGTTAATCTCACGAGGCATCAGCAACATTGATGCGACGGGTTCACCAGCTGAAATTAACACCATGACAACAGGAATTTATGTGACAATTCATTCCAGGTGACATTCTGTGCAAGTTACTGGGCATATAATTGACTAACTCAACACACGCCTGCATAAGATTTCACCAGTTCTGATCAGAAAGATCTCTCTCAACACTGAAGACAACGCCATCCAGCACTCCAGAAAAAATACCATTCTGATTATATACGAACCATGTTGAGCAGCAATCGTGTCCATCAATTCTTCCTCGTGTTTTGGTCTTGACCTCGTGAAAGCGCTGAGAAGAGCTGCAACAGACACAGAATTGCCATGAACGACTACTACACAGTACACTGATTGTGTGCAAAATGACACACAATATAAGCATACTATTACTAGTCTTTGAATCGAACCCATACTTTTCAGAAGCCTTCTGGCTATTCCGTTCCTTAGTCATCAGAATCATTCAACAAGCATAACATTTGCCAATGAAGATGCCACATCTGCATTCCAGGTACCCACAACTGGGTGGAATTGAGGCTCACATCAAAAGTGGGTCTCGGATTTAGCATGCCCATGAGGAATATTTTCTTCCTAGTTTGAGCAAGCTCACCTTCTGGCGAAAGGTTCCACCGTCTGCAGTCAAAGACGTCACAGTAGGACGGCTCCCAACCTGCTCGCTGCTCTGGACTGAAGAACCACATCGGAAGCGGTCGATATGGTTTGTCATCAATGATTCTGTTCAGTGCTTCAACTGCAGAGAAATGTTGGCAACTTAAATCAAAGCACAGTAAGTAGAAACCCACTTTCCCCAAGATTTTCCAGTGAAAAGGATTTCCCAATGCTCAATTTTCTTGACAATTTCAATGAAATGAACGTTCTTAAAGTCTTTGGTGGCCCAGACATCTACCGTAAATCATTCAACAGGTCATTCCACAAGTGCCAATAAATCAAATGTGTATTGCATTAGTATAAACATATTTCACTATTCATTAAAATGATGATATCGGTAAACTTACTGCAACTGACACGAGGGGCACCAGGCTGGTTGCCCAGCTTTTTCCTCTTAATCATGGTTGATGTAGGGGTAGAGACATTGGCACCTGGCAAAACGTAACAAATGAACTCTGTGAATCTTGTTGGTTAGTGTCAGATCAGAGAAGAGAAGTAAAGGCTAAAATCCAACAGTACCGTAACTGCAGGATGCGACACACTGTGGAAACGTATAAAGCATCAGTTTACACAGACTTACTTTTGATCAGTTTTGGCGACAGAGATAGAACTCGGTCAGTTCCACTGGCGAACGAGTACCCGAGCGGATGCAGACGGCTGTCATTCTTTGGAATTGTCTTCTCTCCCTCATCTAAAAGAATGATATGAAATCAGCAACCAGACAGAAGCACGGTACAAGTTAATAGTTCAGGCTTCGTTCATTCCAGGATAACAAAACATTTTCTTTTCAAAGTGGCTGTTCATTTTCGTCACTTGAGGAATCTGAGTTGTGATCCATGGGAAAATGGAAAAAGCTATGCACTTGCAAATTCCAGGGATTATTTGTTGCGGAGAATAATCGCTGCAATTTGCAGCTTCTTAACTTTCTCCATTTTCTCAAGGATCACAACTCAGATTCATCAATTGACGAAAATGAACAGCCCCTTTATTTGTTGACATAAAATTGACTATCTCTACTAATTCCATATTCAGATCTCTAGTGTCCTCACACCTACCAGTCTCAAATGTGTAACTCTCCTCAGAGATGGATGTGAGCGAAGCCAACACCAGCTTATCTCTGTCCTCTTCCTTTTCAAGTTCAACAAAGAAGTTTCCTGAAGCCAGGTCTGGGTGTGTCGAATCTAATGGCTGCTCCGTCCACTGCAAGAAAAGACTCAATGAGTACTGTACTGAATCTAAAGCTACTGTACTAAATCTAAAGCCACCCATGCACGTTCAATATTATTGCACAACACCGAGGACCAAAATGGGGATATTGCCAATCTTTCTTCCACCCATCATGCCAGAAGCACATGGCCCATTTTGGGCCTCATATTGTGCAATAATATTGATCGTGTATGAGCAGATTAAGACAACAATGAGTACCCGGTATTGCATCTGAATGGATGATCTGAGTAACTTATGATATATACAGTAAACATCGCATAAGTCGGAGTCGAATAACTCGGATAATCACATAACTCGGATGACCTCCCGAGGTCCCGATTTTTTCCAACGTTAATTCCATTAAAAATCATCGCATAACTCGGATCCTGTAAGTCGGATTTTCGCCTAAGTCGGATGAAAATTTGAGTCCCAGTGTAATACATTTCCATTAAAATCTTGTCGCATAAGTCGGATGAGCATAGGCTATGCACACAATCTAATACACACATTCACAACATTTGACAAATGCATTTGAAACTGCCGAGAGGAACACTTTTCCGTTGACTATGATCGGCAGTTTCCGTCAGCTGTCGCGTTTCTGAGAAGAAATGCGCCATCAAGATCAACAAGTATGAAAGCAGGGGCTTTATTAATGAAGCACACAGGGCTATACCCTTAGTGTCCTCTTAAAATCTATTTTTGTTGTTCCCAACACAATAGTTTTAGAGGGCCCTAAGAGCAGGTAGCCTTAAGTGTGTTCCATGAATATGGTCTCGATCTTTTTGGCAGTTCTGAGTTCATACCAATGTCGCACAAGTCAGATTTTCTCCGACTTGTATGCCTAAGTCGGATAAAAATCCGACTTACACGTAAGTCGGAGAAAATCCGACTTACACATAAGGCGGATTTTCTCTAAGTCGGACAAAATTTGCTGGCCCACTTGCATCCGACTTATGCGATGTTTACTGTAGTACAATCAGTGGTTTGGAAACATGTTTCTTCTTGTCTTGATTTGTTTTCCAAGTCCCATCAACATGGTTAGCTCTTTTATGCCACCAAACACAATCATGGTATAAAATGTCTTTCATTTCACATGTCTCGGACATGAATGGGGAGGATCTTAAACTTCAGCTGCACCCTACACCTACCAAAGTCGGAGTCTGTGCTATCATGTTACATGGACCCTCTCCACGAAGAGCCAATCTCAGCTTTCCTTTGTCTGCGAGATATTCAGTCCAGATTTTGACACCAGTCTTGTAGAATTCTACAGCAACTAATGACACACCCTGAAACGTGCAATGAAAATCTCTGAATTTCTTATCTCAGATCTGAGTCAAGGTCTCAAATATCTTCATGGCATTTTGCCACCATGTCAAGCAAGTAGGGATGTTTGGGGATTGAGACAAGTGCGGAGGACATAATGGAGATTGAGCGGTATATGGTCTGTACTTACAGGTTGTTCAGTCTGGTTGTCCTCAAAAGTCACATGTCTAACCTTCACAGCGACCTCAGGTGATATGCCACACTTCCAACTCTCATTGGAGGCTATTTGAGTCGTATTGAAGACCCAGTCTCTGCCAAAACAGCCCCGGTTTAAGCTGTACGCTATCAGTGGTTCCTTTTCTTCCCTATTGGAAAAAACGACAAGAGCAGTGATAAAATGATGTGATATGACAGGATGAAGAACCTGAAGTCTAATCCTGTTCAGTCTGGCTCTAGACTTATCTATGTAATGATGAACACACAAACAAATTATTTGGTTCCAGTTCGTACCCAGCAGGAACGAAACAGACAAATAAGCCAGAAGGGAGGAGGATTTCAAAATGTGTTTCTCAGGATCCCGCTGGGATCCAACAGTCAAAATGACACTTGAAAACCATTTACACCCTGGCAGTCAAATGAATCTTACCCAAGGATCCCAATGGAGAGTTGGTTCCCTTTGTAGATCCTCAAATCAAGAAAGTTGAACCTCTCTGGGCAGAAGTATATGTTTTCTACCACATACAAGTTGTTTTTGGCGATATTCAACCAACTTGTCTTTGGATTGAACACATATGCTTCAACAGCCTTCTTGCCTTTCCTTCCGTACGGTCGCCATTTGGACTCGCCGAATGAGACTGGGTGGAGCACGAAATGCATATCCTGGAAAGTTACAAGAGAAAATTGACTCAGAACACACTGACGGAGGGAGGGAGGGGGTCATTCATACACAAGTGACAGTTCGCAGAATTAACATCGGAACATCCAAAGTGGCAGAATGATGAGAGGTTTTAAGTCAGTAGTGATCACATGATGTATTAAAGCAAATCTTATGGCACACCTAATAAAACATAGGTGTATAGTATACGTTCAGCACTAGAATGGTGTGCGGCAGTGGATGGCACATACCATCAAGAGCTGTGTGCATTTGGTACAAACTCCACAACTTGGACAAAGAGGCTGCAGTGAGTTTAATTTGCAATCACAGTGTCTGAAAAGAAATAATACGACTCACTTCACTACAGTATGTATACTTTGCCACAAAAAGGATTAGATTACTCTAAGTGACAACAAAATTCCTAAGGTAATGTCAATGGCGAATAGGCTTTATTTCTAAGTTTTTTGCCTTCACATCCCTGCCTAGTTCACAACTACATGTAGAACATACCTAACTGTTTCACTTGGCAGTCCATTGTATTTACATTTCCTGCCACTGACCATGCACTGCTCACACAGAGCACACTTGTTGAAATCAAGGATAGTGTCTGCCGTCGCAGCGAGGTTGGATGCCAGATGCTTGGGGATCAAGTTGTACTGGTTTTCTACAAAAGATGACCAAAATATGACATAATAACCGACACCGCTCCTTTGGGCTATCAGAGTGGTGCAATGGGAACATCAGGGGCTGGTACCTATGAGGTCTCGGGTTCAATTTCCTGTCCGACATACTCTTCTTCACAACACAGGTTTCCTCCAGGTGCTCTGGTTTCCTTCTGCTTCTATTAAATTCACCAATGTAGTCTGAGTGAAGTCACCTAATTTCTAAATTGCTAGATAAGGTCAGAGTGTGAACACTTGAAAAACATTTCTCGTTACCTGGTCCAATAATCTGCTCGATGTTCCTCGAGTAGTTGGGCAGCTCGGTGCACTTGTACTTCTTGCTGTTACACTTCATCCCCTTGCCACTGCTACCCTTACTAATGTGGACGAAGTATCTGTACACCATGTTATCCTTGACAATCTTCTTATTGCTCTTGTCACTGATACAGGTTGGACATGGAACAATAACCTGTAACCAAGTGACATCGGCATGAACAATTTTCAACTGCTTCACGATGAAACTATCAAGTCAAACTTTGTCCCCATTGACATCAAGTAAGACTCGGTGGACACCAAAGTTGAAATACGGAGGTCAGTAGACTAACATATAGAACTGAATTGGATCTTTTAACATTGTTCACAATACTGCTGACGTCAGGTTGCAGATTCTAGCGAAACCTTTTGATTGTCACACTTACGTTCGCAAAAGCATCTGCCATTTTGATAGTGTAATCCATGATACTTGTCACGGTATTCAGCACTGACCACAAGCACTGCATACGACATCGGACCGATTCTGTACGATGAAACTCTGTACGGCAACTGAACACAATCACAGGGTCACCTGGGGAAAAACAACATTCATCTTTTCATTGCAATGCTTCAGATCTTATTATCATATGGGGTACTGATTGACAAAACTGTTATCCAAGTCAATTCATTGAAAAAGTCAAAAATCTGAGAGATTCTCACCCAAAATTCATTTCATTTTAATGGCTGTTCAAGGACTTGCACTGGAGTCACATGTAGGTCACACATCACCATAAAACAAATCAAGGTACATCAAGTCGCAGTCACAGTTTCATACAACGAAAGCAACAACACCTACCATCTTCATCTTCATGCTGTTCCATCAAGAGATCAACCCCACCTCGCCTGAGCAGGAATCCTCGCTTCCAAAGGAGAGTGAACTTATACAAACTGGCAATCCTTTGCATGAAAGTTGGTAGCAGTGACACCGGAAGCTCTGGTGAGAACTGGTAGTGTTTGTCACGCTGAACGCTGAATTCAGGCTTTTCTTCAACCCATATCTTTTCCTGGAATTACACACAGAATACACAGGTCTTAGTAATTCAACATTGACCTCCAACAGACAACTGCTCTGACTACTCCCAAACACCACCAAACTTCCCAAAACAGTAAAAGGTCTTCATTGGCAGACCCCCTATCAAACAAGGAGTACTTACCCTTTCAATGCAAGGTTCATCTGGAAGATGATCTGCAACAAGGAAGACTGTAGACTGGTCACGCTTGGTGAAGCGGTCAACCTGAACTTCAATCAGTACACCCACGTCAGTAAGCAGTCTGATGATGTGCTGAAACTGAAGGAAGATGGATGGATTATCCAACTGAAATTTGCATCACTAGGCAATACCTGTTCAGTGGGGTAACTACTGCTAAATTCATGCGAGTGCTTGGGGGACGTAATGTCATCATACCCGTTCGAGTGGCGTAATGACGTCATTCCGTCACATGACGTTGCCGATGTCACAGATGACGCGACGGAAATCTTGATGATGTCAGAAGGCCTAAACAGCACTGTTATTTTCGTTAATATCTTGATATTTCGAAAACCATAAGTCATATCGAAATTCAGGCTTCGTAAGGGCACTTCCCAGGTCTGTCTGCATGTGCATACCAAGTTTGAGGGCGATCCGTTGGTCAGTCTTGGAGAAAATCGCGAACAAACAAACAAACACACAAACTCTTGTCAAATTTTAGTATGATTATGACGTCATGCAGTGCATTTATGTACACACACTAGTGTATGCAAACACTCTATAAAACACTTTTCCAACAAACGACTACCTACCTGTTCCTCATCAACAAGCTTGCCTTCGTGGTAAATTGCCATCAGTGATTTCCTCAGTGTTTCCTCAGTCCACATAGGTTGGTCTTTGCTGATGAACCGGATCTGTTTGGCCAGGTTATCCTTCGGCGGTGGCGGACGCATGATCACTGCTATCACTTGGCTGAACCATTTCAGGTCTGTCAGAAAAAGGTCATCCTTCTGGTTTGGGAAGTACATCACCTTGCCCTGGAGTACAAAACGTGGTACTTCTATTATGCCGTTTTCATCAGTTCAGATCAGTGAAATATTTGGAATGGAACAACTCTTCTTCAGACCCTGAGCACAGACGAAAATTAAGTCCCACAGAGACCCCCCTCCCCCGGCATGTTTCAGAGATGTACAAAAACCCACCCTGCGATGGAGCTCCTCAACAATTTTCTTGACAACGGGCTGAGTCATGTTCGACAAATGGAATCCACACTTTTTGGCGTCATCATCCACCCGCTGTAAGACTGTCGACAACGGCTGGATTCTCTCCGTTTTCTCACAGATTTTACCAGCAACTTCTTCAGTTTCAGCACAAGTGTATGACATCCACACAAAGTTCTTCACAGCAAACAAAGCATCTTTGAACATTTCACTAGGCTCAGGCTGAAACGAAGACAGTGCATTTGATTTAATGTGACTACTGTCGAATGGCTTGTATTCACTGACATGCCTTTTCTTTGCATTGTGCTTGCATTGGTGTAAAGCCGCTCTCACACCTGCGACAGTTGGCCTGCGTTTAATTGCGATAGACAATCACAGGTGTACTGTCGCAAATTAACACAAACTATCGCAGACCTTGCGATAATATTACAGACAGTCGTGTATAAGCGTGAAATTTTGGGAATGTTCAAAAAATTTAACCTTGTAGCAAAGCAATCACAGATTTGTCGCAAAATATCGCACAATGTCACAACATATTGTTTATAACCCCAAATTATCAGTGTCGACTGAAGAGGCTGCAGACAGAAAACCCGTAAATTTTGGCCAGGGTTTAAAAATTTGAAAATTGTCTCAGGATTGTCCCAGCTATTATCGCAGATTGTCGCAAACAGCCGCAACTGAACGCCAAAAAACGCTGATTGTCCTTAAGTTTACAATAATTCTGCGAAATTTTTGCGACGCTTCTGCAACAAATCTGCGATATTTTCTGCGATTGTTTGCGTAACGTAAAAAATACAATCGCACGCAAATTGTCGCACGTGTGAGAGCGGCTTAAGACTGCACGCACAATGTCAGGTGCATTACCAATACAAAGCAGGTCCATCAACCATTGTAGCCTCTGTATTATGAATTTGAAGCGCAATTACTGACTTCACAAACCAGATCCCCGAAGGGTTGTATAAGGAAACAAACCTTTCTGTCAATATTGATCATCTGCCAAAAGATAGGAACTTTTTTCATCCTATCAACCATGCTTGCTGCTTGGCTGGTGTACAGCAGTGCCTCCATGTCGTAGTTATCAACAATCCACTTGCGTCTGAAAAGTAGCAAAAATCATCAATTTAATTGATAAACGTCGATGTATATACCGGTAGGCCTATTCAAGGATGGCTTGGTCGCTGTCTCGGTCATTGTGGCAGATTGGATAAGTCACCAGTCAAAACTGCACAAACCCCAGTAAAACACTGAGTAGATGGTGGCATATGATAGACATTTTGAAATCAGAAGGCCTCTGGTCACTTTGCCTTTGGACTATCGGGTGAGTGGAGTGCAGTCCAAAGGCAAAGTGACTGGAGGCCTTGAAATCTCACTATGTATGATGGGTGAATGCTACTGTCACGAGCTGTTGTCATATACTACTATACAGCATCATGAACTTACTTGGTCATGACTTTGAAACGCTTTTCAAGTTTATCTGCTTTGTCCCAGAGAGCATTCTTGACAGCACACTGCATGTCCTTGATTCGCGCTGAAGCTACGTCCTGGTTCATCTTCTTGTTGTAGAGACCAACAAGGGTAGGTACAGTATGCTCTACCTGAAAACACAAATTATTTGTAGAATACATGTATATAACTAAATATAAGCAGTCTTAGTTCCCTTCTGCATCAAACTCTCAGATTATTACAACCATGATCTGAACCCATTACCTCAGAGGTGACTAGTGTGGATGTTAACACTATGTCATTCTGACACCCCGTGGATATCAACCACAGCAGAACATAGGCCAAGAACACTACTGATAGATCTTCTTGATGTCTCAACTACACAACTACATAACTTTTATTTGTGAACAAAATGAAGTAAATTGACACAATAAGTTGGCTCCTCAGCACAGCTTTATGGCAACTCATTCTCGAAGTAAGACAGCTACCTTTGCCACCATGTTGGCGATTCTTGTTACTAGTTTTCTAGCCAAGGACTGAAGGTTCTCTTCGTCACATTGGTCAACGAAGAATGGGATGGCAACAAGGGATCCTTCACTGAGGAGCAAATCCATAACGACCTGCAAATAACAGGAATATCAAATGAAGATGTATCTATCCCTGACTTGGCAAATCATTGAGGTTCAGTGAGTCCAAAGTTTGACATCCTCCCACAGCAGGGGTTTTTACCTCGCTCCTCTTCATCCACTCACACAAAGAGGAACGAGACCAAAGCCCTGCTGTGGGCGGATGAAAGTTTGAAAGCTCCATCTGGAGCAATTGGGCAAGTTTTGTCAAGTTCAGTTGCAAGCAGGCATGGCAGGAGTAACACTAACAGACAGACTGCCATGCGCGGAATACATTGCCTTTTCTCTTTGCGTATCAGGGGTAAAGAAAACAGATGAAAGGGGGCTCAATGCCCCCTAAACTTTCATAGTCCATACCTGTTTCCTATGCACCTCGTAAATGTTCAAAACTGCCTCACCGAATGGTACACCAGTGTAAACTGCGAAGGGCCAGGGTTCTGGTTGTAAGCTGTTGAAGCCTCCCTTAATGAATTTCGCCAAGCTGAAGTCACATTCATCACCACGAAAAATCACAAGTTTGCATTGTTTCATGGACAGTATGTCCTTCTCATCAACTACATCTGGAAACAGAAATTCTGATGATGAAGTTCTGATTCCATCATGGAAAACAAAATCTGACTGCGAGTCCAAGTTGTTAAGGTGCGACCGTGTACTTCCAAGAAAACTAACAAGTAACATAGGTCTAATGATATATACTTATAGAGTAGCTTACATGTTTGTGGTTGAGGAACATACTGGTCCACAAACTTCGTCAGAGGAGGACAAATCAGAGGACATCCATCGAGCTTTAAGGTGACATAATGATTGCATTTCATTGGATTTCCTGAAAATCAGAAAAGAGGAATACAGAGTAGAGTATAGAGATGATGCTTGAATATTATGTGCTGTTAAAATAGAAAAGTCCACTCTCATGCTCTAGACCAGTACCAAGTTTTCTTAGACTTTGTTGAAGCCATTTTATGTCCAGTGGGAAATCTGACTGAATCTGAATTGATCCACTCATCTATATGACATTTTAAAAGTGCTGCTCGCTTACTCTCAATACTGAACAAGTTACATGTACTTACCCCAGATAGGTGGAACCATGGTCACACCAGATAGGCACAGGTCAACGTCCTCGATGTTTTTTTGTGAGTGCAACAGGAGTGCAAGCCCACATGATGTAATCTTTTTGCAGCCTGTGAATTTCACCTAAAAAAAGTGAGAGAAGACCGATTTGTGAAAACGTTGATGTAACTTTGCCGTCTGCAGTGCATTTAATGAACAGGCTTCAAAAACTAATCTGAATGTAATAACACTCCAAATACGGTACTTCTGACGAGTTGAGCCCAATCAGCTTTTAGCATCTTACCTCTTTGAGTTCGCCTGTCAGCTGAACTAGCCACCTGATACCTTTATCAGTTACATGAACAGCACCTTTAAACAGAAAGATATATTACAGTGGTAATCCGTAATCTCGATAGATTTTCTTGAAGTACAATACAAGTATTACAATGACAAAAGCGGATATGGACAATTTTTCAATGGCGACGGACTAACAAACACCACAGTATAGTAATCTTGCCTCAGAGGTACTGTCCAGACAACGCACTCAACAGGAAACAAAACAACACCTTCCAGCAAGTCGTCTGCTTACCTGAACCAATGAACCGTGTCAGATGTGGAAGCATGACATTGTGATCAAGGAGCAGTTTGAAAAACAAATCTGTCAGTTGATCCAATCCAGCAAGACTCAGTGAACCAAGTCTCTGGTTAGTGACTGTCTGAGCAAGGATATCCTATAAGAGAAGAAAGTAGCTAAAAACACATTTGAGACAACGTCACATTGTACAGCAACTAAAAAACTGCACTCTGGTAAAACATGTACGAATCTACATTGTATAGTATGCATGTTGACTGGAATGGTGGTTGCCAGAAATAACTTTGGCACCAAGAAAATGATTTATTTTCTGCTGTTAACCATTTACCTGGAAGCATTACAATGTAGATTCATAATAGGAGTTTGTGGTCCTGAGATTTTGCATCCCAAGACTTTAGGCTAACTATAAAAATCCAATCCACTGCTGGATTTGTGAGTTAGTTTGTGATGCTTACCTTTCCAGTGAAAAGAGGCAGACCACATTTAGGTTTCAGGTATGGTTTCAGAGCTCGAATGTTCAATGATGCTGAAATGAACACACTTCGAATAAAAAGTAAGGCGAGGTAAGAGGAATTCAGATTGGAGTTATTGAATAATCAAGACAGAGTCACCACTTATGAGGCACACTCACTGCATGAACGAGAAACACATATTATAATTAAACTAAATGGGCAAAACACAAATGGCTCAACTGCTTGGGTGACAACTAGTAACTGAGAATGGGTCATCATCACGACTTAAAATAAATCTCAGGTTGAGTGCTGAATGAAAGAGGGAACTGACTTACTTGGGTTTGGTTTCTCAACATCATGTGACGACATGCTGGGAGCATTATTTGTCTGTGGCAGACCGAGAGAGCGCATCCCATCATTATACCTGCTATCAGCATCTGGGTTTGCCATGCCGAGTGCAGCAACTGAAGTATGCAATGCCGCCCCGGGTGTTATTCCTCTATCTTGGAGTGGTTCTGCCTTTGCTTGCGTCTCGGCAGCTTGCATTAACCAATTCTGATATTCCTTCATCTCGGCAGCAGCAACTGCTTTTGAAATTCCATCGGTGTATGGCGACTTTTGCACTGCTTTTTTCTTCAATAGGAGGTCTTGACTATGATTTGAGGGAATAGATGGGGATGGAATTGCCTTTTGTTGCTGAGTTATTCGAAAAGGAATGTCAACAGATTGCTCAGGCACTGTGTCTACAGATGGTGAAGGAATCAACATGTTTGTCATCTGAACAGGTGTTGGGTTTTGTTGGTTTGAAATCAGACGGCGTTCAAAATCCCTCCTTTGCTCAGTGTCTGGTCCGCTCGATTTTTTCTTTTTGCCTTTTGATGTCGTTCGTTCACGCACTGGGCCTGGGGTGGGATCTGATAGTGATGCCACTCGTGTTGTAGCAACTGATGATTCCATGGGAATGAAAGGTGGTCCAGCACTGGGCTTGGCAGTTTTCTTCAACTTTATCTCTTGATCCGTATTAACTTTCTTCATTTTTGGTGGTTAAAGTTCGCTGCACCCTATCTACAACAAGCAACACTCCAATCCTAACCTTTCATATCTGCCCGAGTGAAACTGAATTGAAAGCAAAACGTCAGCATGAACAATTATTCTGTTCCATTTCCCATTGGTTCCTCATTCAAATTCCTTATCCCTACCCAACCGCTCCCTTCCAAGTTTTTAGTCCCTCAAGATCGCGCCCTGAACATGCCAAACACGTGCTTCCCGCGGAATTCTGGCGCCCTATTTATAGGCTAGGCTTTTTCATTTGGAAGTGGCTATTCTTACGACGATGCTTATTTTTACGACGATGCTTTTTTGGGAGTTTTTAGGGATTTAGGATTAGGGATTAGGGTTTAGGGAGGGTTAGGGTTAGGATTAGGGCTAGGGGAAGGGTTAGGGGTAGAGGTAGGGTTAGGGCTAGGGAGGCAGTGATATAGGCCTAGGCATGATAGGCTAGGCTATCAGCATGATCAGTGACGGACAGTGGCTATAGGGCTAGGCCCCTAGGCCTATATGTCCTACCTATGATGTATACAGGCGCCTAGGCCTAGGCCTACCGATAGGCTCTAGGCTGCTAGGACTAGGTAGCTATGCTAGGCCTACGGTAGGCCTACTCAGAGGCAGAGGTAGGCAGGCAGGGCCAAACAAAAACATGCCAAAGGGTCCAAAGTCAGAAAGCAAAGGAAGGCCTAAAATTTTTTAAAAGGCGGCGCCCAGACAGTGGCCGCAGAATCGGAATGTGCTAGGCCTAGCCTAACAGTAGAGACCAAACGCCTGATCAGGCCATATGGCTTCATCAGGCAACCTCTCCTGATGAGGCTATATCGGTAGCTTGATGAGGCAACCATCTCAAGAATCAGAAAGAAACAAAGAAGAAACAAAGTGGCCGCAAGCGAAACAAAATGTCATATGACTAAAAGCATGTGCTTATACCATACTTTGATCTCACCGTGCAATTCTCATATCTACCGTGGAATTATGACGTAATCAGTGTGTCAAATCAAAAGGTGTTTTCCATTAGCAGAAGCTGGAGAATACCAGGATGTAGCCTCATCAAGCTACCTCCAATATGGCGGACGTAGCCTGATGAAGCCATCTGATGGAAAATCTGTTAAAAAACACTAACACAAGTTTGAATGAAAATACTTTTGTTACTGGTTGCTTTTAAATAGTGGATCACATGCTTTAGACTGAAAATCTTGAAGAAAAAAACATACAAGAAAAAAGAACAGGAAATTATCCACATGGCTTCATCAGGCTACCTTGCCTGATCAGGAGATGGCCTGATCAAGCGTTTGGTCTCTACTGCTAAGCCTAGGTAGGTGTAGGCCTAGGCCTGCCTGCCCTAGGCCCTAGGCTAGGCCTATTCATCACACCTGTCAATTGTCATCATGTTTTCATCCATCTCATCATCTGAGCTGACATGTTCATGGTCTTGAGTCATGTGAGTGACATCCTACACACAGGCATGACAGGCACAGCTAGCTAGGCTACATGTCATGCATGTAGGCCTACCGGTCTGTCATGTACAAGATCATGTATGTCATGTACATGATGTATGTGGGCCGAGGCCAGCCAATGCACTGCCACATGTGCTATGGCTAATGCACTGCACGTGGCGAATCAAACGACATCTGTTGTTGAAAGAATAAATTACAAGTTGCGGCACTTTGGTGACCATGGTAACTGAATAATCGGCATTCTCATTGGTCAAAATCCTTCGTGAATGCTCGGAGTTTTCCGAACGCACCTGCCGACCGCGTTTGTTCTTATTTGGCATGACACTCCGCATCAACAACATAGGCCAACTTGCGATTGTTGTCGAGTGAGCATTTGGGTTGGTTGAATAAAGTGCGATCAAAATCATTTAGGGCCTATCTGGTAGAATGGCAGACGGTGAATCTCAGCCCAAACCAGATGCAACGAAGGTGAAAGAAATAAGGATTCAAACTGGCGTCGTTAAAAGGTGATCAGACATGACAGATTCATCAATATCAATCTTCTTGTTGTGCCAGCCATGCATTATTGCTGCATTGATTGGTTGCTGCATGTCATGATGTTTTTACGTACATACATTGGTCAGTGCATGCGGTCTGCATCCATAATGGTGTGGATATGTAAACGGAAGAGATGTCCTTATATAAAATGTCCTGCTTATTATTTCAGGACAGCAAAAGATGTTCTCTCCTATGTGAAAGAAGCTGAAAAAGAAGCTCAAGTAGTAGAGAAAATGGAAGCAGAGGGCAAGGATGAACATGATATAAAATTGAGAGTAAGTTAAAGCCCCACTGTATTGAATTTGAAAAACGCAAATCATCGCCGCGATTCTTGACGTCAGTGCACGACGTCAGCGTAGTGTAAAATGTACTGCGCTCCATCTGAATACATTAGGCCTCTCCCTGCAGTTTTTTTCAATGTGTGCTGAAAACTAGGCTTTGATTCTCTGAAGTAGGTATCAGACAGGCATTTTGGGGACCTTCACAAGCTATGAGACCTCTGTGCACTCTCTCCTAACATTTTGAAAATATCGTAAAATTCAATACAGTGGGGCTTTTAAGTTTTTATTGAGTTGAGAGGCATTAATATTGTTATCATGAAGAACCTCGTCATGATGTCAGTTTTCAATTTCATCACAAACATGACAAAGGAAGATGACAGATTAGTGGCTATTAAATATCCCTTGATGATTCAATTAATTTTCAATTTCAGCGAAATTGCTGGGAAGAAAGTAGGAATATGATCAAAGTGCAAGGAAAGAGACTAACTGATGCACGTGATAAACTTACTGCCTTGATGGTAAGAACGGGTATCAATCTTGACCTCCATGAAATCTATTCTAAGGACAAGCACTAGCAGTGTCCATGATATTACCAGCTGAAGGTGCATCACATTAGTTGTGTGCAATGTACCGGTATGATCATTCCTGAGGTTGTGAGGGCAAGATGTGTATAACATTGATTAATGTTTTCAAGTGTGTAGACCTCTATGGGATTACATAAATCTTTTTTCCAGAAAGAAGTTGACAATGATGAACTCATTAAAGAAACTGATGAATACAAGAAAATGATGGAAGTTTTAGAAGACAGTAAGGAAGCATTGGCAGTAGCAACGCAATAGTTCTGGAAGGCTGCCCTCTGACTCTTGACTTTCTGATATTTTTATATGTGCTGAAGGAGTTCTCGGATGTTTCTGTCAGCATTGTTCGAGTGAACTGTTGCACATCATGATTTGTATCAGTGTTTAAGTGGTGTTTTTAGGAAGTAATTTAATTTTGAGATTTGTTTGGTAAGTCTTGTCGAATTTCATGGGCCAATGGAAAATATGGCTGGTATACCATAATTCTTCACATGCCTTCCTCACATGTACACTGTTTTTGATTTACATGTTCAAAGTGAACACTGGATGATGATTTTAGAGTATCAATTTAGCAATCATGATGGAGCAAGGGCGAAAGTCTTTTTTCAGGTTAAATTCTTACCCAGTGCCCGTACTACCTGCAGTAGCTCGGAGATCAGACTGGCCTCCATGCTAGTGATTCCTGGTATTTTGATTACCTGCATGATGTCTCCCTTGATCTTGGCACTATGGTGGTAAAATGTCAACCAGAAAGACTTCAAGTAAACATTCCATTGGCTGAACAGCATTGCCCAAAACAATTACATCAATATATTGAAATTCATGTCTCAATTTTCTTGTACTTAGTTAATCCTTCCCACTTGTATTGTCTGCTCAGTTTATTTCAATAATACTAACTACTTTCATATAGAGCTGTTCAAATAAGCGATCATTAAAAATTTCAACAAACTCTCTTTCTCAGAGGCGTCTCAGAAAATGCTGAAGACTGTTGACATCCAAACGAAAGTACAAGAAGTACCAACGAATTGAACAGGTCCCTGAAAGTAAAAGGAATACAAACAGATTGCTAAGAAATAGACTCGCCAAAAACATGTTTTTTTTCACAATTATTTCTAATAAAATACAGATAATTTATATCATATCATTCTTGTTGTTCACATTTCTTGGTTCGAAATCAAATTTTTCTTGAGTTCTTTCCTACCGGTATGTCATGAGGAGGAGGAATCAAGTTGTCTCTCACTGGCAACAGTTCACTCGTTGAGGTGACAATTTAGTCCAGTTCAATCAAATACCTCCTTACCAAGTTGATTTAGTGCAGCAGTTCGCCATATGAAGTGTTGTGCTCTGCCATTAATGATGTAACTTCATCTTGTTCCATACTAGCGTGATGAACAGAATCAGATTGCCAGCATATCAGCCATGAATGTGGTGAAAGGCTCCTTGCAACCTATGTTCAAAGTGGTCTTCTGAAGAGGAGATTTAGCTTTTTCCTCGTCTGCACAGGCAGGAAATCTCTGGCACACTGACCAACACTGGATGAAAATACCACTTTCCTGACTCTTCAAGCTTCTCATCTAATAGATGATAATATTTTTGGAGTGATACTATCACTCCAAAGGAGTGCAGCACCTGACGGTCAGTGTTAGTGTCATGACATCCCACACGTCATTACATGATGTCTTGACACGAGACGAAAAAAAATCAAATTTATTTCCGATGTCATGATCGCTGAAACAACTGGACTTTTTTTCGAGTCGCGTCATGGAGTTCAGAAATGACGTGCGGGACGTCATGACGCTGCACCGCCAGGTGCTGCACTCATTTGGAGTGAGAGAGTCTATTCACACTTCATGATTTGCAAGGGAATTCAAAAGAAGAATGCCAAATGCTGAATGCAGGAGATGAAAAGAACGACTGGAAATGACACAGCTCTCTGAGATGGCATCTTTATTTTCGAACATATTGGTCTGAAGACATAAAAAACAGTAAATTTTCTATCAGAATATTCTGAGCTGAGAAATGTGCACTAAGAGACGAGTAAAACGCTAGCATAAATGTGCAACAGCTATGCAGATAAGGCCCAAATAAGTGGCACAACATTGTTTTTGATAAAGTAACAAGTCGCTCACATAGCTAAACTTGTGTGATTTTAATATGATGGACTGTTACAGTGTAACTTCTGCCAGCAATTTTTTAAAGGGGTGGGATAAAAAGAAAATTTGACAGAATTCTTGGTCAAACACATAAGTTTTGACTTTTTAAGGGGGACATCCCCTTGTCCCCCCTCTGGCAGAAACATTGCCATAGCGAGTGGAGGAAACAAGTGAAGATCCTTGCCAAAGGCAGGATGGCCTATCTTTCGTTAGGCACCTATTCACACCACACCAATGACACATTAACCTGAGTGCCCCACAGATCTCTACTGGCCAAATTTGTACATGTATTCTTTTCAAACCAATAGGCCTACTCATTGGTGCATTGTTATACTCAAATAGACTGAACAACATACCAGAAAAGCTGCACCCCATTATGAGATCTTTTATCTATCGATTCATCCATTCACTCATGCTTTTTATCACTTGTTATTCACCTCATTGGAATGTTCTGCAATGGAGGTCAATGTTTGACACAAAGGTAAAAGGCAATATGAACCTCCCCCCCCCCCCATGACTGGACAAATTTTTGAGGTCAGCATAATGGGCCGTATGAATAAAAAAGAGTATTAACTTGCTAGTAGAAGTAAGTAGTAAAAGTATCTACTAGGTAGTATTCACTGAAAGTAAAAGTAAATACTTAATTTCATATGAATAAACTTTTACTTTTACTTCAAAGTACCTACTCCTACTTTACTAGTTTCTACTTGTCTGCGACCTAAACTGACTGCTCTGAAAGTGGCTGGTTGGCCACTAAACGCTTCATTCGTTCAACTGCTATGTGCGAATGAACGGCTGTAGGCCTAGTTTGATCTTCTGCCCCTAGTTTCCATAAATGAATAATATCTGATGGAGCGTTCTNCTAGTAAAAGTAGGTACTGTTTTTTATTCATATGGCCCAATGTGTCAAATCAATGAAGACATCATGCCATAGAGTGCTTTTGTCCGGTGGAAATGTTGAACTAGGATCAGCAGTACTGCCACCTCTCAATTGAACCAATCAGATACCCAAAAAACATCTTTATACAATGTTATGTATGAACATGAACTTATCAATCCCAAGTATCACATTATTAACAATGATATCAGCAAACACCAAAGGCCATCTTGCCTACAACATTATATGTACAACCTGTTCAAAATATGGTTATATTTTACAATATCACAGATATGCATGTGTATAACAAATCCATAAGTGCTCAAGTGACTAAGGTGAATCATATACAGTACCGTACATGATTCCTGCTGAAAACATGCAGATGCTGAAGACAAAATATGAGTCGTTCCTACACACAGTAAAACCCAACCAACAACCAGAATATGACTCCCTTAATCCCAATTTCATATGCACATAATGTGACTCAAACTGAATAACCACAGTATTCTAACAGAGTAATGGGGGAAGATTACCTCTCCAATAAGGTTAACAATCAACCATTCTATTACAAAATATCTGGGACGGATTTTTGGATACAGGACGGGATTAAAATCACAGGAAATATAAATGCAGTTAGGCCTTATGTATGGTATGATCTACTCTGTAAACCATGTTCAATTCAAGCTATAATTTCAATGAATTTACTGATGAAATATAACTTTCATCACCGATTACAAACCATTATTTGGACACAAATTTCCGAGAGTAGGCCTATAATATAGCTAAAAAAGAAGTGAGGTAAAACCAGATCACAATTTCCTAAAAGTAAACCAGCAGGAATGAAATACGTCTTCTATACTACAAAATATGGTGCATTATCAAAAATACTAGCAGTGTATCTAGGAATTAAAACACAGGTTGTCCAAAGACAGTGAACTCCGCCCTCTATACTGCTTGAAAACTGACATTCTTTTGCATATCTGGACGATGAACGAAAAGTGAAATTTGAAGCACTTTTAAAAACATGATGAAAATTCCACCTGATTATTTACATATGTTCGTTCATTTTGAGACATTATTCCAGATAATATTACAAGAAAAGCCGTAGTGCAAATTGCTAATAGATTCTGACTCAAAAGTATGAGACAGATATAACATGGACTTAACATATCTCCCTTTCTTTTCCCAATCCAAAAAAATATTTATCTTTCCACCTCAGATCTTGAATCTTCACTACTGAAGAACGCATCTCAAACTTTTGCTGGTTTAGGCTTACAGCTTCTTTGGTGGACAATGAGACGATCAGGTAAAAATGTTCGGCCACAGTTCTCACACTTAGCCAAGTTCTCGCTGAATGCTTGTGATGCTGCTTCGTTCATGGCGTCATAATCGTACCCTCCTTTACCTGCAAGAAGAAATGAAAGGGTTACCAGGGTTAATGGAACAGACTGATTCCTAAGGCATTTTTTTGAAAGAGTGAGCTTTTTTGAGGCATTTTTCCCTTTAAAAATATAACTCACGAGTGCAAATGCTTGCTTCTCCCCATACAACCTCTTCGTTCAATCAAACACTGAGAAGCCTGATAGCCTAGTGGTTATCACGTCCGCTTAGCAAGCGGCAGGTCCCGGGTTCGAACCCAGCGTGGGCCATATGGAATTTCATTCCCGGCTTTCACGTCCGTCGCATGGGACAGTAAGCCGTGGTGCCTTGTGTCTTTGCAAGGGCAAGTAAAATACCCCATCTAAGTGAGGAACATGAGTAGCTTGTGATGGCCTCCTCCGTACTTACCAGGGCCAATAATGCTATAGCGTCGGCCCTGACGGAAAAATGAAATACAAACACCAAGGGGCCTATTAAACTTAACTAACACTTACCAGTAAGTTGAATCTCCTTGGGTTTCACCGGTGCTTTTCTCCGAAGATGTTTAGGTAACTGGTCGTTCTCCATACGCCACTTCTCCATACATTGAGGTTCATGCAATCCAATTGACTTGGTACCATACTTTCTACCACATATATAGCACAAGACGAAAGGTGGTGGGCGAGGTCCTGCAGATTTTTTTGGAGGTCGAGCCTACATAAGAAAGGAATGATCACAGTAACAGTAGGAGGATAAATGGAGGCTGACCAAATTCTAATGGAGCAGTCCCCCGCAGAATAAAAGAACTGATGGATGTAAAAGCATTCTTTGCAAATCGTTCCGTCAAAATATTCATCATTTAAGGTCAAACAAACCTGTTGTTGTTGTTGTGGTCTATTATCATTTCCATTTCTCATAGTAGCTGTTCTACTTCTGTCTGTGCTGGTATTTGTCTTGCCGTTAGAAGTGGTCCCACCCTTTGGCTTACATGTGCGTTGGTGTACCACCAGCCTATCTGGCTCAAAAGTCCGATTACAATTGCGACATGGGACCAAGGACTTCTGGTAGGCCTTGTCATTGTTAGCATTCAGTTCTGCTACTTCCGCCCTGCAGGTATAAACCAATTTGTCAGAACATGATATCAAAAGGAATAGAAAATGCCTCAATCCATAGGATACAAAGAAAATTCTGATGATTTGTCAATTCTACCCCATGGGAGCAGTACCCTCTTCCATAAAATGGCAAGGAAAAATATGTAGCTGAAAGAGAAGAAGGGTAACACTAACAGGGAGAAGAAGGGGTAACAGGCAGAAGATGAGATGGCTCTGACACTGAACCTATTAAATACTGCGTCCTCTTCCGATCACCGGTCACCGGTTGTTCGTATGCGTTAGTGCTTCAGGTGAGGCTCGATTAGGGTTGAGTGGAAATGGTCAGCAAGCGAGGCGTGTCTGATTGATGTTTTGGCATGTTGCGGTGTACCGTTCATGCATAACAAACGAGGCGGTCAGTCTTGGCTTATCACATGAATACCTCCCTTAAACCGCAGCGAATGAGGCATTAGAAAAGTGCCCCAGCGGGCCCCAAAATGTATTGCTGTAGAAAATTGCCGATTGACTGATGATCGGAAGAAGACCCAGTATAATGTCCTTTCATTCAACCACGATTCCAAAACCGGTAATATTTATTGCAAGACTGGCTTCCAGGATCCAGAAGCAACACCACAGAACTGTTCTACTGTTCTACTCCCCCAGGCGACCTTTGGAAGATCCCCCACCCCCAAATCATACATGTAGGCCTCTACTCTGAATGCAGAGACCGACAAGAAGGCAAGCTACTTTATCATATGATGGTAATTAAAGTCTTCTGTTCCACTTTTTATTACCTCGAGAGTAAACCAATCACAATTGATTCCTGCAAACTCATTCCCAAGAAGTTTCACCAGGTCCCGCAATCTTTCCAGACATTATTTATGTGTCAGTCTTGTCATGCCAACGCCAGGAAGCTAGTAATAATTCAGACTCAATAAGTATTAACAAGACACACAATCAAAGAACTATCGCTCAATCGTCTATTTGATATTCAAATTAGGTGTACCGCTATGTTAGTCTGGATATATATTATTCATAAACTCTATTCAATGTACAGACATAGAATTCATCATAGTTCAATCACCACGTTTCACTCAGGTTAATCTTCTTGAGAATGGAGCAAGTGAGATACCTGAACCTTGCTACATGTATTTATAAAAGAACGTTTTCAATAAATCTATCACATTTTGCTTATCTTCCAAAATGAAGTGTAGCATACTGTTCATGTTTACAATCATCCAGGCACCCATGGAAATGAACCACCCGGTGTGATCAACATAACTGATCAACAAATGACAGTAACATGTGGTTAATCTATGGTGTGCAAAAACACAAAATCCATATCTCCAGATAGTGTGCTCTGACCCACCAATCAATACATAACAAAACAAGTGAAAGAACTGAAATAGCAGTGCACCAAGTGCCTTACAACAAAGCAATTGCACCTCTTCAAGACTAAAAGTAAAAGGGGGTGCAGTGTGCACACACCCTTCTTTGCCCACAGAGCGAACCACAAGTTTGAGTTTTTGACACCAAAACTGTTCTAAACACACCAGTGTTTTCCCCCTCCAAGCTCCTTGAATATTGGATTCAATCCTAAACAGCCACGACAGTGTAGTGGTTAACAATTTTAAAACAAGTGCATGAAATGGGGAACCCGCACACTAACGTCACGATGTGGTGCTGCGAGAGGTTGTACCAAAGTCTCTTTTTTCTAACGTTATTTCCATTATTTCTGGCGTGCAAATAAATAATACGTGTTGGTCGCGCAACAGTAAAACTTACATCATCGCGTCGCGTAGCAGATGAAATTTTCTTTTGATCTCATTCCTTTTTTTCTTAAATTGAAGCGATACAGTAGCGATAAAAGCAACGTTTTTGTCTCGTTATTCCTGTAGAAAAATGTACAGGAATTTTTTTCATGACGCAACGTCAACACCTAAAATGACGTCAATGACGTAGTTTCGGTACAACCGCTTCATCACCAAACTGTCGGGCCATTGCAAAACTGTCTTCTTATATTAATTGAGTGATACTTTATCTTTCTCCTATCTTCACCCTACTCTCTTAACAACTGAACAAAACAAGTTGCATGATGGCACCACCATTTTAGGCTGCATAAAATTTAATTACCAGAACACACAAATAAGCTGACCATGACCACATTACATAACATGGATACTCGAATTGAACTTTGCTTGCTGCTTACCCCTCCACTTTTCTGGTCACCACATACATGTACTCAACGACATGTTGATTGTTTTTCAAATGTAGCAACATTTCTCTGTGGTCATCATCATTCACAGAAATACATGAGAAGAAATTGCTTAATTACTTCTGTCACACACCATCTATGTTCATGTACCAATCTGACTAAGCTTAGGACTTTTTGCTCATTTATTTTGACTTAAAAACACATAACTTCTAAATTTTCTTGTTCAACACGACTAATGGAGAGCTTCAACAGAATTTGGCATACCGTACCTAGCTGTCGCCATATTACACCAAAGGTTAACATCAGACATGGTTGAGAGGATTACCGGTACTCACCTGGACATACCCTCCGTGCTAGTAGAGGTCAAATTCTTTGGAAGATGCCTTCTCTGATTGGGTGGCATCTTTTCATTTTCAGCTTCAAACTTCTTCATACAAGACTTCTGATGAATCTCCAATGAATGGACGGTCACCTGCTTACCACAAATGTGACAACAGACCATCCGGGGTCCAGATGGCTCTTTTGCTGGTTG
Organism: Notospermus geniculatus; assembly: GCA_002633025.1. Classification (NCBI taxonomy): domain Eukaryota; kingdom Metazoa; phylum Nemertea; class Pilidiophora; order Heteronemertea; family Lineidae; genus Notospermus; species Notospermus geniculatus. The sequence goes on from NMRB01000071.1 coordinate 495,025, forward strand.
AGGCTGACTCTGTGATTGAGCAGGTTTTTCACTTGCTTGAGGTGGAGTTGAGTTCTGATGAGACAGGCGACGTGTCACAGGCTGACTCCCACCCTGTGGCTTCTTTGACAAAGTAGGTGGTCGGCATAATTTCTTGTGAGCGGTCATCCGATCAGCAAAGTACTCCTGTCCACAATAGGGACAAGGCACCAGGGACGTAGGATCAACTTTACCACCTTTGTGGACCTGCTTCTGCGACATGTCCTCACCATTGTTATTTGCCTTGAGCACTTTCGGCTTAGACAAAGTGGCGGTGCTGGGCCGCTCAAAGTCATTGCTGTCATTTGGCCGATTCCTGGCTTGGGGATCATTTGAGCCATTAGGTTGAGATGCACCTGTCCTCCTCAGCGGTACCATTGGATTTCCGGGCTTGCAACTTCTCTGGTGCACTGGTAATCTATCTGGCATAAACGTCCGGCCACAGTTCCCACAGGGGAGCAGCTGACTCTGAGAACTTTGCCAGGCAGCTTCATTGAAGCGGCTAACATCACTTGAGTTGTTCCCACCGATGGATGGAAGAATTTGTGGCTTCTGTGGTGTTTTCCGTTTCAGGTTCTTCGGAAGCTTGTCATTTTCAGCATGCCACTTACGCAGGCATTGCGGCTCATGTATACTGATTGACTTACTGCCAAACTCTCTACCACAAACATAACAGACTACCAGCCCAGGCTTCCCCATGCCGTGGCGTGGGTGTTACTTATCTAGTTTCTAAGATATTTCAATTCCTGAAATGATAAACATGAGGCACATGATATAAAATATCATGGAACTGATGGCATGATGACATCATCCGACATCACTGTTTAGGCCCCCTGCTTGCTGCAAATAGGGCCTAGACCCTAGGCTAGGCTATCCCGTCAGTTGGAACCTTCTTTGCATAAATGAAACATGCATCACATTTTCAACCACCGAGAATGTACTAACAAGCGATCTATCAAAGCTGGACATCAGAAGAAAGAGGATTGCTCAGAGATTCTCTTCAACCACATTTTGATACAAAACACATATCAGTACAAAGTGATATTGTGCGGAGAAAGTCCCAAATGGGTTTAAAAGTTTTGTATTTTCAACTTTATAGCTGCACAAAACCGCACAGTGTAAAAACATTCTTTCCGAAACGATATTCATAGTTGTCCACCGGGCAAGTGCTCTTTTACAATTGGTTGCCCGTGTTGCTTTTTGAGTTGCCCGCAAATGGTTTTTCAATGGAAAAATGATGATTCTTTACTTGTCTGCAGGGCAACCACTTCTGGACTTTTACTTGTCCGTGTCAAAATTCACTTGCCCCGGGCAACGGGACAAGTGCTAAAATCAAACACAAAGTGCCTGGCAGTTCAAACTCATTATTTTGGGTCAGACATAAAAAATCAAAGCAGCGATACTGTAGAAATCAACGATTTTCATGGTAAATTTTCGTCAATTTCAAGCTCGCACATCCGCCAGGCCGGTATGGGTAGCATGATGTGACGGTGTTCGCAACACTGTACGTGCCATGTAACTTCCGTTCCACGATGTCATTCATGCCATTTTGTCATTAAATGCACAACCTGGACCGCAAATAAACAAGAAAAAAACATTTTGTTTCACATAGGCCTAAATCGTGTAAAACTCTGATATTTTTCCATTTGGCCCAATTGTGATGGGATCGATCGGAACGAATTTAGAATCCCCGATCAGTGAGTGCCCAAAAAAGGGTCGCCGATTGATGGAGTAAGCCGCATGCCATGCCATAGTCTGATAGTATAATAGGCCTTATATAGGCTGCCTCGCCTACCATTCATTGAACAATAGGATTTCCATTGTGTGCCATGGAGTATGATGGTGTGACCGGTTTTCGTGGTACTAGGCATAGGCCATCTAGGCCTAAGAAGACTTCACCGCCTGATTGCGGCGTTACTCGCTTTGCGTCCGTAATTATTTTGTTATGTATCGAAAATAGAGATATTAATTTACCGTGAAATGTTTACGTCTCGCGGGCCCGCGCGTGAATAGCTAAACGTGAATAAACGGGAAAAAACGGGAGTAGGGGCCTACCACGAAAAAATTTCATGACTGTTCTACCGGTAGGCCTACCCCGAAAACTGGTCACTCCATCATATCACTTCCGATCTCGGATTCGAAAGTTTAGCCGCCTAGGCCTAGGCCTAATCATCAGCATGGACACTGATGGAGGGTCAGTGTACCTAGGCCTACCTAAACAAATGCTAAAGCATGATGCATGGATGCACTGCATACACCATGTACACATGGTACACACGTCGTACACACAGCAGCAATGCCAGTGTCAGTGCAGTGCACTGGCACTGGCAGTGCAGTGCAGATCCGACAGACAATCGTCATGTCACTTTATTTTTGACCAAAAAAATTCCAAGCCTCGGCCTTCTTTCTTCCGAATGTAAGAAAAAAACGTCACTTTTAATGGCGACTTTGACTTCTTTGTATATCGATGTACACGAATCATTACGATTCGGGAAATAAAAAGATACACGAAAAGGTGAATTTGTATCGAAACCTCACCATAGAGACGACCTACATGCAGCCACACGTACACGTGATAATCTCGCGCAACTAGATAGGAGTATATTCCGTTGCTGCGCGCAAGACTACCCGGAAGTGTGACACGCTTTTGGTTCAAAAAATATTGTCGATTTTGATTAACATCTGAATAATGTAATGGCTTGACTAAATCGGATTGAAAATGATTTCATATCATGCTCTGTATCATCTTAGACTTAACTGATGCACTGTCATTTGAGATAACTCCTGCTGATCGCAAATAATCAATGCAAAAAGACCCACCACAAGAGAGTAGGGCCTAATCAGCTACCGCCTACCGGTAGGCCTAATTAATACCGGTACACAACAACAATACAATACAATACAATACACTCAACTGCATAATCCCCCACCCACCACAGGGTTAGTGTTAGGGCTATTGTTTACGAAAGCCCAGAAGGCTCATTCAAAATTCAATATTGAAACACCGATTTCAATGTTGACTTCAATATTGAAATCGTATCTTCAATATTGAAATCGGATATTTTCAACTTATAAAAACCATCAAAATTACACTAACGAATGTTACCAAAAAATGAATTAGCGCTGGGTTATAAACAGTGTCTCTCCCTCTTCAGTGTATCAACAAAGATTTTAATTATATTTAGGAACATAACTTTAACGGATATTATTTCAATTTCTTATAAACATGACTTCAATATTGAACCACAAATTCAATATTGAAATCCGACTTCAATATTGAAATCAATGATTCAATATTGAAGTCAGATTTCAATATTGAATTTGTGGTTCAATATTGAAATGTATGATTCAATATTGAAGTCAGATTTCAATATTGAATTCGCAGTTCAATATTGAAATGTATGATTCAATATTGAATAGTGTGGTTCAATATTGAAGTCATGTTGATAAGAAATTGAAATAATGCCCGTTAAAGTTATATTCCTAAATATAATTAAAATCTTTGTTGATACACTGAAGAGGGAGAGACACTCTTTATAACCCAGCGCTAATTCATTTTTTGGTAACATTCGTTAGTGTAAATTTGATGGTTTTTATAAGTTGAAAATATCCGATTTCAATATTGAAGAACCGATTTCAATATTGAAGTCAACAGTTCAATATTGAAGATCCGATTTCAATATTGAAATCGGTGTTTCAATATTGAATTTTGAATGAGCCTTCTGGGCTTTCGTAATTGTTTGGGTTAGGAACAGTGTTAGGGTGGTCACTGTGTGATGTGGGGGATATTAATGCAAAAATGGTTACCTTGTAAACCAATAATTTCAGTTGCCATGGTGATGAAACTGATAATAGATGTTGATACAGGGACAGATGATGCTGTGGCGATGATGGTTGCTCTCAGGCAACCTGATGTGGAAGTCCTCGCAATAACCTGTGTGAATGGCAACACTCGGATTGATTCTGTGTGTAAAAATACGCTGCGAGTTTTACAAGTTTGTGAGCGGCTTGATGTGAGTATTAGGCCTACTGCTGATACCGGTAATCATAATTTTATTGCCTCTTATGAAGAATGTATCACCTAATTAGCTCTGTTGATTTTCATCCAACTCATGAGTTGCATTGATTTAGTCACTTGAGGCAATGTTCTGCGTTATTATATTTTTAGGTCCCAGTATACAAGGGGGCAACAAAACCTCTCTTGATGAAGTTGCATAAGCAAGAGAACTTTCATGGAGGAGACGGTCTTGGCGATACAGATATTGATAGTGATAACCCAGTGGATATCAATCTTATCAAGGAAGAGTTTGCTGCCATTGCTATGGTTAATCTGGTGAACAAGTATCCCGGTAAATTTCAGATGACCTGGTCTATTGATTTATCCAGCTCGAGTGACAGAGTGAAATTTTCAGGACCTTTGTCTGCAACTGTAAACATTTTCAACTGATAATCCAAAAATATGTCATCCCATCACACAAAGGAAAGTTCCATTTGAAAATTGGCATAACTTGGTCATCCAGTTTGACTCGTTATGTGACAAGAATGTTCCTGTATAAGTGAGTGCATAAAATGATCTTTTTTGTTCCAGGAGAGATCACACTGGTAGCTTTGGCCCCTCTGACAAATTTGTCACTTGCACAACACATTGACCCAGACTTCGGGAAGAAGTTGAAGAACTTATTGATTATGGGTGGCAATATAACAGGTTGTTAGTCTTACACTACTCTTTCAGAGATACCATTGAGCTTTATGTACCGGTACATTTCATTCTCATTCTTATTATCAGTTGCTCAATTCAAATTAATTTGTTTCCTTTTTCATCGCTCACGTGTAGGAAAGGGCAATATCAGTGTGAGTGGCGAGTTCAACTTTCATGTTGACCCTGAAGCTGCAAGAAACGTACTCACCGATTTCCAGTGTCCCAAAAGGCTCGTGTCTTGGGAAACATGCTCGGAACATGTGCTTGACTGGGTAAGACATTTTAGCTGTACTTGTATGTGTATGTGGATCATCAAAAGACAATGTACCTGTAAGAATTGACTGGTACAGTAGAAGACACAGATTATTATTGTCATGCTACAAGAGAAGTTATCATCTTTCAGGAATGGTTTGATAGGTGGACAAGTACCGACACCAAAGCAGGACGGTTTGCAAAGGCTATTACGTCGCAAACATCATCACGTACAAGATATCAGTTGAAGATCAATGGCTTCAGGTGCTGTGATCCAATGGCTATTGTTACTTTATTCTACGAAGGTTGTGTACTGGAATCCAAGAAATGCTACTGCACAGTTGAGTTGCAAGGCTCCCATACAAGAGGTCAGATGGTGGTGGATTGGAATGGAATGCTTGGACAGGAACCAAATGTGGAGATTGTCCTAAAAATGGACCGTGATGTAATGAAGAAAGGTTTTGAGGCGGCAGTTCAGTAGAAGATGCCTTGCCTGTGTGAGATATTGTGATACCTTCTTTGCTGTTGAATATCAGAGGAAGTCAAATAATCACATATTCATAATAGCAACAGGGACACTCAAAGCAACTTGTTTCAATACAGACAATGTATAAATGAATTGATTTGCATTTATCAAACACAACAAAATTTTGTTGTACTGCTGCTCTGGTCACTTCCAAAGGATTGTACTTGTTATAGGTGTAACATTTTACAGCCTACCACATCATCTTTTAATTTTGATACTCTACTGTACATGTACGGGTAACATTCGATCTTAGAATAAAAGAACTTTCCCATGATTTTTTGCCACTTTCTCCCTCTTCCAGTCAAGATTTACTCGGGAGACCATGTCGAAGGCCCAGTCTGACTGAATCGGACACATCACACAAAGGTCCTTGTCAGGGAGAAGGTCCAACGAGTGGGAATATGACAATGTTCTGGAGAAGACTCCATTCATTTGAAGATCAACATCACTCGGGTCCCAAGAAATCCTACAAAGTAGGAGGATTCAACTCACCCCCTCAGGCAGATGGTGCAGAACTAACCCAGCCACCTGCAACAACTTTCCGATTCAATTCCTCTTCCATATTATCTATCTTCCCAATTTGCTTACAGACTCAAGATCACTGAAGTAATGGAACAGGAAAATTAATAGGGAAGAAAATTCTCTGGTAGATGTAATTCTCTAGTAGATGTAAAAGTCAAGTGACGAGTATTTTACATACAAAACATTTATTTTTAATGAAGTAAAATACATGTTATTGTACACTAACAGAGATAAAAATTTGACATAAATTTGCCCATCTGAAGGCTTGGAAGAGGTGCCACTAAAGTCAAACATCATGAATTACTCCTCAAATACTTCATTACAAAATGCACAAAAGTTTTTCTCTGTGATATTTCCGTAGGACACTGTTGTTACATTATAAAGGATGAAATAAACCTGAACCAATGTGGTGACATGTGAACAGAAGACAACATTTCAGGCAGTACTTGATTACAAAATTGTGCTCGTTTTTACAAATGAGTACTTAGGACTGCAACACTAATGTCGGCTGAAGCAATCTCTTAACGAAAAGAGTTAGCAAATAGATTAATATCCCCCACTTGGTGAAATGACTATTGAATATAACACACCTTAACCCGAATTCTCACACTACTTTATATCACCAGCTTTACTGTGGACAACGTAGATAATTAACAGACAGTAGTTCACAACAGTGTGCCCACGTAACCATATTATGTCCTGCAAAATTGTAACTCTGAAGGGTCCATGGAAAGATACAAATCAAATGACAGCATATGTATGTTTGACCGAACAGCTGTCATATATTTACACTATGTCACATATTCCATAACCTCAAGGAATCCAAGGTTCACACAATCCATCAGGGTAATATTTACACATGATCCGCCCATTGAGAGAACTTTACGATAACAGGTGCATTTCTAGTATGGCCGCGGTCTCCTATCTTGCATTCTGAAATGGAACAATGTCAGAACATTAATATTTCTTGGCACATTTAGTAGAAATGGAACCCATAGTTCAAATCACTGACTACTTTTTATAATGCCAGAGCTGCCCAGATATAATTCGTATGTGATTTTGAGCTTACCCTCCTCGTCTGTCTTTCATGCCTCCACGGTGCATGTCTCCACCGCCACGTCCTCCACGATCAAAACCACCTCGTCCTCCTCCTCCTCGGGGACCGCCACGATCGAAGCCACCTCGGCCTCGCATTCCACCACGCATTCCTCCGCCAAAATCACCACGTCCACGCATGCCACCACCACGGCTGCCTCTATCAAATCCGCCTCTGCCTCTCATGCCACCACGGAAACCGCCTAAATTAAGATGAAATTGACAACACAACAAATTTAAACTTTCCTCTCAATGGCTAATAATCATTCTGCAATGTGTGGGCTCTGATTCTTGCAATCTATATCCAATGGTATATTCTGGGCACTGTCGGGATAGGCCTACAATGTTATTCAGTGAAGATTTTTTTGTTGAACACTCACCTCCCATATCGTCACCTCCTTCACCACCTGCATTTTCTGGCGCTGGTTCTTGACACCTGTTACATTCGCTTCTTCGGGCGAAGTTTCTATTGTTACATTTCCTGTGAAAAATACAAAATTAAATAACACATCCAAACATACATGACTTCCACTTCTGTTTGCTCAGAACATGCGCATCACTACAGAATATGACTTCTAAATTTTGGTACACATTAAACTATCGGAGGGAAGATTCTCATAAATGTGCCGAGGGAGTGTCTTTTGAGTTACGTGACAGGAGCTGATATTTAAGAAGATGACTACTGAAGACTACTATGAACACAAAACACAAAACAACAGGAATCGCCACTAACGATATTTAGGAATGGCCGACATCTCATGAAAATCTTCCGAGTGCTACTTACGGGCAGTACCAATCTCCTGGTCGTCCAGCTTCGCCACCGCCTCGTCCACTATCCATGCCATTTCCACGACCTCGGCCGCGAAAGCCCATCCCATCTGAAATATGAGGAGACAGTTAAACTTTGGATTCAAGTTTCAACAAAAATTCTTCATATTCTGGGGTTTTATTGCATCTCAGTTATGATTCGTCTGATATTGCCAGAGTGTGAAATCACAACACACAACTTACCACCACGTCCTCTGCCACCCCTTTCAAATCCTCCACGACCACGCATGCCTGGATTGTACAGCTTCTTCATCGCCATCTCAACCTTTATATTATTGCCTTCAAACATTGTATCTAAAAAATACCAAGTTGGTCAAAAATCAGTCACCAGAAAACAGTAAGAATAAGCATGACCATCACCTGATTGACATTTCACTCATGCCAAAGGCACTGCAAACAAGCCACTAGTCATTAACGATTCCATTAGTCACTAACTCGTACCATTATACAAAGGAATAATGGTGAAATCTAAAATAACAATTTTTTGATATCAACCACAAATTTAATCTGCATACCGTTGAACCGTGATACAGCATCATTAGCTGCTTCCATGTCCTCATAACCGATAATGGCACTGTCAACTTGTCCCGTCTTGTTGTCCTTGTAGATTCTGATCATATTATTCCCTGTCTTCTTGTCTTTCTGCAATGAAAAGAAAACCCAACCATTTACAACTTTCATGAATCAAAATAACAATGGATAATGTTTGAGTATTATGCAAACGAAGTATACAGCCAACAGGTTCAACCCGATTTGAAAATACTTACTTTGAGACGACCCCATTGTGAGAAGACCATTTCCAACATTTCTTCAGAAGTGTTTCCAGGTAAGTTGGAAACGTATATTGTGTCCTTTGATGGAACCTTTGGTACGTTAGGATCATTGTATCCAGCTTTGCCTGAACCAAGAGCATCACCTGAAATACATGACAATGAGCAATGACAGAAACAGCATAATAGCCATGAAAAGAGGTCTGCTGAATTTGAGCTTTTTTAAAACAATTCTACTACTGATGCTTTTAATTTCATTTTGATAATTGTCACAAAACAGCAAATATGAAAACCAGTCATATCATTTTTGTCAGTGTCAGGCCAGTCCAGTTTTCATATATCAACATAAGGGGATTATGGAGTATTATCAGAGGGAGAGACACAGGCGACATCCACCATTATTCATTAATGTATATGACAGATGTGTAACTTGCGTCAAAATCAAATTCTTCGGCCTCACGTGGAGGCAGTCATGGGCTGAACTGCAAACATGGGAAACACCTCCCAACACCCACACAGCCAATTCACATTCAGCATTCACTCATGTCCAGGGCAAAGCATTGGATGAAGAATCAATGAAACTGTGCAAATGAAATGAAAGATACGGGGAGAGTGCTTGATCGTTCAACAATATGAAAAGTGGACCCGCACAGAAAGACAAAGCACATGGTCAGCAGACCTCTGTGGAATCTTAACTACATTTAATGGGATCTTATACTGAATACTTCTATGGAAAGTGGGAAAGGACATGCTCAAATTGCAGAATGAATATAAAGTAACGACCGAGTGGGAACACGCTAGCAATGGTGCCAAAAGGTGCTGACACCCTTTCCTTTACCAAAGCTGATGCATTAGTGAACAGAGCTAGAGAACTATGATGGCCGTCAAAAGGCAACATTGGAAACGGAAACAGTACCATAAAAACTCTTTCAAAAAATTTCACGGCAAAAACGTGATACCCTTTTACAATGGTCTTGATTTGAATGCTAACACCCCAAGAAGAGTTGAAAAGTACCCCTCTTCTATTTTGCAAAACAGACATGAAAATAAAAACAACGAAGCATCCTGGATCACATTTTCAACCTATTTTCAAGCTGAGCTCTATCTAACAGAAGTATAGGTCTCTTTGAGATAGTACCATGAGAATGACTTTAGTGAAAGTATATATAGATTTCTGATACCTGTGTTTCTGAAACCAGCTTATCTCGGAATAGTGTGATTTTCTCCTAAATTGTTGATAGAGAAGAAAAACATCACAACCCAGTCACACAGTGACGAGTAGAGAGGACGTTCAAAATTGCAGCACCCATCACTAACGTCCTTTCAGTGAAGCACTGAGAATGAAAGTGAGACGAGTTGAGAAGAGCAAGATTAAACTTTCATCCCAAAATAAATTTATTTTAAGAGGAAGAAGTGTATAACGCACCTTTGTGATGAGATGCTGCATTCTGTATGGTGTGCTCAGTATCATATTTCTTACATTGTACTAGAATTGACTGTTAGAAGAACTTCAACACTTGAATGTTGTGAAATCTCTCTAAAGTGTACCAAAGTTGAAAACTATCACACTCCTACCGGTACCCTCTTCCTGTAAAACCTACATGACTTTTTTTAGACCAGAAAGCAGTCTTATCAGAACTTTGAACTTGCTTCAGGTAACTTCAGGTAACGAGGATTTGTACTGAACATAAATTGACAAACTTCATCATAAGAAACAAGTGCAAGAAACTTGAATTGCTTAGCCACAACAAAGATTCCAGAAATCTTACAATCAACTTACTGTTGCTTGCTGGGGGACATGGACATGCACACCAATATGATATCATAGCTTTGATTGTAAGATTTTGTGGAGTACCTTTGAATGGGATCAAGAACATTTACAGATTTTAAATAGAAAAGCATTCAATGCAACCTCTAGTGGCAACATTCTCTACTTCTGAATCTGATAGTGATATAACTGAATGAGACATGATACCTCATTTTACAAGTATTTCTGATGATTCTCATTGGCAGTTACATCACTTTTCATTATACCAACAACTTAAATTAAATCATAGACTTTAGCTTTAGCAACATAAATTTATCAGTCTTTGTGGAGCGAAATGCTATACGGGAAATGTTCGCGAAATGTTATTACTGGAAGAACAGCAGACGCCAGATCATCACTAGCCTAACCGATGTTTTTGAGACAACGACACTTGACAAGGACATTGTGTCATCCAGTTTCCCAGGACCACACTCTACAAATGGACTGGACATTTGCAAGATTCCATTCGAAGACCAACAGCTGCTTAGCTTGCAGTATACTCCAGTGACTTAAACAGTATGCAACACATGTGAATTTTAAAATTATATTTGAGGTCAGGGGCCATATGCATAAAACTTCCTTAAGTTAAGTGNTAGTTGCCAGTGCTTAACAGATGGCAAATAAGTCAATACTAAACTGCCTAATGTACTTTTATGTTCACATGTTTTAGTTTACAACAATCTATGCAAAATGATATCCAAGGATGCTTCAAAATTTACCGTGTACACAAAATTGTACCTTGATGAAATACAACACGCGAGTGAAAGTTTGACACCTTAAATAATACTGCTTTAACCCCAATGCTGCAAAATGTGGCAGCCAAAAGAAAAACAATTCGCTGCAATTTAACAGGCCCGAGGATGAAATGTTTTGAGTTTGGGAACCACCAGAGATCACTAATAACTGGGAACATTTTCAAAACAACATTATGACGAAAGTAATATTCACATCTGTTAAAACCATCAAGATATCCTGGTGGTAAGAATAAGTTATCTTTGAAAAAAGAACTGGGAAGAGAACATAGTCTGCAGATACCTACCATACACCGTGATTACTCCAAGAGGTTGTCACTGCAGTGTCAGTAAACGTAGCCACTCTCACACAAATTCAAGTTCAGAGACTTAACATATTCATCATCATATTCATCATCATGACTATGTCTATGGCTCTTCCCAGTTCAAGCAGATATTGCAGAACCACTATAATGTGTCCATTTCACTTACCACCCATACTACTGTTGCCACCATAAGATCCTCGACCACCGCTGTAACATATGTCAAGTATTTAGCATGGAGTGTCACTGCAGCAAAGTACTGCAACACACCCCACGTTAAACACTTAATGCTGGACAGGTCTTCTAAGTTCCCATAACTCTTTTCCCTTATCTAGTCGTCTTTGATTTTTACACGCAGCGAAACCTCGGGGATGAATGCCTTTTTCCTAAATAACTTCCCACACCCAGAGCCAAAAGTTATACACGTCTCGAAAATTTCCTCAGCACCATGTAGATTTACTGGAAACCCGATTGTACTGAACACAAAACCATTCTTATGTTGATTTACTCGTAAACCTTACAATACAAGCTTTGCTTGTAGAATTACTTGTAAAAATCCAGAATCCCTAAAACCCAGATTACAATCTTGGTTACTGTCGTATCATCATTTGTACCCGGGTGCGTAAAAAGCACCTGTTTCCACAAACGTGTGAAAACTTGGCCTAGATTATCATGATCAGTCATCAATCATTTTATGTACAGGTTTCATGATGTTTTAATGAACATTGGCCACCCTCAAACTAACCGGAATACTTGAACGAACATGGTGCAGTGAGAAACATAGCAAAAAGAGCTATTATATTTCTTTGCAGAAGGAAATTTTGCACGGCATATTATAAGTGCTTTGACTACACAGCCTTCTGTATAATTATTTCTTTAACCAGTTGTATAAGTTTGTATTTGCTTTAAACCATCAGAAGTTTTGCACGTTTCGAATCCCTTTCCTAGAAAATCCCTCCCTTTGTACTCCCTAACATGCACACAACTGAGCTTTAGCAGCAATATGAGTTTTTGAGACTAGATGAAACCCCATTTAGTGCTTGGCATAATCGAACCTGCAAACGAATACTCAGAAAAGCAAGAGCATATAAAAAAGACCATTGTCTTTATTAGACATAACAATCAGGGTAATGGAAGGGAGCAAAGAGATTCCGGCCAATTATAAAATGTGTTGTGAACTCTTCGAATGCTGTGATGATGACAGCATATGCAGAAAAACTTGGAATTTGAACACCGGTGATCATTACATACTGGCTTAACTTGAAACCATGCAGCGTACCACAAAACTAAGTGGCAAGAACCGTACTCTTTTGAATGGAAAACTTGTACACTTGTTCTTGTAAAACTTGGGCATAACTTGATAAAGTTTATAAAAGGTGTCCAAGGGACACAACTCTGTTAATGGCAAACCAAGGAGCGGCCAGTGATAACCATGAGAAAGACTGCCCTGGCCCTCAATCGGTTAATGTAGAACACTAGCTCTATGTATGAATACAGCAGATGTCCGCTGAAACATTTTTTAGGCATGGGGATGTTGGGGAGTTCATATCAAACGAAAATATAAGCTTACCTGCTGTAAGAATTATCTCGGCCACCACCTGGAATGAAATGAACAGCACATTTAAGTAATCAGTCAGACAAATGAACACACCCTTCTGAAGTGAAAGTATACCTCCAGATAATTCACTATGGAAGATAACTGACCCATTAGACACCGATCATTTGGCAATCAAAACCTGCCAAAAATAATGTTTGTCTCAGTTCTCAAAATATACAATGAAAATACTTCAAAGTAACTGGATTTAAGCAACATTTTGTAACTTGATTTCATACTCTTCAAAACTTTCAACCCTTGGTTTTAAAATAAAAGACCACCTTGATGATGTATTCTATTATGCCATGTTGATTTCTTTGCTTCACCACGAAAATTATGTCTTCTAACAAGACGGCAAATTAAGGTAAAACCATAACCATGTGAAAATGACAGCCACTCTTCATGAATTACCTTGCAAAACTTTGGACACAATACATGATATACATGTACTCTTAATGCAAATAGTTCTTACTTATGTTTTGTTGACTTTACAAAGCAAGAAAAGGATTCCTAAAATACTGCAGTGTGGAACATGACCTATTCATTATCATTTGCTTTCTTTCAAGTAGCATTTGCAACTTGCAGACTGTACACGAAATCATGCAGTTATGCTTCTCAACACCACTAATTACTAATAGGAACCTTTTCTGCATATGATTTTATTCAAAATTTCACATCTTATGACATAGACAGTGCTCACAAAATAAACTCAAATACCTTTTTTTCATTGATTTCATGAGATTTCACTGCTGATTCAACTCATAAAGTACTGGATATACTAGTTTGGAAAAGACAGGTTTCCACGAACATTGTTTTTGAGATTTTCTTCAGTAAGTTTGATACAACAATTACAATACATTGTACATTTCAAAGTTAATGAGCAGATAAATAACTGAAGAGAGTACATCATGAGTTGAATCATCTACCTCTGACTGATAACAATTAACACAAGTTTTATAAATCTACAACATAGACAAAGTGCTTTACCCAATTTAAAAGATAAAACATGACCGAGTTTACCTTGGAAGGGTGGTCCAGAATGATGCTGAGGTGGCGGGCCAGATGGCACTCCTGGTGGTGGGCCTGATGGTGGCATCCCTGTTGGCATTGGCGGACCACCAGCTCCGCTTAGAGGCGGACCACTAGATGAAGGAGGTGGTCCACTTGGAGGCTGATAACCCCTCTGGGGCTGAAATCCACTGTATGTCTGTGGGGAAGGCTGTTGAACTGGAGGTTGCTGGGATGGAGGCAGTTGTGGTGGCGGTTGCTGTATTGGTGGCGGCTGTTGGGGTGGTGGCTGCTGCAGCTGTGGTGGTGGTGGCTGCGGTGCAGCCGGAGCAGGTTGCGCCTGAGGCTGTGGAGGCGGTGGTTGACTGTAGCTGGGCTGCGGCGCTGGGGTTTGACTATATGCCGCCCCATATTGAGACTGGTCATACACAGACGAAGCGTAACTCGTCTGTGGCTGGTAACTTGGAGCTTGTGTGCTCTGTCCGTAGCCAGGTTGACTGCTCACTGAAGGTGGCTGGCTATATGCTGGGGGTGGCTGACTGTAACCTGCGCAATTGGGACAACAGGAGAAATGTGATACAATAGGCAATTTCACGGCTGTCCTCGTATGTGCCACATACACCACCACAGCTGAAGATTGGAAGTATGACTACTCACTTAGACACTGCCGCCTTGCTGAATGGACATTTAAGCCACCCTGTCTTAGTGTGAACGATAGCTCAGGATATTGTTAACCCATTATGACCTGATACTTACCATTTGAAAACAGGACCACTTTTTACCCTCCCTACAAATTCAGCACAATAATACCTACCATGAAATACACACACATAGAATCGTCAGCCAAATTTGAGCAGAGCGGATTAAAGTGACCGACACCTGCAAAAATTTGGCTTCGGTGATAGCATTCTACCATGACAATCACTGATGAATAACTTTCAGAAATTTTACAGAAAAAGACTTCGGATAACCACCTTTTTAAAACCATGCAAAATGTACTAGATGACCTATCTTTGAAATGAATAACCTACCAGACATGGTCACTTTCTAGTATCACCTTCAAATCTTGAATACACCTCTTTATACATGTCCTACATTTTACATGTTGTACATGTATACAAAGGCAACACAAGTATTGCGAGTTTCACAATTCCTTTGGTTGAGATAAACTTCGCAGTTCTAATGTATGAAACCGCCGCATTCATTTTCTTAATGGTTCAGCTTGGTGGATGCACAACCCCACGGCCAATTTGGAGCACCAACATGGAAACAAAACCTTCATTCCATCAAATGAAATGTCCTTGTGACCAATGGCCCACCAGTTGTCAGGAGAAACTTCAAAATAGTAATCTGTAGTACTCTGATGTCTCGTAATCTAATAACATAAGGCGTCTTAGTGCTATCATTGGCACTATCCTACAAAACCCAGAAGAATGAGAACTGAAAACACATCGACTTATCAACACTTCCTGCAAGAAAATGAAATTTTGCAAACCAAAGCCGCACATTTCATTCTTGCAATGGGGTGCAGATTATCATAAATGCTGAAGTGGAAAATAATCACCAGAAGAGTTTGGGGTTTAAAACCTATACTTGTTGGCCAATGCAACAACTACAAGCCAATAATGGAATAGGTATGTAAGCAAAACAACAGACAGCACCAAGTCATGCCATATTTCAGTTCCCATCACGAATTTTGCGTCATCATGAACCATTCATTTTTCAAACAATACACCTCACGTTGAAGAAGAATACTAGTATTCAACATGGTATAAAATGAAACCTCTTTACTTGAAAAAACAAACTATCATGCATGGCTGTGAAATTCTCTGAAGCCATTTGAGTACATGCATGTTAGCTGTTGGACTTTATTATGATCAAAGTTCCTACGCGTTCATCAGCAGCAAATGGTACTGTCTAGTATCAGTTCTGGTAGTGAATATTAGCCCTGAACAAACGAAGTTAAAATTGCACTTGAACATCACCACCTTTCATTTGGTAGTTTACACACCATTACTCTTTCAGACTGATCACGTCTGTTTTTCAATTGGTTCTCAAAAAGTGCCATCTGTCACGACCCTTGAAATCATCATACTGGGGTTAACAAATTTCCACGAATCGTTCAACTAGACAAGGCTTCAACAGCAAAGAGTAGGTCCAGGTTGAGTCACCTTCCAAACTTCTACTTCGAAAACTTCAGCACTCAATAAAAGTTTACATGATGTATCTTTCTCATGAAAAATGAACGAGAACATCCTGTCTGAAACACACTAAGGGATCTCAGTCACAAGTGTTATGCTGGATGCCCTTTGGTTTAAAAAGTAAGATGTCCACACACTTGGCAAATAGTACAAATTATATCCCTTTCAGGACATGTCTTGTTGCCATAGCTTCTCACACTTTAAGTTCAAAAGGTGAATTTCAGTTATCTTTCATCTATAAACTCTGAACGGTCTCAAAAAATATAAGACCGTTTGCTTATAAGGTCAAAATTATGGACATCAACAACACAACTCTTCGAATTGAAAAGGTGACACCTGCAATAACAACCCAAAGTAAGTTAGACACAGATTATAGACCAATGATTGTAAGAAAATTTTTTTACTTCAAAGTCCGAACTAAGTTAATGTCAAGCTCAACTGCAACACACGTCTTTCTAAAAGAAATTCAATGAAGTCTAAAAAACTGACAGTTGGCAAAATGTTCTATATTTTAAGAACGAATGGGTCACTGATGTAAACCTTGTTCCCAACAAGGGTTAACAAATGCTTTTGAACAAGTGTCACAAGTACTTCATACAATGCATCTAGAACACTGTTCGTTGATCAAAATTCATGGAAGATTAGACACATAATTTGACTTGAACTTGTGGATCACAAGAGTGGTAAAAGGTTTGCAGAAACTGACAATAATTTAATAGTGACAAGGGCTCAATGCCAACTCCAGCTCATTACTTATGAACAATATTTGTGACACTTATTTACTCATTCTTTCATTACACTATTTTCAGTGTTAAGACCATTCAATGAAAATGTTCTATTCTGAGAAGAATCATACACACAAAATATCCCGCTAAAACCTTATTGGAATATTCAACACCTTTGTCAAATGAAAGTATTCCAGCACTCCAAAGCTCTGTTTTTATTGCAAAATTTAATTGCTTTCAGAAGAAAAACAACATTCCTAACAAAAGAATACCTCATGTTTGAATTAACTGAGTTCATGTTAGACAATAGGGGCCATATTCATAAAGGGTGTTTAAGACTTAGACGTGTGTAACTTCGAAGTGTGTGCATTCAGTGAAGTTACACGCGTGTAAGTCTTAAACACCCTTTATGAATACGGCCCTAGTTCTTTTTGTTGAATGCACAACAAACAACTGATTTGTAAATTGTAAATGTTCGGTAGCAGTAGCTGAAGTGTTGGAACACTTTTTGAATTGCTGGCAACCTGAGTTGATACATACCACCAGAACTATAACTTGAATATGACGATGTATCTTGTGACTGCTGTTGGGGCTGTGAATATGAATTCTGTGAGTAAGAGGCAGTCTGACCATAGGATGTCGGTGCAGGCGGCTGTTGGCTATACTGACTTGTTGCTGAAAACAAAACCAGCAGTTTAGGACTACTTCCTGAAGAAACATGAACTCACCATGCATAACGACACAAGTGACATTGCAATTGACATTTTCAATCTTAACCCTTAGCACACTGCTGGCGAGTACCCCTCGCCCAGTAATCATCCTAATTACCCACTGCTGGCGAGTTGTTCTCGCCCCGCAATTAGCGAAATCAGCTACTGGAGGCGAGCTGAACTCGCCTTGGTGCCTGCACACTCTGTACACTGAAGGCGAGTACTGATCGACCAGGAAAACAGCATGGAATTTCTGTGTAGAAATCTACCCGAAACTCTCTGACGTCATCATATTTTGTGCTCAAGTCTTCTTGTTTACTATGAAGTTGCCATTTGCAATCAAAATGTGCTTGGTTGAGGAAATTTTTGAGGATAAAAGTGGACTTATTTCGTCAAAAAGTTCGGCGAGTGGACTCAAGTTTGTTTTGGTAGTTGGTTGATGATTTGGACAGCAAATTCAGCTGGAATGGATTGGATATTTCCGAAGATGAAACTGACTTTCTCAGGTTTCAACTCTTGACTCAGATTTGGTTTGGAATGGGATGGGATCTTCAATGACACAGTGGGGATGCTGAAGGGAGTGACGAAGATGGATCTCAGCTGGAAATCTGACAGTATCTGATACTTTTACTCATAAAATTCTTATTTCTGGAGATATTTTAACAATAAAGGTATCATTGTGTAAAGGTGAAATCCAGCTTGTTTTCTTCTGAACATTGTCTTCCAAAATAACAACACCTTCATGGTGCAATTAGCCCATGAAGTTTGGCTGATGAATTGTGCTCAGAAAACTGTGATTACCCTCAGTGGCAGGCGTGATTAGCCCCTGCTGGCCAAGCAGTGGGAGTTGAATAGGGGCTTAATTGCATTGTAGTGTCAGAGTGGTGGATTGTTTGGAGTTGTGCAGTGTGCTAAGGGTTAACATCCAAAACACCATGTATACACACTATCAAACTGATGCTTTATCACTTCGACCTTTACCTTCGGATCCTCCATATGCACTGGGTTGGGTACCATATGTGCTGGGAGTTGAACCGTAGCTTTGTGCTGTGGAAGTTGCAGACGTCGCATAACTCTGATCATATCCACCATAGGCACTTGACCCATAGCTCTGGAGTGGAAGTATAGGAGAAATTTGAGAACATCAACATGAACCCCAAGCCATATTATTTATAATATTTCTTGACTGTTCAGTATAATGAAACTGATCAACACATCCTATAATCAACATACATTTCTGTTGGCCAGCTTTGATCACAACTCTGAAGAACCCCTAACAGATCATTGATAAGTGACAAGGGACTCTGCTGGTAACTGATCTCGGTATAAGGCATGTACAAGAGATGAAGAGAACAATGATTCAGCCAGATAAAGAAGTTCAAGGGCTCACCGTTGGAGTCTGTTGGGGTGCCTGTTGCTGTGGCGCCCCATAGCCGGCAGCAGAATAGGTTGCATCTGTTCCAGTTGCCCCATAGGCACCATAGGTGTAGCTAATAAAGAGAACCATCAACATTATTATTATTATCAAAATCAGCTTCAAAATGTACAATTTTATTTTAAAACAAAAAGCAGGAAAATAATACATAACACTGGAATGCAAGAAGGCCAAGATTCAAACCCAAGTGATGATGAATGTTTCAATTGACATTTTATTTCTTCTCTCTACCTCAACATTTTCTGCCCAACATATATTGGCTTCATAACACTGCACTTGCAGAATGTGAAGAGAGAAGATTGATATTGAATGATGTAGGCTGCATACTATCTACCATAACCAATTTCAACCTACCTCTGTGCTGTTGGGGCAACAGCTGCCCCACCGTAACTGTAATCTGAAAGAAACATGAACATACATACAAATGCGTACGCACAAAATAAATGGAGTCCGCCTTTGCATTTCATTTATTATGAGGTTGACGTTGCTTTCCATAAAATTCAGGAGCCAAGAGTTTAAGTGGACACTTTCGAATCCGATGACATGTAAGAGGAGTATGGCAGCATTTAGACCGAAATGTACAATAGGCTAGGCCTACCCGGTGTGATAGGGGTCATAGGCTTACCAGTTGAAACGTCCCTGAGTCAAAACGTCCCCGGGTCAAAAAAGCCCCCAAGCTACTTTAAATGTGTTTATAATCATAATATTGTATTTTCTTCAGCATAGGATTTATATCTTGGTCTGAAAACCCATTTTATTCTGTTAGAGTTAGAGTAGGCCTAGATCGATTGGCCACACCACCAGCAGACAGACATGAAACACAATCGCCAATCGGCAAAATCTAGGTCAAATTATCGAAAAGCTATCTCACAAACAAGTCGCCCATGGGCGATGCGCTCAGCTGACATGTGAATTTGCTTGATGAAGCAGTTCTCAAGTTATGGAACAGAATGCCCCATCCATGATCGCCACCTGTCATTTATTAGGGCCTATAGCCTATACGGTAGGCCTACTGGAAGTTGGAGCACAACCAAAAATCGATAGGCCCTACCCTAGGCATGCTAGGCCTAGGCCTAGGATGCATGATCTGACACACTCGGCTACACATGGCAATATGAAGCTAATGACCAAGCCGTTCTCAAGTATGGAGCAGAGCACAAAGTCCAAGATGGTCACCAGTTGGCCATATATTGCCATTTGAAGTTGGAGCTGATGATGATGAGATCACATAAAGCATGGTGAGCTGTGCAGAAAGGCTGTTCTTGCTTTTACTTTAGTCAGCACAAGCCCACAGGAAGTTTGACATCATCCACAGACAGCATACAATGGTGACATCATCAGCAGTGCAAAAAGGCTATTCTTGCTTTCCTGTCAGCACACTTTGGCTTGGGTATGAGACTCCAGTTGCATATTACCAGTGGCAGGCAGTGCAGTTGCACCTACCTTTGTATTCTAATATACCACACTTGGTTAATTAGCAACTGTACAAAGCATGAAAGTGAACATTTCACTGCGTAAAGATGAGCAGTGTTGTCTCTGCACAAAACCTGAAAACCATGTGATCCACTGTGCAAGAAGGCTGTTCTTTCAATTCCCTGCAAGCAGAAATCTACACGAAGTACTGTGATGTCATCAAATCCACAACATAAAATGGTGACATCATCAAGGACATTCACTGAGCATGTTCAAGTGCTGGGGGGAAATTCAAAAACCCATGTTTTTGATTCATGCAGATTACACCCCCTGGTGGAAAAATTTTGAACAATTTGCCGCTACTGGAGGTGAGGAAAATATTAAGCAACACAATATATCAGTTACAGTTTGATTTGTTTTCTCGGGACTGAGTAATGAGGATTTTTCATTTTATGGAATACGCCCCCTGGAGAGCAGAATGTAGGTCAAATCGCGGAAATTTTTGGTTCTGTTTCGAGCCCTTCCTTGGGCCTAACACTCCACCAAATTTCAGGGCCCTGGGCCTTGCGGTTGCAAAACGTGCCAGTTTACAGACTACAGACACACACACACACAGACGGACGCCACTCAGTATACATATGAATAGCTCCGCTGACCTTTGGTCAGCTGAGCTAAAAATNGCTGACCCGGGAACATTGATTCCGAATTTATTTGCGCACATTCTGAACCAATCAGAGCTTGAGATGATTCATTATGATCAGATCTAGCGGGTTACACTCAGCATTTTTCGTGAACGGCGGCGGTTTTAACGCCGATGGGCCTGAAAGTGAGGGTGTTATTTTCCCGCCAAAAATACTGCGCCGTGGCGACCAACGTGACCAAAACACTCAGTTTTATCCATAGCATGCGAGTTTGATCAACAAAATCGAGTGTAAGTATGTAGAGCAAAGCAAATAATCGATCACCGTTACACATATACTTTGAAAAAAGGTCGATAAGACATCGAAATCTTTGTTCCAGAGTCCCAAATTGCACTGTTTGCATAAATTAGCACAATCCAAGATGGCGGCACATGAAACGTGGAACGGCTCGAACGGCCAGATCGATGATTCAATCGTGTCTAACTCACCTTGTATGTTGCCGTGGACGATGATAATGATTAAAATGTTGTGTGAAATCATATAAATGATACCAGAATGTGTGAGTGCGTCTTACAGCTAATATTGGCCAGTTTTGTGCCCGGGTCCGACTTCAAAAAATGCGATCTGTGTTTTCTCACAGCTGCGACGCCGTGACCTACATCCACGCAGATATGCAGATGAGTTAAATTGATACATTTTGATACATTCGTAAGAATGCGTGGCCGTAACAGTCGTGGTTAATGGAAAAAAACACTTCCCGATTTTTGATACTCATATCCCGATTAGGCCTAACATGCAAATAGGCCTACACCGATTCCGATATCAGAATCGAAAACCGCTTCCGAAAAAAGAAACATTGCCAATATTGGAATCGCTGGGCTTCCAAAATCAGAAACGTTTCCAAATTCGGAACTTTCCCGAACTGAGGTAGCCGCTTAAAACGTCCAAAGAATAGGCTTATTTGATTCGGAGGTAGGCCTACCATGTTTCTATCTACTGGTAATACATTTATGGGGTGTAAATCCAACCGTTACAAAGTTAGCTGTACATCGGGTCCCACTATCCTGTACAAAGCGCAGCTGTTGCGTCCATCATGTCCATCGGCTTCCAACGTTGAAGTCAGTTAACAAAATTGAATATGCAAATTAAGTTGGTTCCCGCCGTCCGATTTTGGCGGATTTTGGATATGATGTCCAAGGTGACCTAATAAAACATTTAAAGCAAAAAAACCTTCTGTTGCAATTTGTTCCCGGTTCGCCCAACGATGCGACGCCGGTCATGCATGCCAATCACGCAGCGCCACCACTGCACTGCAGACACTGAGACAGGCACACACGGCACCACCGCACCGAAACACAATGCGCGACGAACAAAGCACCATAAGTTTGCAACATCACTACACAAATTTCAAAACATCAAATACGATAATATGGATATCAGTTTGTGCTATACTTCACAAAGAAAGTTTTGAAAGCGTTAGATACTGCAAAACGGATGGAATAAGGTCAGAAATACGAGAAATAATGGAGCAAATTTCTACTAACGTGCATCAGCCATGATGATTATAATGAGGAGAAACCAATCCCAGAATGCACCAAGTATTAAATTGGGTGTTACTCCGCGAAGCAAATAAGGCTACCCCAATTAAAATTCTGTTTAGCGGGCGAAACCTTAGAAAATCAATTAAGAGCATGCACTTCAGGTGATGCACAGGCAAATTAAGATAGGCCTAAAGGCAAAACTAGAAAAGGCCATCAAGAAAAGGCAAAAAGAAACAGAGGCAAAATAGGAAAAGGCGATATCGAAAAAGGCAAATAGGGACAAAGTAAATGAGATATAACGCGAAGAGAAGGCGAAATGAGAGAAGGTGAATCGGGAAAAGGCAAAATGCTGATGAATATTCTTTTTGAAGGCGAAATGGGAAAAGGCAAAATAATAAGGCGAAATGGGCATGAACCGATATAACACCGGCGTGAATGGTGAAGTAAGCGGGAAAGTAATTGCAGCGCCACCAATCGAAGCAACAAAAATTCCGCGGAATACTAAGTAGGCCTATGTATGCGCATCCTGAGAATCTCAGGTCATTTACGGTCGTACCCTCCCTCAATGAACCAAGCGCGAGTTGGGGACCCTGGGTGCGAGGATGGATGTATGCGATGACGATGCCGTTGGTGTCGACATACTAGGGAGGTTTCGAAATCAAATGATAAACGTAAACGTTAACGACAACGTTATTTTTGCACCGAAAATGCAATATAAAATCTGGTTGATGTGTAGTACGAAAAATAACGTTGTCGTAAAGTTTTGTTTATCGTTTGATTTCGAAACCTCCCTATTAGGCCCCTAGTGCCGACAGTACTTTCGAAACCGAATTACTCCTATCATCATTTCACATTTGGCGCAGGGAACTATGTTTTGATGGGGAACGCTGAACTCAGGCCAATACGATTTAGGTCATGAGGTAGACAGTACGAAGTGCGTCAAATTGGGATGCCGAAGACAATTTTGTGACTGACCTGACCGGTCATCAGAGAAACTGTCAAAGGCCTGTAGTCTGTCTGGACGACCACAACAAACCCGGAAGTAAATATTAATTTTGCATGGTTTGTCATGCATGTCATGTTTGTCATCATCTGATCATGGTCATCATGGTCATGTTTGTCTCAGACATATCAGACAAACTGCATTTGTTCTTGTGAATTAGGTAAAATTTGAATCAGACAAACCAACTACAGATTTGATTAAAATCATTAGAGACGAGCTTGACGCGAGACAAAAGTCAAATCTCACCAGATCAGAAATCACCAGATCACACCACACACATGATATGATAGTGATACAACTTTTTAGCAGAGCAGCCAGCCACACTTCGGACACTACCACTGACACTGTACCTGTGTCTGTTGGGTATGTAGGTAGTGTAGGCCCCTATAGATAGTAGTGTGTAGCCTACATACCATGCATACCCAACAGACAGTGGGTCAAGTATGGTATAGCGGGCCAAGCCATGGGAAGTGACACATCTCCATACATTGCCGCTTATTCCGTGTACACACTCAGTGCACTTCCCATGGCTTGGCCCGCTATACCATACTTGNCGACATAATATATATTGTATGCTCAGTATAGGCAGGCTATTTTTAGGCCTAATCTCCATCTGCTAATCAGGTGTTAGTCACGGACTGGCAGCAGTTCGTTAGGCCTAAAACGACTTGTGAATAAGGTCCCAGGTCCTGGACCGATAACTCTGGTCTCCGAACATAACATCATGCTAATAGGCCTATGGCCAAATATTCAAAGTCGTGAATATTGTGACTATCCCAGGTCCCTACTCATCATCATCATGCTCATCCAATTTACTTTCTCTCTATAGGCCAACTCGGACAACAAGACCACTGTACTGTACCGGTACTACTATACCATACCGGGCTTACACAAGATGGATGACACTCCAAGCGGCCACGATGATGTACCTGAACCAAGAGAACTTAAGTCGTCTGAAGTTTTCATCAAGACACTGGCTGATTTTGTTGATAAAAATGATGTACGGACAATGGTTGAGGATCAGAGACACATGTAAGGATTCTGTGATATCTGATGGCTGATATGAGGCTATGAGTATGAAAAGCAATACTAAGTAATGTGTGGCCTTGTGAGTTGTTATGCTGCAACTGTGTCTAGCAAAGATAGCTATATGCCCTACAAATCAACAGTACATTTGCTTTACTGATGATTATTTTTGTTTTTTTGCAGGTTGAGCCGATTTGAAAAAACCAATGAAATGCTGCTTAACTTCAATGTATTGTCTGCAAGCCGTTATGGAGCCTCAGTCCAGGAATTCAAGAAGCACACCCAGTTACTTGTTGACATGAAGAAGGACCTTGATTCCATATTCAGGCGTATCAGGTTAGAACATTCAGAATATCTCTTATGATCTTTTTCATTATAAACAAAGGTTATCTTTCATTGAGAAACATTGAGAGGTGATGTTTTCTATTATGCATGTATTGAGTGGTTGTTTTTCACCCCAGTTTTTTTCCACCTCACCACAGGTGAATACTTCAAAAGACATGTGATTTGTCCTTCTAAAAAAACCTTGGTTTAGCTAATCTGTCAGAGTAAAAATCAGAATGTGGTCCTTTTAGGTGCAAATAATGTAAATAAAATTCCTCATAACAAGTTATTCCCTTTCTAGGAATCTTAAACAAACATTGAGTAAGCAGTACCCAAAGGCCTTTAATAAATGTGGTGAAGTCTACGATGTCATGGAAGCAGAAGAAGATGAAATTTGTATTCCTGTTCCAAGGAGTCCAAATGTGAGTATTCCCAGGACTCAATCAAAGGATGGCGACACTAGTGTTGGAGTCGAGTCTGGACTTGCAGAAATAAAAATTACAGGTGAACCTGAGAACGTGTCCTCTGTGAGGCTGTCTGCAGATAAGCCAAAGTCTTGACAACCTGTGAGCAATTAATTGATGAACCTGTATTCTCTGTGATGGTGATATTGTTTTTTAGAGGATGTGTACTTCTCCCTCTCGTGTTCCTGACATTTGGAGAGCAGAAAATGATCAACTTCTGTAAGGAAAAGGCGGAATGAATTCATCATTATGGTGTTGTGCCTTATCAGAAAGTTGTAGAGTTCTGGGGCCTGTTTCATAAAGTGACTTTAAGCTAATGGTACCATTAACTTAATGCATTTTCCATTTGGTTAAAGGTACCATTAGCTTAAAGTCACTTTATGAAACAGGCCCCTGGACAAATTCTATACAGAACCCGGCACCACCATCTTCAGGTGGAATATTTATTTGTATTTATTTGTTAGCAATTATTGTTGTGCAAAAAAATAAAGGTGTCATAGAATATAGGTTCTTTGATTTTGTGTATTTCCTGCCAGCCACTTTGGAGCCACTTGATTTCAATCCTGCAAAGGAAAGGCAAAAAATGTCTTGAATTGAATCTCATAGACCAGCGCATTCCTGAATTATGAAGAATGCCTAAAAAGAAGATGATAAAGATCACAGTACATGTATTTCTCAAAAACAAAGATATTTATTTCATTCAGTACCATGTTCGACTCAAATTACAGTACAAACTCCTTCCAAGTTTACCACATACAGTGGTGCTTTCTGAACTGAAATGCATTAAAATCTAGAACTTTCTTGTTGTTCACCTCAGTAGAATCAACCCTACACAAGAAATGTAACACAATCATAATCAGCAAAACTTATGTACACAAGAGTTTTATACATATAAACAAAGTGCAGAATAACTAGAATATGGACTCTGGAATAAGTTACTAATTGTGCTAAAATGCACAGCTAAAATGGTAGACAGATAAAACGTGCAAAAAACACAAGCAGTGATATGTAATGTATAGAGGAGGTCACAATGCCAGGGAAGCAGTGATTGTGTATGAAGGAACACAGTTACAAATTGAATAGTTTCATCATGATATAAAAGCATCAATTCAAAGCTGATTGAGGAGCATCAGTGTCACAGTTATCCTCTAGGTGGCACTGTGTAGCCAACCTCTGGCCAGCACTGGAAGTTGTGACTTACAACTTAACTGCAAGATTTATCAGGTGTGTGCGAGATCAAACTCATGGAAATTACCTGAGCAGAATACTTTGCATTGGGCTATGAACCCTCTGTCACTAATGGAAATGGTTCTGGGGTGGTCAGCTCATATAGCCCAAAAATCTTGTGGTAGACCTCAAATTTACCTTATTCATATTGCTAAACCTACTGACAATATCCCAAAATGCACTGGCACAGATTTGGCATTGTACATCATCAACATTGGGATATGGAAGATTTTATCAAGAATAACTGAAATAAAATGCAAAGTGATCCCCCTAGAATAATATAGCACCTATGTCATGTATACTGGTCTGAATACAAACACTAAAACAGAAAGAAGTTGCCTAAATTCAACACGACCATAACATGTATATGGGTCAACAATTCAATATCTTGACAAGCAGGATGTAACTTCTTTTGAATCGGATATGATCAATGAGACATTTTAAGTCACTCAATGTTGCCAGGAATGTAACAAGCATGGACAGAACCGTGATGTTTCTTCTGGTACTTGATCCAGGACATGAATGTACTGTAAACCCTATAATTCCCCCAATAAATTTCACACTAAAAAAACACCTTTCATCTTATTTCATCCATATTTGCATGACCAAATCAAAATAGATATCAATACTTTTGTCTTTTTAAGGCCTTTCACTTCAACAAATTTCCCAACAAAGTCATGTTAAGTTGAAAGGCCATTGCTTTGTTTTTAAGTCATTTTGTTGGATAGCCAGACCAACTTAGATAAACCTAAGTTAAAACGCATGTACACTGAAGTTGAAATCAACCTGTACTCTGAGAAAATAGATAGAATTGATGATGACATGCATGTGTTTTTAGGCCTACCGAGTCACTTAAGTACTTCAGACGGCATCATTTCACCTAAACTCATAAAAATTCCACAAAGCACAGCACAATGAACTGCGAAGTGATGCCATAGGTACACAGTCTGCCGAGTTAAGAAGTATACCAGCCATCAATCAGCCAAGACTGAAATATGACAACAAAAATACTATTTGCAGCTTAAGACCTGCAAGACCTTACCGTTCACACCTCCCTGCAAACCCAGCTTTGTTCATTAACACAACATGCACAAACCTACTTTTATATACACTAAAATGATACATACAAAATCTTGGAAAATCATACAAAACATACTACAGTATGATGCAGTAGTACTGCAGGGACCTGTACACATAACAATATATATACCGACCAGCTCAATATACCAACTCTATGTTGTAAAGCAACAGCACGTGATACGGAAGGATTCTAGACTGAAGAGAGAGGGTGCAAACAGCTGGAATGGTACCCAGGGTATGCCTGTGGGTACAGAAGTACTTCTCATGCACATACATTTCTAATGCCCGATACAAATTCAAATGCCTCAGAAACCATAATGAACCACAATGAAAGAGAAACAGAGAAATGCCGAAATTTTATGCAATCATCAAACACACATAATACAGTAAAACTTGCATTTTTTGGACTCAATTGGACCAGAAATTTGACCAGAAATTTTCGTTGTTATACATGTATGTAATATCTGTTTTATGTGAAAGTCGCAATAGAAATGCTTTGGACTGAGACTGGAGTTTCAGTCCGTTCTATACGAGGATCCATTATATGCGAGTCCGTTACATGTACCATATATGGTACATGTATATGCAGGTTTACTGTAGTTAGTATAGAGGAATCCCATGTGACGTCATCAAGGCCACGTTGGCCGTCAAATTGACCACGTGTTTCCTGAAGGAACGTCACAATGACGTTATTTCGTGTGGTGTCTCGTCGCGTCAGGCGGAACGTCAATCCACGTGTAGCACCCTATTGACGCCAGTTTGCGTCATTTTGACGGCCAGTCACATGACTTGATGACGTCCGTGGGATTCCTCTATACTGTTTGGCGATTACACAGCAAGGACAACAGTACATTGATTTGGGACACACTACTAGCATACACCTTTACTATATACATGTATATGTACAGTTCGTTCTTCTTAAACATGGTGGGCTGACAACTGAAAGACTTTGAAATGTCTATGTACAGATCTTGGTTTGGTAATAATAGCTACAAATACTAATACTAAATACTTACACCTTAAAAATTTCTCTGAAACGATCAGACCTACATAAGAACTCTTACACAAGTCAGGAACTGTGACATTTTCAATGTCCTCCTCTTGTTTACATTGATACTGAGTTTACATTTTCAGATTTCTACTACTTGAATGGACGGTAATAGTGGAATCTATCAACAAATGCAACATAAACATTGGAATGTGGCGAGATCATCTGTGGAATGTACACAATGACAAAAAATATAAGTAATTTTTACATCAAGGAGGAATAAAATATAACTTAACAAAACAGGACCGGTAATACTTACATGGGTGATTAAACCCATTTTACAGAGATTTCAAAATGTAATGCTCTTGGATACTGTGATCACACCCAGAAGTAACTAAAAGAGATTCCTAACTGTAAACTTGAACAAAGTTTAATGCAGTGAACAGCATAAGTTACATATCTCAAGCCATATTCCTACTGGTAGATGGGATGAAAGATTTTGTTCACTTATGTTTTAAATGCTCGAGAAGAGAAATCTTTGTATGTATTCAACTCTGCATTTGCCATGACTTTGTTGCGGTGGTTTCGAACAGCATTTTATCTGCTGACTCTTCATTATTTCTCACTTTAAAGAGAAGTAATTGGAACACCCTCCTGAAAAAAAGAAAATATGCATATTGTGTAGAAAAGTTCAACGAAACAACATGCAGTCAGTCCATCCTTCACACCACTGAACACAACTGAATCTCAAAATCAGAACCTTGAACCTACACATCATGAGCAAACCTTTTGCCTTGTACCGGTATACTGTTTTGATGCCCAAAACTAAAACCAAACCAGGTTTCTTTTTTTCTACAGCAAAATGTGATTTTTCTGAGAAAGACCAATATTCCACGTGATCCTTCCACAATCAACTGACCCCTTTCACATTCGGCACAGCAGGTAACCTTCGGACCATCTCTAATTCCTCTGGACTAAGTGAGGCATTAAAACCATGTTCATCTTCCACCCGAGGAGTCAAGCCTCCATCTGTGTCCCCTGAAAAGTTATAAGTTAATAAGTTTAATAAGTTAATAAGTTTGCTAATATTATAACAGGCTTGAATATGCAATCCTCTCAAGAACAATTTGAGCCTTGTATTGAAGGTCAAAGAAACATCACATTTCTCATATCAAAAACCTTGAAAACCAACATTTGCCAAATTTTGGCAGCCTTGAAATTCATTCTGTCATTTTGAGGAACATGTGAGGCGGAGAGGCGGTCTAGGAAAACCCATCGGATGTCGCTGAATGATCAACAAGGGCTAACAGATTGCCTGTGCATTGATCTGCTACTGTTTACCTGTTATTGAAATGTGCGGGTTCAGCAAGGCGATTAACACTTCCCTCAATGGGATATCCGACGGGTTTTCCTAGACCGCTTCATACATACCAGTATCAAATAACTCACCAACACTTCTCGGTGTTCCTAAATCTCGATCACCATTGACATCCTTGGATTCATTGACATCCTTGGATTCATTCTCAAAGGAAGGATTAGAAAATGCAAAATGATCTTGATTCTCCAGACCTGAAAGATGCAAATACATGAATTCTTTATTAAGAGAGACTGACGGATTCCAAAACCACCAACTTAAGGTATTGTGGCTGGATCTGCCAATGGCAGATTCGAATTGCATGCAGAATACCAACACTGGATATCAAGTCAGAAGACTGTCTTCAAAGAAGTGGAAACCAAATTCAGTATGTATTTGTTAATTAAGTTGAGCATAGTTCACACTAAAATTTGCAATTAATGTGGGTGAAACAGAAATCACATAGACACCCCTTGTCACCCCTATTGAACAGACCTAATGTTGTCTCACCATTAATTAGTCTTTTGTCATCATTTGCTATCACAATATGTAGACTCTCGACATCTCTCACTTCTGTATCCATATCGACACTGGGACGACGGCTGACATTCCTTGACGTATTCGAGCTATGCTCTAAACTTGGCACAGATCCATTCATGGACTTATCAGTGTCTGTTAAACTGTGCAGTGATCCATTAGGTGTGCGACTGTTAATCTCATGGGTTGGATTTCTCTTGTAAAGGTGTGAGGAGGACGGTAGAACATGACGACTGTTGGCAGGATTAGTATTATAACTTTGCGATACAGTATTGCCTACAAATAAAGAAATGTTTGTTATTAAATCTCCAACTGCTTCACTTTTATTCTAATCAAAATACCATTATTTTACATAGTATCACATCATCATATCATTACACGACGTCGTAACCCTATTGGGATTTTGCCAGAGGTATCGAGTCGATGAGAGGCTACAGTCCACCTGCGTGGGGTCTGTTACTTGCCCTGGCACAGACACTCACTCAGGTACAAGGGACCATGGCTTTTATGGACCCTCAATATTTCACAATTTTTGTATATGCCTTCACCTGGAGTCAAACTCGCACCGACCTATTGCGCAGTGTAGTAATTAAGCGCGCTATTACCACTTCACCACCGGGCTTAGACAAACACGGTTTATGGAGAAAGAAGTTCACACATAGTCCTATGTAAAGACCATGATTCTGAATCATTACAACACATGGAAGAATGTGCTCCCTGGCACAACACAGATACATCAAATTGACAGCTACCACCAAGATGTTGTTACCTTTATCCCTCTCCAGAACCACGTCTGGTGTTTGGGGCTGAAGTATCTTCAGTTGCTCTTTTAACTTTTGTAGTTGAACCTGCTGGTTTTCTAACTTCTGTTGTAAGATATATGCTCGTTCCTCAGCACACATCCGACCCCTCCTATAGTCGTAGATGGCCTGATCCATGGATCGTCTTTCTGTCACTGAAGCACCTGAATCAAGCAAGATATGGTATTTAGTCTTGCTTGTCGACCTGTTGAATCTAGAAACCAGTACATTTTATAGTACCGGTACTAGTACAACTAGTCCATGGTTCTGAAGCTAAATCTGCAAGGTCATTGATTATCTATGTAGCACCCAACGACAGCATGAATATTTCAGTTTCATATGATATGCACAACTAATCACCCGATGTGATGGAACAAGAAGAAACGACACTCACCATATATAATATTTGTCACCCTCCATATCCGCAGCAGAATGACAAAGCCAAAGGCATCTCTTGTAACTGGATGGACTGGTGCAGCAAAGAGAACAATGGCAAGCAGAAGGGTGAATGCTACCACGCTCACATCAAAGATCTGTAAGGTAGAAAGGAACCCAGCAGAGGTCATTACTCTCAGCAGAAATGAGAGATCAAGGAGAGTGGGAGATCATCACTGGCTGTTCCCTCTTACCAAACCTTTTTGTTTCGGGAAATTCTAAGGGTGGACGTCAAGGGATCATAACAATGGTCTACCTGTTAACTAAGTCCTCGTTACTAACGGACATGGTTGAGCATCAGACAGATATTTGCAAGGCCACAAAGACCGACTTTCAGTCTGCCTGGGTACTTGGTAGAAAGGCCATTTAGAACACCACCTAAATATATGCGAAGATTCACTTGCCTCAAATCGATGTCTGAAAAATTTCCACCTTCTCACAATGATTTTGACGATTATCTGAAAATAAAACATAAGTCAATTCATAATATGGAATGTACCGGTAAATGCGAGTACAGTCCGAAACTGAAACAGTTTCAGATTCTTTTCTCAGTTCTTTGCTGATACCGGTACGGCGCTGGTAGTGGTAGTCTTTTATGACCCCATGATTATAACAAAGTATGAAACTCGGTTTTGTTTTAGTCAATTCTCGTAAGTTTATTGAGGAACATACAACTTTTTTTCTGAATGCATTCTGTAACAGATGGTTTTATGGTCAACTACGGGTTCACAGGCAGGGTGCTCGAAGTTCCTGAAAAGTTACCGGGGTAATTCTGTAGCACCTGCCACCAGGTCTATGAATCAATTCTGGATAATGAATCGTCATCAACTGGAATGACATACAGTAGGTCTGCAAATTTTCAGGTGATTTTTCTACATTTACTTGACATTAGTATTAGTGTGCGCCAGATAATTTAATGAT
The DNA here is from genome assembly GCA_002633025.1 of Notospermus geniculatus. Classification (NCBI taxonomy): domain Eukaryota; kingdom Metazoa; phylum Nemertea; class Pilidiophora; order Heteronemertea; family Lineidae; genus Notospermus; species Notospermus geniculatus. The sequence goes on from NMRB01000071.1 coordinate 528,023, forward strand.
GGCTTTCATAGTTACCTCGCATATGAAGAGACAAAGGATGAGGATGTTGACCACATGTGCAGCATCAGATGGTCTGGCAGTATGATCATTGACTTGAGCAGTAGTCATGGTTGTTTGGTTGAATTTCAGATCACTGGCATCAGTCTCTTGACAACCTGTAAGAAAATTCACACAGGCAGACTTCACTGATGGGCTGTAGAAATATTGTTCTTTATGCAAGCCCCGATCCTCGGTTCCCTGGATGCTGTAATGACGTAATATGACGTCCTACCCAATGGGGTACCGGCAAACAAAAAGGAGGCGCTGGTCACCAACCTGGGTAAAACGCAAGTGCGCATGCTTTGCCATTGTTGAACGTCATCAGGAATCGTGCGTCATTCTGACGTTACCAAAACTGCGTCATTCAGAACCCATGACGTCGGTCATTGGCCTGTCATTTACGCTAAAATGGTGAACTTTATCGATTAAATTCATCATGTTCCCACAGGGATTTTTNTCACAATGATTTTGACGATTATCTGAAAATAAAACATACCGGTAAGTCAATTCATAATATGGAATGTAATGCGAGTACAGTCCGAAACTGAAACAGTTTCAGATTCTTTTCTCAGTTCTTTGCTGATACCGGTACGGCGCTGGTAGTGGTAGTCTTTTATGACCCCATGATTATAACAAAGTCCTATGAAACTCGGTTTTGTTTTAGTCAATTCTCGTAAGTTTATTGAGGAACATACAACTTTTTTTCTGAATGCATTCTGTAACAGATGGTTTTATGGTCAACTACGGGTATCACGGGCAGGGTGCTCGAAGTTCCTGAAAACTTAATTCTGTAGCACCTGCCACCAGGTCTATGAATCAATTCTGGATAATGAACTGTCATCAACTGGAATGACATACAGTAGGTCTGCAAATTTTCATGTGATTTTTCTACATTACTTGTACATTTACTTGACATTAGTATTAGTGTGCGCCAGATAATTTAATGATGGCTTTCATAGTTACCTCGCATATGAAGAGACAAAGGATGAGGATGTTGACCACATGTGCAGCATCAGATGGTCTGGCAGTATGATCATTGACTTGAGCAGTAGTCATGGTTGTTTGGTTGAATTTCAGATCACTGGCATCAGTCTCTTGACAACCTGTAAGAAAATTCACACAGCCAGACTTCACTGATGGGCTGTAGAAATATTGTTCTTTATGCAAGCCCCGATCCTCGGTTCCCTGGATGCTGTAATGACGTAATATGACGCCCTACCCAATGGGGTACCGGTAAACAAAAAGGAGGCGCTGGTCATCAACCTGGGTAAAACGCAAGTGCGCATGCTTTGCCATTGTTGAACGTCATCAGGAATCGTGCGTCATTCTGACGTTACCAAAACTGTGTCATTCAGAACCCATGACGTCGGTCATTGGCCTGCCATTTACGCTAAAATGGTGAACTTTATCGATTAAATTCATCATGTTCCCACAGGGAGTTTTGCTTGAAAGCAATAAGATATATTTTAGCAGTTCTGTATTTAATGACAGAAAAGTAAAATAAGAAATTGAGTGTGGACAATGTTTTAGTTATATTTGGCCTAGAAACAGGGTATGCTATTCAGAATTAATTGGAAAATAACGTTAGCCTCACTTTCAATGACGCAGTTCTACCCAGGTTGATAGTCAGCGCCGCGTCGCGGATGAGGTTTGCTGGTACCCCATTAACGGGTTAATTAGACCTCCAGAGACATGTTGAAATGGGAGTCAAAGAAAGGTAAACAGCCATCATTGGATCATTGCTGTCCCATTTGGAAAAGTAATCAAGGATTATGAAATTTTCGACAATTATATACCAAGAAATAATGAGGTGGATGAAATTAAATCTTTTGGCTCTCTTACAACAGAACAGAAAAATACTCCATGGGATTCATTAGCTGATATAATTGCAAGACTGACAAGTTGTGGATTCGATACCCTGCCTAATTTTCAATGAAACTTATCAAGAGGGAGAACAGTCTTCACAGTCACAACTCCTTATGGAATCCAAGCAGGAAGGACAAATTTGTAATCCTGGTGAGTTTAAAACAACTTATGAAATGGATAACATGTTTTGGATTCTCTTCATGGTGTTGACAGGTTTCGTGGTTGAAGCAAGTGGGACCAGGAGTACTCCTCCAGTGACAGCATCTCAAGAGGTTGATCGTGCACTGAAGGAACAGAGGCTTCATAATCATACGGCATTGGCTGAGACAGAAGAGAAATGGTCCAAGGCCAACGATCAACCAATCTTTTCACCTGTGCTGGTGGTTGAAGAGAAGGTTGCCATGGGACACACAAGTACCGGTGAAGATGCACCAACTGTCACACAAATAGCAAAAGAGAGTGGGTACAACAACAGATCTCTTGGAACAACTTCTACGGGGTCAAGTTCCTTGGTGACAAGCCAATCAACTCTCTCTGACTATGATGATGAGCCGGGAGAGGACACACCCAACTTCAGCAACATGTCAGGAACATCAAGGAGTACCCACACTAGTCAGAAAAATGCCACCCAAGACCCTGGATCAAACTTAACAAAGATTCAGAAGAGGACAATCGAAATATTGAAACTGATTTCAGAAGGCTCGAGTCTGTACATACAGCCAATCATCACTGTTTTTGGTTCAGCTGGTAACATTCTCTCACTAGTCATCATGACCAAGAAGAAAAACCGATCAAACAGCACGTGTTTTCTCATGGGACTTCTGAGTGTAGTTGATACCTCAATTATTGCATGGATGATGGTCTTTTTATGGTATCCTCATAATATACATTTTACGTGGATGAATTTACAAATTTGCAAAGTTTCATTCTACGGAGTAAACTGCATAAACAGTGCAAGTGTTTGGGTTTTGACGATCATGACAGTGCAAAGAATGGTATGTGTTTGCTTCCCTCTTTCAGCAAAAAACATCTTAACCAATGTAACGAAAACAAGACGGATTGTGTGTGCTGTATTTGCCAGCATTGCTCTCTGGTACATTCCGGTCATTATCAGCATGGTCCCTGCTCCAGTGCAGAAACCACATCATGCACTTTGTATATCTCAATTCAAAGGAACCACAGGATTCAAAATCTATCTCATGCTTGTTGGTATTCTTAGTTCTTTGATACCCTTCACAACCATTCTGACGTCAAATATCATGATCATTGTCAAGGTTAAAGAGGCTGCGAAGAAACGTCAAGGTTTGCAGCAAGGATCTGTTCTTACTGGGACTCAAAAGAAGGAAAGATCCATCACTATGATGTTGCTTTCTGTTTCATTTGCTTTCCTGATCTTAGTAACGCCAGTCCATATTTACTACAGTCTGCAGCAATTCTTGGATCTCTCAACCTTGGATCCTGTCAATCAAGAAATGTTCACTACAGTGCGTCCGATCTCGCAAACACTTGCTATGTTGAACCACGGTGTGAACTTCTATCTCTACTGTCTTGGTGGCGGTGAGAAGTTCCGATCTGAAGTTTTGGAATTAGTTTGCACAAAACGGAAGTAATCGCAAACTACATGTATACACCAGTTCCTCCCTCAAAAGACGAACAGAGTACGAACAGGGCTGAAGGAGCTGGAAGTTGGAGAGAGAGGATTTTAAGTTTTGTTGTTGATACCAACTCTTATTATTTAAAAGAGCAGAGACAGTGACTGTTGTTGGAAGTAAGATGAGTATGATTGGATTATCTCACTTCAGCTGAAAATCTGTAATTTGTATGAATGACAACCTACTGTGGCTGCTTTGCTGTAATGGACAGGAACCGTTAAATGAAAGAGGTTGCCGAATACAATCAGGAGTTTGAATGCCCTCAGTGTGAAGCTCTGGTACTTCTTCACCTCTACCATGTCTACTGTAGGTTTTCTACTAATATGGTAGCCTACGCCTACCTTGCGACCCTGACAGTGGAAATGATCTCTGTGTTTAGAGCTCTGCTCTTGATTTGTGCCACAGCTGTATCCTGCATGCTCCCCTGTGACCCCAGGCATGCCAGGGGTGAAAGAACTGACAAGCAAGGCATGATTTTCAGTCTCTTATATTCAATTGAAATGTCATTAAGTTCACTTGCTCAACGAAGCCAAAATCCACTCAGCGGCATCTGAGCAGACAACATCATCATCCAACCCTCAATCTCAACCCTTTTTGCATAACAACTAGAGGATTTAAGTTCAGCAAGAGGCCAGTTTAGAGTTGGTTCAATAGCAAACATTCCTGGGATTCAACCTCCCTTGCATGCCTTGCTTCCATTGTTGTCCAACTCATGATACGAGCAGTGTTCGGGAATGGTGATGGTTGAGGTCAGACCCAACCAGAATCAAAAAAGAAAAGTTGAGGAAGCAGACCGTCTGCATAAAAAAGTGCAAAATGTGGGTCCAACATCACCTGCAGGGCTTCTGTTGAGATCAAAATCTGGATTTCTGAAGTGACCAGTCAAATCCTGATAGAGAATACACTGAGTGAATAATGAAATGGAAGGTTTGGGGTTCAGTGGATATTTCTCAATTAAAATCCTGTTATGAGACATAGTGAATGTCACGATGCTGTAGACATGGGCCAAATATTTGTCATGCAATATGCTATTATACAATATGCTATACAATTATACAATATGCTACCCCGGTAGATTATCCAAGGTGATCTAGACTAAATTATGGAATATCGACAGACTAGACTGTGACTCAGACTGTGAGTACCAGTAACACATATTGAATCAGAGAGCCTGCTTTGCACACAACAAAAGTTGGCAGGGACATGTATGACAGGAACTTAGCAAACTTAGTCCTGAATTTTTCTGTCTAATTTGGACGATAGACATGATAGAGAACTCACCCAGTGTAACAACACAAGATGACTTGACTTACCAGCTCCAAGGTCCAGCATAAGTTCCACAACTACCACAAAGCAGTCAATTAAGACCATTGTGAAGATGACCAATTCTGCAATCACAGAATACAGGTGTCTGTCCAGTGTTTCGGACCATCTGAAATGCAAAGGATAGTTAACAAATTAGACTCACTGAAATAGTCAAAGCTTCGAGAGGTTGAAATATGGTATGTAGTACATAATTTTATTGGATTTGTTGTGAAACCTATTTATTGACTGTACCTATCAAATAAATCCAATCAATGTTGTGCCCCCCCTCAAGAATATAACATCTTTTCATCAATACAAAACTTCCATCCACAGATACTTAGAACATGACAACTGACAGTGAGTGATATTGTGTCCCTCTGGACCTCTCACAGATGCCTCTATTGAAATTGATCTGCATCTAAAGCCTAGGTCACATATCCACTCCGGGGCCCGTACGGCGACCGTACGGCGAGTAAAAACAGACATTTTGGCCAATTTCTACGGTGCCCAGTTTGATCTAGTTTAATTTCTGCTTATCCATTGAGGCGATTTCGGCATAATTCAGCTTCGATCTGAGTTTCAGTCTCAAAAATCCACAGCAAGCCGCTGGGTGGGGAAAATCGTACGGCGCCCGGTGGCATTTGTGACCCAGGCTTACATGTAAGTGAAAGGTATGTGGTACCACATGACTTGCTGTTGCAAGACTCATGACATGCATGACAGTTGAACAAAGAATCATTGTGAAAGGGAACATTTTGGGCAATTATTTAGCATGCACGCTACCAGATTTAGCACATTCTTTTTCACATATGTTAGCAATTCATAGGAAATTATAACACTTTCGATTGAGTAACTCAATTTAAGCTCCTTAAAAATTTACTTAAAACTTTTGGATTAATTTCTCAGGAATTAAATATTGGTCTGACTTTTGAACAATGGTTTAGTTGAGATGAAAGTTTGGGAGAAGCACAAGATCATGATTATACTTTTTCCTCATTTGGGGCCATATGACCATGGCTTTTGGCAGCGGCTTGACTTGGCTGTGGAGGTCCATTTATTTGAATACTACATCCCCTTTTATCAATATATTATATTATATTATATTATGTGATGGCTACATGTAAGATGTACATGTAAGATTCAATTTTATTGTACATTTAAAGCTTTGGTTCGACATCATGAGTTAGAAACTGTATTTCTCACTTGGTATTGTACACTGTAAAACATGCAATAATGTAGTGTTCAGCCAAAATAAAGCACCAAACTTTAAAAAAAAAGTCCTCATCACATTTTTCCATTCTCCCATTCTGAGCAATATTTTTGCCCATCTTTCTTGCAATGGACAAGTAATGTCATACCACAGCTGATGTGGAGAGCAATTTTTACAACCACACCTCTCATGCCTCTGGACATTGCCTATATGCAATATTCTAACACGAAAAATGCAGCCATGTGAAGACAGAATATAAAACGAAAGTAATGCCTTTTTGTTAAAATTGTATACCATATCTACATGCTGTCCATATCAATTCATCACTGTTGTGCTACAATATTCTATTCCATGCACAGAACTTATCTCAGTTGGATGACCTGAATGGGAGCTTATGAAATTTGGATGAGAATCAATAATTCATTCAGGGCTTTACCATTATACGTGGGTATAGCATCTGACTCGGAGAGTTCACTCAAGGCACTACCGGTATATTGATTCTAAAGGCAGAAGACAGATATCCAAACCAGTTAGGGCCAAATATTTGTCATGCAATATGCTATTATACAATATGCTATACAATTATACAATATGCTATTACCCCGGTAGATCATCCAAGGTGATCTAGACTAAATTATGGAATATCGACAGACTAGACTGTGACTGTGAGTACCGGTAACACATATTGAATCAGAGAGCCTGCTTTGCACACAACAAAAGTTGGCAGGGACATGTATGACAGGAACTTAGCAAACTTAGTCCTGAATTTTTCTGTCTAATTTGGACGATAGACATGATGGCAGAGAACTCACCCAGTGTAACAACACAAGATGACTTGACTTACCAGCTCCAAGGTCCAGCATAAGTTCCACAACTACCACAAAGCAGTCAATTAAGACCATTGTGAAGATGACCAATTCTGCAATCACAGAATACAGGTGTCGGTCCAGTGTTTCGGACCATCTGAAATGCAAATGATACATAGTTAACAAATTAGACTCACTAAAATAGTCAAAGCTTCGAGAGGTTGAAATATGGTATGTAGTACAGTCGTCCTCAAATTTATTCATACCCCATGAAAAATTATAGGAAAAATATTTAAAAAATACAAATGAGCTGAACTGGCACGTCTTAGGCTTCATTGAATGACATTTAATTGGAATGTACAGAGATTTTTAAAATACGGCCAAAATATATCACAGAGATATCACAATTTCAAAATATCATGAAAAACTCAACTTTTTAAAAGTTCAAATATCTGATTCGAAATCGATATCATATCATCCTATGACCAATTCTAAAAACTGCAGTGAAGAAACTTTTCGAAAATCTCACTTCGATTTTGTGAAATTGCAAAATATCATTTGAATTTTCAAATTTGATACTTTGATAATTTCACGAATTTTGAAAAAAATCGAATGCCATCAGACCCAGAGAGTCAAATGAAAAAGATTCCAAAGTATTTTTCTGACTTGTTAAATCATATGAGAGAGTTATTTCAATAAATGGCAAAAAATGAATAAAAAAGCATCGAAATCACCAGTTTTTAAAAAATTATGCCGCAAAAACGAAGTGGTATATTGATGCCAATCTTTCTTCACAAAGTTTCCATGATAAGGTAGTATGATATGAAATCAATTTCGAATCAAATACTTGAAA
>NMRB01000071.1:536153-551030 GCA_002633025.1 Notospermus geniculatus
TACCTGAACTAATCATCTTTTAAACTATCATAACGCAATCCTCTTCAAACTTTTCAGATGCGAAGAATCTCATTATCATTATCATTATCATGTTTACCTTAAAACGTAGATATCTTTATTGGAAATTGGTCTTTTTCGATGATTTTTTCACTAAAATACAGCGGAGAGTTTACCAAATTGAGTTGTCTTCGAAATAGCCGGTTATCTAATTCCCAACGTGGAGAAAAACGCAAGAATATGATTGGGTCGACGCGATATCAATTATAGATGGCGCTGCACTTTGAGAGTTGTGCGGAATTCATGATTGCCTTCAAGGAGCTCAGCGTGCGTACCGGACAATAGGGGGGAACAAAGGCAAACAATGGGGGCGTGGAATTGTGGTCACAGCGATTAGGGCCGTGTTCGCTCCTTCTCAATAATACCTCCATGGTTGAACAAAGAATCATTGTGAAAGGGAACATTTTACAATTATTTAGCATGCACGCTACCAGATTTAGCACAGTCTTTTTCACAATATGTTAGCAATTCATAGGAAATTATATAAACACTTTCGATTGAGTAACTCAATTTAAGCTCCTTAAAAATTTACTAAACTTTTTGATTAATTTCTCAGGAATTAAGTATTGGTCTGACTTTTGAACAATGGTTTACCCGGTAGTTAAGATGAAAGTTTTGACTTTTGAACAATGGTTTAGTTATGAAAGTTTGGGAGAAGCACAAGATCACGATTATACTTTTTCCTCATTTGGGGCCATATGACCATGGCTTTTGGCAGCGGCTTGACTTGGCTGGAGGTCCATTTATTTGAATACTACATCCCCCTTTATCAATATATTATATTATGTGATGGCTACATGTAAGATTCAATTTTATTGTACATTTAATGCTTTGACCATATATTGGTTCGACATCATGACTTAGAAACTGTATTTCTCTCTTGGTATTGTACACTGTAATACATATGTAATAGTGTTCAGCCAAAATAAAGCACCAAACTTTTAAAAAAAAGTCCTCATCACATTTTTCCATTCTCCCATTCTGAATCTGAGCATTATTTTTGCCCATCTTTCTTGCAATGGACAAGGAATGTCATACCACAGCTGATGTGGAGAGTGATTTGTACAACCACACCTCTCATGCCTCTGGACATTGCCTATGTATGCAATATTCTAACACGAAAAATGCAGCCATGTGAAGACAGAATATAAAACGAAAGTAATGCCTTTTTGTTAAAATTGTATACCATATCTACATGCTGTCCATATCAATTCATCACTGTTGTGCTATATTCTATTCCATGCACAGAACTTATCTCAGTTGGATGACCTGAATGGGAGCTTATGAAATTTGGATGAGAATCAATAATTCATTCAGGGCTTTACCATGATACGTGGGTATAGCATCTGACTCGGAGAGTTCACTCAAGGCACTACCGGTATATTGATTCTAAAGGCAGAAGACAGATATCCAAACCAGTTATCATTCAGAAAGAGATGATTAAACGAGAATCAACATGCACTTTGAAATAGGTAGCAAAATACAAATGGTCTGCAAAGAGTGCATCTAATTTTCTCCCAAACTCCTTTTTTTATTTCATTGAAAGTACATGTACATGTAGTTAAAACACATTTGAGAACCAAAGGGTGTCTAAGCATCTAACTGTGTTCAAACAGAATACCTTACTTTTAGATGAAGCTAAATGTGTTAGAAAAATATGACAAACATGCATGCAAGAGCTTCAGGCAATGCAGACCTGAATTTACAGGACTGATGTGGAGATGTACAGGATAATGTAAATGAAGAGATTCATAATGGTATGTGACCTAAGTGGAGGACATGTTCCCAAGAGCCATGTAAGGTCATCTCGTTCTGCATGAGGTAGCGCATTATAGAATTACAATTACAATTACAATGTGCATCAGTTCAGAGGACAACTGTTTCCATGACATGCATGGTTACCTATGCCTTTTGTTGGTGGGGTTTTATTGTTTATCTCATGTTTATTATTATGTTGTGATACATCTGCAATGCATCAGTGATCTTTAATAGTGGGGGCTTTCACAGGACAACAGTCATTTGGTACAGTATAATACAATAGCATCATAAAAGTGTATGCTTGAAAGAGAAATGAGAGTGCACAATAATGAATACATCTCCTGATCCGAAACTGATAACTGAATTTTTTAAAAACATCTTTTTGATTTCACAACAATCACAGCGCAAACGGCCCACCATATCACGCATAATGTAGCTAGCTAGGCCCTAGGCCTATAATGTGCATTGAGTTTCTGATGTCAACTGATCAACTGTCAACATGGTCAACAGAGGTCACCAGGATGTTGACCTCAGGAGGTAGGCCTATCAGGAATAGAGTGTTTGCACGTGACGTCACAGCGGCCATGTTGGAGGCATACAACAAAAGAACAGACTTCCAAAACAATCGAAGTTAATCTCCGTAGACCGTGACTGGCGACAAATTCTTTTGTTCATACCTCCAACATACATGGCCACCGGTGCAAACACTCTATTCTTTAAGCCTGCCCTAGGGCCTCGGTCTCCTAGCCTATATGATGGTACTGGTAATTCTTATCTTAGTGTAGGCCTAGGCTCCTAGCCCTAGGCATGGTAGGGTCCGGTCGACAATGGATGACATCATTCAGTGTTAAGCCAGCCAAGACGAAGTCAATTTACAGAGCAGGCAGCCCTGGTCAAAGGCCCCCATGACTAAGTGGATGACAGCATTGCGACAAGAGGACAGTGCGAGTGATTGGTTGCGGCACCAACCCACTACGGTCCCTTAGGGTAGGCCTATAGGCCTAGGCCTAGTACCGGAATAGTAGGCTTAGGCCTAGAGCCCTAGGCCTCGACAGACCAGCTAGCTATCGCCATCGGGCATCGGCTAGGTGGACCTACGTACAATGGATGGTAGGCCTAATACCGAGCACCGATGCACCCCAGTAGGCCTAGGCCTACACTATTTTTGCCACAGAGCTAGCATGTGCATCAGCACGAATCATGACATGGATTGAATTCATGAACTGAACTGTTGAACATACAATCATCATGCATGCATGTTGACATGTTGAACAGTTGAACGACGACATGGACGATGACATCCCAAAAAAACTTACGATGGATGGTGGGATTGGTCCTCCTTTTTATCCGGTAATGGGTCCATTATAGCGACATTGTATAATTGACATACTCATAAATATGTCTGGCTGATTCAGGTCACTTAATCATATGTTTTAGGAGACATTTTCGGTGTTAGCAGTGGTTAGTAAAGCGGATCCATGGACATCATTCTGCATGTTCTGCCATATTTTTCTGTCAATGCTGGTTTCGTTCCTCCGTGCCAGCGAGAGCTCCACAACATTGTCACGTGCGTAGCAGACGACGCGATAGGCGTCTACAAAGTATAATGGGTGGCGTCCACTATAGACCCCGGGATAGGGACGCGAAGACGTGTATCGCAGGCCGGGGCCCAATGCTTTCTCCTGTACATCGACGACGTCACTGACCGTCTGACAACCACTTAGATATGCGGACAATAAGAAATAATGCAAGGTTATAAATTCGGCGCCGACTTCGGGTTTGCTTTTCTCATTTTCTCATATGAAGGGGTGCATACCAAAACGACCTAAGTCAGACTTAGGCTGTTTTGACATGGTTGCACTACAATGCTCCTCAAACCTTTCCCCACCTGCTTATTATATGGTTTGCCTACAGGTACTGCCCTCTATTGTTGAAAAATACAGGCAAAGTTTGTGATCCCAGTGCAGAAAAGGTCAGAGGTCAAGGTCAAACTTCCCAAAGAACTGATAAACAATGAAACTCACTGAACAGAAAGTGGATAGTATAACTTATAGTACAGTACAGACCCCTATTATCGAGCGGTTGAAGTATATTCTGGATAGCCCCATTGGACCTTTGTGGTGTTTGTGTGTCTAAACGGAGGGTATTCATGTCTACGATGTATACTGAGCATAACTTGTGTGATGTTGAATTTCCTTTGTACGGTGTTCGGTCTGCATGGACTGCGCATGCTTCAGTGCAAATGATGCCGTTCTATGGTGTTGCCCAAATTCCCGCCAATGAACACCCCTCCGAAACCGATGTCCCAAATTCAGCCCTTCAAGAAAACAAAGTGTCCATGAAAAAACACAGCTTTATCATCAAGTTTCCCCCGAGAACTCGGTTAATGAAGTGTACAGTGCAGTGCTTCTGATTCGACAGGCGCTATATTAATATAAGCTTACACATCTTCAAATGCACAAATCTGACCAAGATTTTTATATTTCCAGTTTGTCCATTTCTCTCAAACCCCTGACTACATTCCTGTATAATCCATTTGGCACTCAGAGTTTCATAAACGTTAGACTTTCCCTGTGCTCGAATCATTGAGAAAAGTCAACTTCAGCTTTACTTTGGCTCAAGTCCGACCCCAACACAATGCCCCAACTGTGTACAATAAACCTCTCATTATTCTGAGGTACATGTAATAGGATAATTATTCTAAATCTAATTGCATAATAGTAGTTTGTTACGAATGAATGAATTTATTTAGAACATAATAGATACAAAGAAGAAGAAGGGCTGACGCCGAAGGCATTAGTAGCCCTAATACATGTAAATAAAATGTAATAAATAATGATGAGGAACATTGTTCCGCCAGACCGTGGAGCTTTTCCATGAGGTGTATCTATTTTTAACGCTCGGAATTCCATGGCTGACGTGACATCATCATGGGTTCCCCAGAGCTATTTATAGAATTTCCCGTGATTCTGCCCTGGACGTGCTTGGCCAGTGGCGCCAGCTGGTTGAAGCTAAATGGTACTAATAGTAGCCTAATAGTCGGTTCCCTCTAGAGTCCCTTTAAAATGTAACTTGCAATGCATTTTCTATCACCACGCTGTTTGAATTTCTCTCCCACCCCGTTTGAAAATCCAGGGGGGTTATTCACTAAACCCACGCTAATTTTTGCGTTGCGTGGAGTTAGCGTAGCGTTTGCGTGGACTTGGCGGGATCGCTAACTTGGCGTAGCGTGGTATTCACAAAACCCCCCGCAAACTCCACGCTTACACAACGCTATTACCGGGCACGCAAACTGATATAATTGACCATTACAGAGAGTTGCACAGTTTTCCGACTCGACTCCGGCTTCAACTACCAGAATGAATTGCAGTCCGCTGTAGGCATCCTTGATAAAAACGATTTGATAGACGTTTGCAAATCGTAAAATGCCATAACTTTGTGGCAGAATAATTTCGACTCGTAATCGAGAGTGCACGTAAATCGCGTGTTTCGTGTTTCAACCCATCTCCGAACTTCAAATTTCTATTTCTCAATAACTATTCATTATAACCCACTGAAAATTCATTCAATACTGTTCCACGGCAATGCTTCTAATACATGAAAGTTTCAACTCAATAGCTTTGATATTAAGACTGTGGTACCAAAAATAAAAAAACATAGTACATGTAATCGTTGATTGGTGAAGCATCGAAGCGCTAGATTCCAATATTGGTTAATAGTAATGAGCGCCACGGCGTAGACACCAAAGCTTTGGGGGTGATACTTTCACATATTAGTGGCAATATCATGGAGTACTGTTGACGAAATTTCATTGAATTGTAGTAAAGTGCTTTTGAGAAATTAAAATTTAAATTTGGGATGTTTTTATTATTCACCCGTTTCTTATCGGATTCCGGAATCACATTTTTACCATAATTTTTGAATTGAGTGATACGGTCCTAATACCAAAGGTATCAATGAAAATTTTTCACACGTTAAACAAAACATCTTTAAACGATACGGTAATTTCATTGAATTGTAATGGTCAGTTGTTGAGAAATCAAGATTTGAAATTCGGCACGTTTTTTTTTGGGGGGGGGGGACCCTAGATATCGGTAGATAGAATTTCTATCTCGAAAAACATCTTTAAACGATACGGTACCAAATTTCATTGAATTGTAATGGTCAGTTGTTGAGAAATCAAGATTTGAAATTCGGCACGTTTTTTTTGGGGGGGGGGGCACCCTAGATATCGGTAGATAGAATTTCTATCTCGGAATATCCTATTTTGACGGATTTGTCGGCGAGATCTTCCTCTGCAGCGAGTAACAAAGCCATTTTTATACAGCGACAGGCTTGCGTGGCGTTTGCGGGACCTTTTTCGGAGGCGCAAAATATTCTCATTAGCGTGCTGAATTGCGCACTCTTGCTAACTAGCGTGGCCTTTGTGAAACAAGCAGAATAGCGTGCGTTTGGTTTGCGTGCGCTTAGCGGGCCCGCAAACGTTTGCGGGGCTTTAGTGAATAACCCCCTGGTCAAGTCAAACGGATTCGTTGACGGAATGTACCGTGTACGTGCGCAACAACTTAATACCGGGTGAAATGTGATTAGAGAGTTCAGTGCGTTCACTGCGTTCTCCGGACTCGATTCGTTTCTTGCATAACCATGTCCGTTGCTGGTGCGGCGACCAGATTTTCCGTTCCGCAATCGGGTCGCCGCTTACTTTGATACGCATCCCCGGTCCGCATCGCGCGCTTTCCTGAAACAGTCCGCGTGGCTTCTGCTGATTATAGTTTTCGCAAAGCCCCCGAAACGCCAACGCGAACGTCTTATGCGTTGGCGTTTCGGGGGCTAAGCGAAGCTGCCCGCACCGCGGAGGCTTCCAGAAGCCACGCGGACTGTTTCAGGAAAGTTTTTGTCCGATTCAGGTCCGTAAAAAGTCAATCAAATTGACTTTTGCGTTGCCGTATCCGGAAAACTAGGGGCAAACTGACTGAAAACGGGCCGGATTTTCAAATTTTTGGGGGGGGGCCTCCCCCAGGAAAATTTGAAAATCTAGCTGCTCTGAGACGCGTTCTGGGGCATTTTCCTGTGACGTTTTGTTCCTAAAAACCACGCCCGAAATCAGTGCATGTTTTGATGTCAACATCAGCCAGAAATCTTTGACCTATGATCGCACTGACTCGTTTCATGCGGAGGAGGGACCATAAGGCTCTTAGGGTGCGTTAAAAAGGGAGCAGAATAGTTGTACTGTGCACTATTGGTCATTCAGCAATCGGCCCTGTGTCCTCCTCAACGCGTACGTTGCTTTGAATGCGGGGGCACTGTTCGCCAAGGGGGGGGGGGGTTGTCCATGAAGTGTGTGAGTTTCAGCTGGTCCCCAGCAGTCGGTAACGAAATCGCCATTTTTCAGACTTGTGTTCCGGACTATTACAATTTACATGCAGGCCTACGTCGTGGCACCTGGGGAGTGGGGGCCGGGATTACATAGGCCTTCGATTGGATGCTATCAATGCCGTGGGANAACCCCCCCCCCCCCCCTAGATCCGCCTATGGGATCCATGTACGTGCGCCAGTGAACCCCACTTTACAGAAAGGCGGGATGTCCTGACGGTAGGAATGATAAAGACAGTGAACGGAATCTTTCAAGAATATGCGGAGAGGTTGCTGAATGAATGCGGATTGACAAAATTTGCGTTCCGCGTCTTGTCTGCGCCCTAGTGGACGCCAGGTTTAACGGTGTAACATCTGCCGATATTCCACATTTTTCAGTGTTTCCTTCTTTTTTGACGATAGTAACAGAAACCATGACTATTCAATAGGACATGCAGTACAGTGAGGGGGGAAACATTCTGATAGGCCTAATCTGCTTAGTGCCAATATTGATGTTACACTGTAAACGACTGCCACCGAGTAGCAAGTTCTGCCAAAGTGAGGCGGGCGCGGGTATTGCAGAAGGACACTTCCTTTCCCAGCATGTGGATGCATCTCTAAATTTGCATCTGAACTGTGTATTTCATTGCAGCAGTAAATCAGCTACCGGTGTAATTAACCATCTTCAGTTTCCTCCATTGGAATATCGTTGGGCAGCCATGACCGAACTCAGAAGAATGACAGATAACCCAGAAGAAAACACAAATAATGATTTGGATACATATACTCTTTTAATTTATTTTCATCTTTAGTACATCAAATAATATTGATGGAAAACCCTGGAAGTCTGGCAATTAATACAAAAGAAAACTTGCCAAAAAAATGTTTAGTGGTGTCGGTGTTGTACAACTACATGGTGTTACTACGGTACTTATTCTGTTACAACATCAGGGTCCTCAAAATATTAAAATTCTCATAGAAAATTATTTCACAGTAAGTAAGCATACATAGAAAGTTCTCCACACTCGCCACCTGTCATCACAAAGAGAATGACCTAAGATTCTGCAGGTTCTGTATCATGTTATATTTCACCATCAAATCCATAAAGCAACATCTACCCATGACAGACTGTGTCAAACCAAATACCTACTCTATTCTCTTGCTTTCCATTGCATCTTGATGTGATCAATGGGCCTTGTATATCAAAATAATTATATAACATATCAAAAATCTACATTCAGGTAAATCCAATAATGTATACAGCAAGGAAAAAATAAAAAGCTACTAGGTACAAAGTATTAAAGCAAGTAGTGTTTTATCTATTAGGATAGAAACCTAACCAATCTCGTGCAGCTGGTTCTGTCCACTGGATAAGGCTTCACCAACTATCCCATGAAAATATCCACAATTCCTCAATGACGGTCGTCCCTCTGTTTGAACAGAGCTGACATGTGTCCCTTCTGGGCAATTTGAAATTATGCAAGCACTCCTTTCCAGGCCCCGGATAGCTCTGTCTACTGCCATCCAGCCTGGATAACCGCGCCCCAAAACATGTATGCTGAAGATTTCATCAGAGTTTGACACAGCTATCAATGATCAGGGAAGAGATAGTTAAGCTACAGAATGTACATGTCATAACAGGCAGTAGCATTACTCAGTTACATTTAAGATTAGGTAAAGAATTTCTCCATGTACATGTACTTTCATGCCATCAAGATCAGCGCAAAAATGAAATCTATAGTTATCTACAAAACTGGTTCTTTTCACAAAGCTCGTCATTGTGCTCAATATGTGTCCATGTCCTTGATCCAGCAATAGTGTGCATATACGTATGTAGTACACATCATATATATATATATATGTATAAAGTTTATGAGTTGTGATTGCATGTTCAGGTCCATCAGGAGCACAGATGCGCGAGCTTTTCTTGGCTGCTGGCCTCGTGTTGCACACTTTTTATGTTCATCATAATTGCGCACAAGTTCAATCGAAATGCGCAGCACTAATAGGTTTACACATGTAGGTCAAGTAGTTGAAGAAGTTGGTTCATCAAGTAATGATGTACAAAAGAGTTCTTTCTTGAATTTGTGGTAAAAAAAGAACTGCGAAATGTTCTTCTGAATAGCGCTGGCAAAAATTTAATAGCCAGCCAACTCGGCGAAAGTGACAAGTTCGTCGCTGATGGCCTTGTACTTCATCTTCTCAGCCAAAAGTTCATCTGAAAGGATAATGAACAAGTGTAAGCAGTGTTTACATTTATTGTAACTTTAATAGGACAGCAGAAAAACACCAGAGCTAGTTTCATCCAAGTTGGCTGAACTGGGTCCGAATCGATTATAACTTATGAAGGATCAAGAAGAAACTTGACACAAAAGTTCTAATGGCAAGACTTAAAATGTTTTCATTCACATCATCACCTTGGGACAACGGCATTCTTGTAACTTTCATGCATCCTTTCCTTCAAACCAAGTCTGACATTAGCATTTGTCACTGATTGTGTCCAAGATATCATCCCATCATCAAATGATAAGCAGTGAAATATATTCACTCAATTGATTGGCAACACAAACTGACACAACAAAGTACATCACTCATGCAAGGCATAGGATGTTAAGCAGACTCCCTGGTGTGTGGTGCAGACTGTGGACATCTACGTTTCTCCTTGAGAAACAAGGAGATGTTTTAACCTGCCTGTTAGTGTACTGATACACTTGTAAGAAATACTCCCTACCAATAGGTAGTCAGGACCATGCCAAGAAATGATGAATATACCTACCAATGCTTACATTACCACCATCTATAATTCATCAAGTGCTGCATGACCTGATGAACACAACTTCTGAAGACAAACTTCCTTCCAACTGATCGGAACCTCTGGATTCAGAGTGCATACTTAGTCACCCTGGTACTTACACTCACAATATCTGCCAAAGTCAATGGACGTGTACTTTTTACATGTCTTGCAAGGTGCCCATCACCGAGTTGAATTCGTCATCTAACTTCTGGTACTTTAACTTCAAGTTGGAATTTTCGTCTGTAAGATTTAACACACTCATAGCAAAATGCAAGGCAAACACCATGCGGTAAGTCGGCAAACCAGAATAGACATTCCTTGCAATACCTATCTCAAGACATCTCAAGAACATGAGATTCAAAAGATGCCAAGATAAGAGCCACTTCTTGGATGCTTGAGATAGAGACAGGTGAAGAATGAGTCACAAAATGATGAAAGGTAGTGCAATCAGCAGGTTGACAAAGGTTGAAATGAAGTCAACTTAAGCCATGAAATGAATTCATTTTATACAGTGATCAGCAATGTGCAGGAAAGCAGACATCAAAAGCTCGACCAAATTCCAGCTCCTACAATCTTCACGGCGTCATACTGCTAGCATGTCTCCATTGGGAGCGTCATTCCTCACACTAACTTTGTTTGAAGGAATGTGAGCACAGCAGAAATGTTGCCACAGAGATCTTGCAACAATGCACTTCATATGACAACATGTACGGGTACTGCATAAGAATGAAAGCATACTATTTTCAAGAGAATTCAGTTGTCTAGAGGACAGCAACAGTCTATTCTACCAACCTGCTGAATACAATCTTAGTGTGTTGCTATAACATAGTTACGGGCAGATTGTCAGACTGTAAACCTCACCAACAAAATGTCAAACAGGCATATGGGATAGGCAACGCCAACAAGAGATGGTGTGGTTCAACAGTATGATTACTGAGTCTGCCATGAAGTTAAGACGTCAGAGAAGGTCCATTTTTCACTGAACTAGACTGAGGATCAAACCACACCACCAAATGTACTTCCAGTCTAGAAAGGATGCAGCCAACTAGTGGAGTATGATCCTCTAAGCTTTGAATGGAGACTTGAAAAGGACTTTCTCTGAGGTGTGACAATGTTATTATCTATTCAGTATCACAGGGTTAGTGAGACACTCATTTTCTAATTAATCAAGGCCCTAATGCCATAACTACAGTGGACAATGTCAAGATTCGCAACAGCCAATTTAATTTTCATGGCATTGTCAACAGGTTACAGTACAGTCAAACATATAGTATAGTAACAAGGGTTGTTGTTGTTAGTTGGACTTCATCACTGTTGGAGTAAGCAGCCAAATTGCAAAGCATTTCACTTCCAACTTTCATCAGGTCAAAAACAGTAATTGTCATGCTTTTTATATATGACACTGAATGCAACAACCCCTTCTCCTGAAACCTATGACAGAATAATGTCACATTCATCTTGCCATAAACAATAGAGCGACACCTATATTGACATGGATGAACTATTTAACACCACTGGAATGACTTCCACAACATTGGAACTGACAACTAACAGCTAATAACTAACAACTCAAGTAAGGATGAGAAGCTAAAATGGTGCAGAAAACACAACATTGAGAGTGAAGAAAAGTTGCCAAGGTAACTTGAAACAATGCTACACTAAATACTGTGATAAGGACAGAAAAACCACATTTTTCAAAAGGCCTGAGCAGAATAAGCTCTGAAAGGGATAATTTGCTTTTGTAAACACCCAGAACATATGGGGGCATATCTAAGCCTACAAGTGGAGCTAATGGATTGGTTCAAGTTAACATGTAAGCCTGTTCCTTTACACGGGAGGACATTCTGTCCTATGTGCTGATATAACACTTTGAAGGGGACATGACTTGTTCTACACCAACAAAGTTCATGTCCTATCATTTCATATCCATGGAAAATGTAGCGTGTGATACAAGACTCATTTGCCAAGGGTACACAGCAGTAATGAACTGAACATCATAGCTTTTGCAAGCAAGAAATGCACCCAATAGTCCAGGCTGAACTGGTTTGAAATAGGCACCCTCTTAGTATGGTACCAAAGTTACCCTGAACAAAAGACAAGACTGGTGAGGAAATGGGCCTACCCCCATGAGCTTTCTGTAGATCTTGGTGGCAATCGAGACAGCAAACACAGGAAAGGGATGAGGTGAATACGTAAGGTTCTTCAATCTAACTTTCAATCAGATGTGCCTTGGATGTAGGCCTACACATGTCACGTGGTATCAGTGATGATTAATGGCAAGACAAGAGCATCATCATACACTATTCAGGTCCAATTGATATATCAACAATTAATGGTTAGTAAAAAGTCCAAGTCTATCTGAGCACACATTTCAACATGCATGTTCTCATTTTTAAAGTCAATGAACTGGACTCAAAGTTGACAAAATCCAACAGATGTCTTCCATTCTAACCACTTTGCTGTCCCATCCTGATATTTCAAATTCATGCACTGCTCTGATAAACTTGTAACAAGGATTAGATCTAATCAGGGTTACACCGACTTTAAAGCTGAGGAGATCCAATTTTATATTCAAAAGGTTGTGTGTGCACTGAGAGGTTTCTTGTGTGTTGGAAACAGTGCGGATAGTTCTATGCCACAAAACATTTATATCCAATCTAGTGAAGGAGTTTAACTTCAGGACAGCTGGCTTGCACTACTGAGTAGTTTGGTGGCTCAAAGCCCCTGTTTTTCAACAACAGCAACCCCTTTATACCGAACCATTTCTCTTTCTCCCCCTGTCCCATCAAGCACCTTTAGGAAGTCACAGATACCTCACATTTGTACAGATTTTTCAATGCTTCAGCAATCGCCACATTTCTATTTTCATTTCCATTCACAAAATTTTAAACAATTTAGACAAATTTCCCCTTTTTCAAGAAAAGTCCAATATGAACCACCACCTATTTCTCCTTTGCAAAACCTACCTTCCAGTTGGTTTATCTGCCTGACAGCATTCTTGTAATTGCACTGAAGCTCATCATATTTAGTGGTTAACTAGCAAGA
This sequence comes from Notospermus geniculatus, assembly GCA_002633025.1. NCBI lineage: Eukaryota > Metazoa > Nemertea > Pilidiophora > Heteronemertea > Lineidae > Notospermus > Notospermus geniculatus. Next base: position 549,160 of record NMRB01000071.1, read on the forward strand.
GAGAAACAAATCAAGCCATCAACTATTTGTAATGCAGTCTTCAAACATCATGCTCAATATTCAGAATGCCTACCTCCACCTGTAAAATACACATATAATTGCCTGCACAAACCTAAATTCCTGAAATGCCTAAGATAAGTTACCTTGTGTCTGCCAGAATGTGGCCCTATGGTACACGAGGGAAGGAAGGAATATGGTGTACCAGTAGCACATAATTGTTCCATCCATATTCACCAAGGATGGTAATCCAAAATTGAAAAGGCTGATTTCTAATAGCATCAACCTTCATTTGGAGGTTGATGTTTGAATCAATAATATAGAGACTCCCATATTCAAACCAAACCCTGTGTGGACCACACCTCTCTTCACCTGAAATGTCTAATTAGTGTTTAGTATGGAGCATTCATGTTCCCTACATCAGTTAGCAAGGATGGCACTACAGGATTAGAGGGTTCTTAATGGTTCCTATGGTTCTGGGAGGATACCAGGGAGCTGTGGATTATTCGTGGTTTAAAGAAATAATGGGTTTTTAAAAATATTGTGTGGAGAGGAAAAATAAAGAAATGGGACATTTTCAAACTAAGTCCAAACTAAAAACTTTATCATTTCCGTTTACTGTGTTACAGGACTACAACATTTAGCACACTCACAATAAACCTTCCCAATATGATCACTTTTTTCTTACACAACAGGGAGATCCGAAGCCTGCATGTTGAAGAAATCCAGTCAGTTCACTTTAGGAAAGGAGAGCTCAACCAATGCTTCTTTCTCTCGCCCAGATCAATTTTAAAGGGCAACACCAGACTTTATGATGTGTGCATTACCAGGGTTGTTGTGAACAACAACAGCACATTACCCAAATGTGGTGTGCATGTATTTTGGACTCATTCTCGTACTTAAATTTCACCGATCACAGGTGTCATCGCTGAATATCCCATCATCATTTTGTAAGGACTAAGGGCCAGGACAAAAAGAAAAGCTATGGGGAGGGAAAGGTCTACAGGAGACAAGCAACTATGACATCTAAAGCCACATCACTGAAAATAAATGAAAACGAAAAATAAATCAGAACAGAATACACTGAAAAGGCACAGAAAACACAATGTTGTCTTGACTGGGCATGCTCATGCTCAGCCATACCTTCCAGTCTGTCAACCTCCTTCTGGAGTTTTGATACGGTCCTCTCAGCCTCTGTTGCTCTGTGTTCAGCCTATCAGAGACAAGGGAGAATTAATCATAATTGAGTCAAATCGCTGAGAAAGCTGTTGGTCACGAATCGGAACATGTCCTGCTCAATTCAGTGGGAACCTTCCAACTTAATTCAGTGAAGTAAGAAGGGAAACTTCCTAGTGTTGCCCATCACCCTGAGGAAATCAGTGGTTCTCAGCACTTGCTTCCCTTGGGCGATCATCACGAGTCGGAGTGTAGGGAACAAGCGCTGAGAACCAATGATGCATCAAGGCACACGATGTACACAGCACTGCATTCGACTTTGTGGTACCAACAACTTTCAGAAATATTCATCACACGCATGCAGCAATGACAATACCCAATGTTCGCCACTTGCATGGCTCCATATGATGGACTGGAACATGCTGTCAGTGATGATATCTGAACTGATAAATGAAGAAAACAGTTAATTTTCAAACAATTGCACGCAAATTAACCGTCGCCCCTCCTCTATGAAAAGGGGCTGTTTGTTTTCGCCACTTGAGGAATCCGAGTTGTGATCCTTGCGGAAAACGTGAAGCTATACACTTGCAAATTGCAGGGATTATTTGTTGTGCTGTGCAGAATAATCACTGCAATTTGCAGCTTCATAGCTTTCTCCATCAGGGATCAAAGTTCATTTTCTGAAAAAGCAGATTTTG
>NMRB01000071.1:551347-567155 GCA_002633025.1 Notospermus geniculatus
AAAGAAAAGCTATGGGGAGGGAAAGGTCTACAGGAGACAAGCAACTATGACATCTAAAGCCACATCACTGAAAATAAATGAAAACGAAAAATAAATCAGAACAGAATACACTGAAAAGGCACAGAAAACACAATGTTGTCTTGACTGGGCATGCTCATGCTCAGCCATACCTTCCAGTCTGTCAACCTCCTTCTGGAGTTTTGATACGGTCCTCTCAGCCTCTGTTGCTCTGTGTTCAGCCTATCAGAGACAAGGGAGAATTAATCATAATTGAGTCAAATCGCTGAGAAAGCTGTTGGTCACGAATCGGAACATGTCGTGCTCAATTCAGTGGGAACCTTCCAACTTAATTCAGTGAAGTAAGAAGGGAAACTTTCCAGTGTTGCCCATCACCCTGAGGAAATCAGTGGTTCTCAGCACTTGCTTCCCTTGGGCGATCATCGCGAGTGTCGGGAACAAGCGCTGAGAACCAATGATGCATCAAGGTACACGATGTACACAGCACTGCATTAGACTTTGTGGTACCAACAACTTTCAGAAATATTCATCACACGCATGCAGCAATGACAATACCCAATGTTCGCCACTTGCATGGCTCCATATGATGGACTGGAACATGCTGTCAGTGATGATATCTGAACTGATAAATGAAGAAAACAGTTAATTTTCAAACAATTACACAGAAATGAACCATCGCCCCTCCTCTTTGAAAATTTCATGTGTGCAAATTAATGTACTCCTTTTACATTCTTTCAACAATGAATTTCACAGAAGGGAGGCGATAACTGCACCATTATATTGTGAATCTTCATTGTGCAAATTTCCTTCATAGTCAACCAATCATATCGCAATGAAAGAAGGATGTTCTCAACAGGAACATGTGGAATGAACATGGAGTCCTTCAGTTGCATGGAAAGACATTTGTGATACTACATGACAGTGATCATTTTCTTGTAGTCCTAACTTTTCTGACTTTAACTGCTAGACACAATGAAGATTCAGCAAATTTACATGAACAAATGAAACCAATTTGATTGTTTACTACATATATCGCACTACTTCTATCAATGAAGAAGATAGAGGAATCATGACATGCAATCAATATGAAAATCTATACGGCTCATGGACATAATGTCATCTTCCACCACAGAAGAATAAGGATATTAAATATGAATAATGACATAAATGAAATCAATATAATCATGCAAATCATAATTCTTTGATTCGGGAATGCTCGAATTGCTTACTATTTCTTCAACTGAAGGTGCTTACACGTCGAGATTGCGTCTTGAAGCAACAAGCGGCAACCAGCTTTCCGGTGGTGGAAGCAACTCGGCGTGACTGATCAGTTGCTGATTTTGTCGACCTGAGCGCGCTTGTGTCTCCGAGCAACTGCTGGATCCACGTAGTTGCTGCGAGTTGTTCATGTTCTACTTTTTGGCGACTTGTCTCCAGTTCCACTCAGATCCGTCGACCTGTGCCTGCTGTTCGAGGTAACTGCCAGTTGCTCCGAGTTCCCCTCAATCGCTGAAATGTCGACCTGCGTGTGGTGGTTTTTTGATTTGCAGCGGATCAGTCGCGTTGCTTCAAGACGCAATGTCGACCTGTATAAAGCACCTTTAGAATCATTTAAGGTGCATGCACACTTGCGTGATGTGGTGCAGTGCAGTGTGATGAGGAATTCACCATGCTTGTACTCTCCCGATGTTGTCCAACTGCATCATGCCTCACAATAAGCCTTGAGATTGAACATTGGCAGAGTCTAAGTGCGATGAAATCCGCACCCCACTACGCCGCAAGCATCTTCTTATTTCTCACAACACTACATTCACAACATTTATCCAATTTCACTGAATAATGAGCAACAATAATCCTATGTAACTACATGCAATGACAGGCATATTATGAAGGACATATTCTAGGAGGCAGTACAATATTTGGAAAGCTCAACTTCTCTATACCTTTCTATGTACATCTTCATGTGTGAAGGTACAGGGATGAAGTCAGATGGGAAACCTAGTGCATAGCTGAGTGAATAAGCATGTACTGGGGTATGAAAGCAGTATGAAATACTTTTGTAGGCAGAAGTAACTGCAAAGCTACATGTTCTGATCATTTAAAACATTAATCCACCAATGTCATTTTTCCATAATAAAACACCAGTTTCCCGTTGTAATGAAAAGAGAATGAACTAACAATGACAGCAAGAGAAGTACGTGTCCTCTTCTAAAGGAATATGTTACCAATGTTCAGTTTTAGAAAGGAAAAGTTAGCTTAGTTAAATTCTGAGGACTCGGTTGACCCATATGGTAATGTTGATGGGGACAAACCTTCTCAGGGAAGGAGGACTATATTTAAAGTGACAGCCCATTAGAACAGCTTGATGTATGAACACAAGAAAACCTGCCATATTTACATTTCACCTCATTACACCACATTAAGTGCATTTCAAATTTAAATATGGCAAATATGGCGAAGTAGCCAGAGTGTACTGTGTTCCGTGAACAAACCACCACCAATTATTGCAATTTGAGTGCTCCATTTTGTGCAAGCTGTAGGTTTATTCCGTCAAGACAGAATACGAAAAAAACGGAAGGTTTTGAAGCACTAGGAAAGTCACAAGAGAAAGTGCATCAAGGTGGGACGGACCTCTCTCCATTTTCTATTGCTAGGCAAAATATGACTTACTTCATTCGAGTTTTGTTTGTGCTTTTCAATCGCTGCCTCATAGATAGCCTCATTGTCTGCGTACTTGATGAAAAAAATAAGAATGGAATGAATACATGACAAACGAGCAGAGAACAGTAAAGTGACTTACATCCTTCAGCCTCTCAGTAAGGTCACGGATTGTGTCCTCGTAGGTCTCTTCCCTTTGTGATGCCTGAAGTCAGGGAAAAGAATCAACGTTTGATCAATCATGTTTGTAAGAGGGGTTGAGTGCAACACTGTCATGCACAGGCAAGGCCAATATTTTCATGCTGGGAGAAATGAAATGAGTTTAGGAACTCAATGCTTCCTAAAAACCTTGCCATAATGCCCTCCCACCCTATTTTTTGTTACCGGGTACATACGCAATAACTAGAGTACCGGTATTAGTTTGGGGCACAAGTCATCAAACACCAGAGCTACCCTCCCCTCACTTTCATCTCACTATCACTGTCACAGTGTTTATTCTTGAGCATACTATGCCAATAACTTCATGCAAACAGCGTGGCTTGATGTTCAGCATCTTTTCGATTTAGGGGCTTTTGTGGGTTTGAGGCGGAGACAACTCCAAGGCAACGAACGAGGGGAAGAGATGAATAGAGACTGAAAGGGATATTCTGCCAAAAAAGAGCAACGAGTTAGTAATAATAGACTGAAAACATTGCCAGGAATTATACAGAGCCCGAAGTCAATGTACAAAGAACAACTTAAGACTTCAATGTTCAGGAAGTGTTTACCATTCGTGACCCTCCACAGCAAAACCAGTCGCATGTCGCTCTTAGTCTTAGCTTGGCAGGTTGAGACCAAAAGTTGGTCACTTTCAATATTGTCTGCCTGTTACGAAATCTGAAATAATCTATTTCTTCCGTTCTCTTCTGGTGTCATCTTAGTTCGTTGCGGCTCACCTTCTGAGCGACATGCGACTGGTTTTGCTGTGGAGGGTCACATTTATGGTGTCTGGAACCTTCCGACACATCACAGTCAAGTCCATACTCGACTACCCCGGCTTTTTCAAGAAAAATTCCTGGTGCCGTTTTCATGTCAAACCTGCAAGGCAAGATTAGTGATGTGGACCACTGACCAAAATGCAAATGCATAAAACAAGAAACCTTATTTCACCCTCATTTCACAGAGAAAGTATACTAATATTCTATCCAATAACAATACTACATTGACCGAATGAAAATTCAAAGTGATTGATCGAGAATGTAGAAACATGACCTATCGCTTTAGGTAGAGTATTTATATAAACATCAGTCATACTCAGTATATTCAAATTCAAATTGACACATTCTACACACTGCTTCAGGCAATAACTGCAATCAAAGTGGTCAGTATGACAGACAGACTAGAGAATCTGTATTTAATTCTATGTTCAAATGAATGTAGTCTGAGCACACTCATGTACAAATGTACCGGTAATTGAATGTCAAAGTTACCCTTTTCCCCATATCATATATGGTACTAGTATGCGACGACTGCAGATATTGGTTTGCTGTTCCCATGTAATACTTCATTTTACTCACCAAAATGTCAAGTGGTCCACAAAAATAAAACATCACATACAGTGTTCTCCATGGGCACATCTGCCTCAGTGAAAATCACCCTACCAACCCACAGAGAAATTCTGACCCTGATAAAAATCACACATAGTCGCCGTTTTCTGAAAGATCACTTGGTCAAGCAAATTGCCCATCAAGCAAAACTCTAACACACGACTTCTTGGAGGTTTGGCTTTGAACCCAGACAAAGAATTGCCCACCAGAGAACACTGATATCTATGATAAGATACTGATCACACCATGCGAGGTCCAACGACCGTTTACCTCAGCTTCACTGATTTCCAAGGATTTGAGGTTATTACCAACAACCCTGAGTTCCTCCTCAAGCTCAACCACTTTGCTGAAATACAAGTGGACAGAATGTGAATGCTGCCAAATGGCTTCTTATAACTGTCGGTTTCCTCTCCTTCAGGAGCATCATCCAGTTTCTGGTGCTGTAATACAAGCATCATTAGTGTGTATATACAAGTACAACATTCAACACCTAAGAAATGTTCACTGGTCATAGTACAGTGGAATCCTTTTCTATTTTACTATGAAGAAATTAGCAGAAGATTCAGACTTCTACCATTATGTAAGAGACGAACCCTTCCGTCTCAGCGTTCATTTATATTTATCTATCTACTGAATCAAACAGACCTGGGTAGCTCAAATACAGCTTCCCATCTGCAACAAGACCCCTATGCAATGCACCAACTGTACATGCATTTTGTCCCTCAGAACCGGCTTTCGAAAGGGGCCTATCATTTCTTCAAGAGCCAAATTCGAAATTCATAAACATTACTCCTCCCTTCCAAGATACCATACCAAATGGTGGCAGACACGTTCATTCTTATGAAGATAAGGATTCCACTGTATCAGGCACATATGAGGATATTCATGCTAAGTAGTAGTACGCCTGGTGGAAGGTTCAGAAGCAGTCATCAGCAAACGAACTGTACCCAAGGATGAGAACAAAGTGTAAAGCATGTTTGTTTCTATTTTGGTAAAGTAATCTTAAATCTAGGGCAGTTGCAAGAAAGCCAACAACTGCTTCAGGACATTTCACCAAAGAACAAATGCTTTGTTAGTGTGATAGCTTACCTTGTCAATTGCAATTTGAAATGACTTAATACTAGATGAAAATGCCTCGAGCTGGCAGTCAGACTCGTGTAGCTTTCTGCAAAGTTAATCAGAATGGAGGTATGTAGAAAAGCAAAATCATGCAGTAACACGCTATTTTGAAGATGAAGATTGGCACTAGCAATCACGGAAAATCTGTTGCATTATCTCCATGCAGTACTTAATGATCTTCAAAGTTCTTTTCAATACAATACTTTTGTAAATCTGAAAGTCGTCTCTGAATATTTCGCAAATTTTCGACCCCTATTGGGNACCAAAGATCTGTTGATTTCAGTAAATCAAAACAAAAAGCTAATGACCAAAATCATGTTCCAACACAAGTTCATTTGGGTATGAAATGAAAAAGTTCATATCTAAATCAGAGAGGAAACAAATCAGCAAACTTTTGAAAACAAACAAGTTAGTTTAACGAAACTATCACATTCAAACAACTCTCGGCAGATAGATTAGGGTATGATAAACTGTGGATGTTAGACCTAATACTTGGTATTCTCATGAAATGAGTGCTGAGTCTAAAGATATTACTGCAATGCTTGCTTATATCTAAATGACGGGCATTTGACAATCATGCCAAGGTGAAACTCATCATGCCATACACTGCTATTCAAAGCAGACACGGAAGTTTTTCCACGAAAATATTCAGCATAGACACAATCAAAACAGGAAAGGCATGCTTTATGTGCCTGATGTAAACCATGTGATAGTTAGTAACTTCAATGAGATTCCAGTCATTCTATGGACCATAAACATGACACTGATGATTTTAAACTCAAAGATTAAAACTGGTTAAAGAACTGTCAATTCTGATTCCTTGCGAATTGGTTATACTGTAAAGCAGGAAAATTTCGCGTGCAGGAAATTTTCGCGAATTTCGCGAGAGTGTATGAGTCGCGAAAATTTCCTGTCGCGAATATAAATACACGCAAGTGATATTAAATGGTCCGTGAAAAAAAATGAAAAAATGGCAGAGACTCGCGAAAATATCCTGCCGCGAATATGTCCATAATTCTTGATTCGCGAACATTTCCAGCCGCGAAATTATCTTGCTTTACAGTAACCCCAACCACCAAGCCTTCACCAGCATTCAAGAGATGCACCTGGTAATCATGTCAAGTTAGAATGAAGTCAAAAATTAGCAAAAGAGTACAAAATTTAGAAGTCGGAATGAATTTTCTGTTCGGTTTTCTTCTTCACGTGAACACCAGGTACATCATTTTAAATGAACCACCTCGTGAAAGTGAACTTGTCAGCCGCTCAACTCAGCCCTGACTTCCGACTTTCACTGAGCTGGTCTGAGACAGATGAAGAGACACTGTGCAACAATCTACAATAATAGAAATGCTATCCATTTTTTGGCTATTGGTTGACCATTCAAGTTGGTTGGGTTCAATCACATTGGTGTTCCAGAAGGAACTGATGTTGTTGAGTGCTGATATATACAGCTACTTCTAAAGGTTAGGTCAGGTAAATGAAAGAGGAAGAATGCAACAGGATTGGCTTTATCATGAACTAACAAATCCAAACAAATACTTTTCAGACATTTTCATACATGAATCTTTTGATACCAACACAAAAATTTGATACATGTATTTTTTTTAAAAGTGCAGTCATCATATCCAATTCCAAGCCAAAAATGGATAGAATATGTATGTGTGGACACAGCCTAGAAAAGTTCACTACATCCCCTGTTGGGGATAGTTTCCCGATGAGCAACCCATGCCCTATGTTTCACATATGTCCATTTTCTTCTCATTCAGTCATAGCAAGGCTGACAAGTGCAAACTGCCCAAGGATAACAGAAAGTCAGCCTCATACTCAGGTTATCTGAACTGACTTCATAGCTTCACAGACAGGACTATGAGGCAGACCAACAGAATGACAAGCTTTTGAAACGATATTTGGTGCATGGCACAATGAAGAACATTCGTCAGACTGTAGTCTTACTAATCTTGTCTCACCAGTACTGGTACATGGTGCGTACTGGACAATTTTCACCTTTTAGCCTGACGAACTCCTCATCACCAACTTTCAATTTCAGCCGCACTGTCAGTCTATTGATGATGATATCCTTGGACAATCTTTAGAGACAGACAACATAGACAGACAACTATAAGTGACGGAAGACAAAGAAGGCAAGTACTTCTCCCGATCTTCACATTGATCCTCTTTCGTGGCTAAGCTCATTTCCAGGGAAACGTTTTTACGTGCAACCTGAAATGGAAAATATTATGGCGGTGTAGCTACGGTATTTCCTTGACTAAAACAACCAGCAGCTGAGACTAAGAATGTTGAAGAGAAGTCAATGTTATCTGTGTCACAGTCTGAAGCATTAAGCCAACAGAAATCTATCATGCTTCTTCCCCAAATTCACCAGTTCCCAAGAATCAAAGGGTGCGATGCAACACAGATGGCACGACTTTAAGCTCAAGATTCTTTGTCAACTGCATCACAACCCCAGCAGCTGTACATGTATTTGAACCATGAGGACATGATGAAAGACCCGTTTGATATAAGATCAGAATTTGCCCCCAAAATGATGTCCTCGCGGCTCAAAATACATCTGCTGACTCCAGCAACATCTTGGAATCTGAAGCTGAATGAGATAGTCACCATTCTGATTCAATGTGGGACATTCATGTTTTGCATCAGATTCCAAGATCAGCCAAAATAAATAACATACAATTATAAATGTTGTCTAATCGTCTCCTCTATCTGGGTTTAATCGGTACCGGGTATACTGTACACTGCAGATAAAAGTTCCCACCCTAATCTACATCCTGACACCAAATATGAACAGGGTCTGGTCCAGAGGTCAGAACCCTGCTGAAACGTACAAGACTTTTTCAGGACTGGTCGGCAGACCTTATACCTCAAATTGTCTTTCTCATTTTCTTTTTCTCGCCATCCCTGACCGAGGAGACCATTAGAACTGCAACCCTTTCTAAACATTAGAATCGATACTTACGCCTCGGCAGCATCTAGACGAGCCTCAGCACGCTCCAAGTCAACCTCTGTGATGGCAAGCTTTCTTGCAGCCTGGTGAAAGTATCACAAGACGTTATTCCACAAATGTTCACAAATGAAATATCAAACATATAATATCATCGAATGAATAAACTGCATGGATGCAACACCCTCAACAACAACCACTTTGATTCATTGCAGAAATACGCATGCAGAGAGCACAATGGCTACATCAGTTGTCCTAGGTTGAACAGACAACTGGCTGACTACAGCATGGTGTGACATCAGAAAACTCTTATCTCCTGTATAGAAGACGGTACTTGCGGATTCAGAATTCAAAGAACCAAATCTTTGAACTTGTGCAGCTGCAGTATGAATATATGTTCACCATTTTCTCTCCCACAGACCACACGGTATAACAATGATACACATTTTCACTCTCACTAAGAGAAAAACATCTGGCAGTCTCATTTCTTACCAAAAGACTGTATCATCATCCCCCCCAACAGCACCAAGGGCATTGCATCCTTGCTTCCAAATAATTTCTGAACACCTGTGGAATTAATAGACCCAAGCACATGCCAAACAGGGACTTGTAAAATCCCAAGGAAGACAGCTACACTAATTGATATTTCATGACTGAAGGGTTGCAGTTAGTAACAGGTTGATAAAACAAGGGGTGGAAATGACTAGGAGATGTGGCAGAGGTAGAGATCATCCAGGAGAAATCAACTGAATTTGTATGACAATTTTCTTGACTCTTAGAGAGGGAGGACAGTTTTTCTCAGCCACTCTCAATATTCATTTCCAGCCATTCAAGTTGAAGTCCCCCTCAGAATCATTCCTGATTGACAAAGGATACAGTACTTGTAGGCAGGAAGTATTCTGAGAGGTGCACAAATGCATTACATGTCAATCAAACAGAAACAAAGCAATGAAATACAGAAAACTTGATGTGCCCACAGGTCGACATTACGTCTTGAAGCAACTCACGGCAACTAGCCTTCCGGCGATGGAAGCAACTCGGAGTGACTGATCAGTTGCCGATTTTGTTGACCTGAGCGCACTTGCGTCTCCGAGCAACTGCCGGATCCGCTAGTTGAGCGTGTTGTTCGAGGTACTGCCAGTTGCTCCGAGTTCCTCTCAATCGCTGAAATGTCGACTTGCGCGTAGTGGTTTTTTATCTGCGACGGATCCGTCGAGTTGCTTCAAGATGCAATGTGGACCTGTGGGCACCTTTAGGGAGCTAGAGAAACTATTCCAGGTAACCCAATAGGATGCTGACCAATTTCAAATGTCATGGGTTATGACCACCAAGGCAGGCACAAATTAATAACCTTTGGTATCCCCTTTGTTATCCCACGGAGGAAGGAAGAATTTGACCTCCAAAAGTCCATCAGCAAATACCCATGCAGAAATTTTCTAGAATAGTTTCATTAGCAATCAATGGAGCGGTTAATGGGGCAATGCAAATATTGGATATCACTATCAGGCATCTGAAAAGGAGAAAGTACCATTAGCAATGCTGTTAGTGGTAATCATGCTTGTCATCATCAGACGTTCTTCTGAGCCCGGAAAGATCACAAATCATGGACAGCTAAACTCCCTACTCAGTTGTGTACCGCGCCCCTTCGGTTTACTTGCTCTCCACAACTGCTTTACTTCGTGGAAGTAGCCGCGGTTGGTCAACAGATGGCGTCTGGGCCTGGCGCGAGTTTTACAGCCTATCAGCACGCTGCTTTCAGAACTGCTTTTCTGATTCTTTGAGGGTACTAGTAGTAACTTACCTTAGCACCCTATGGTGGAGTTACAAAACAGACAGTACTTTGAAGCCAAAGGAATAAGTGTCAGAACCAACGCCTGAATTCCCAATAGAATTGTCCTGGTGAGCGCCAAAGATTGAGGTTGGCGAAGTATAACATTTACCAAAGCACGGTATGCCTGGATTGTAGGGTATGCCATAATGTAATCAATTAACACTATGGACCAAACGAAGATTATCTTGAACTCAGGTTAAGCCACAACTTTTCCATTGTCACATCATGCCCTTTCAAACCTGAACAATTGAAAAGTTTGGCTCAACCTGAGTTCAAGATAATCTTTGTTTGGTGCAAACGGCCCTATATTCTAAACCACTCCATGGTGGGTGTAAGTACAGAAATGAATCAGGAGGCTCAATTAACACCCCAGACCAATTGCACTGAAGTTGGTTGATCAGTTATTTGCCAAAAAAATTATGGATCATTCAAGACACACTCATGTTAATCGTACCACAAGATGATAAAGCAAGACACTATGGGGATTAGTATAGAAATCAACTAATGAAGATGCACCACAAGTGTTCAGATTAAAGAAATCTTCTTCGAATCGATATCAAGGAAATGGGCCTAAGCAATGAAAACAACAGTGTTGACTTGAAAATAGGAAATCGAGTATCGCTTTCAAGACTTTTAAAACGAGTAAAAGTTAAAAGCAAATCAATTCAATTCAATGATTATTTCTCAATGCATTCTTCTTATGTTATCTTACTATACCAATTACAATTATCTCCTTAATAGTGATTATCAAAATGATTATTTTTTTCTGCTAAAAATAAGGCCTACATTACACCTGAAAACAACTGATAAATATAATGGCATCACATGCACCCACACTTGACACATGCTGTTGTTAAAAGACCAAAAGAAAAGAGTTGGGACAGGAAGTTGCCTGCACTTTCAGATGTATCTGAGATGATTTCACTTCAGGATATGGTCCAATGTGTCCAAAAACATTGTCTAGCAAATTGGATCCCAGCGATTAAAGTAGGTCACTGAAACCCTTTAAGCCACTGCTTCCTGATACCAAGTTGAAGGAATTTAGGAGCTGTAGGTGACAATGGGTCAAGTGAACACATCTTTGTATCTTATTTTCTCCGACTCAGAGGGGTTATCCTTCATGCTGTCGATGTTAATAGATATTACTTTCAGGAACACAATGAACATGAGAAATTGGAATGATAATGAGGATACACCCAACCAAGTGGAAGTGGAATGGAAAACGATGAACGAAATAAAATGAAATATGGAAATAAAGAGAGTAGAAAGGAGAGAATCTCAAGGATGAAGTTTAATGGAGTTGATAAGTCCAGAAGACAGGAGATTCTGCTGTCACATATGGAGACGAAGGTAGCACATGAAAGAGGAATTCCAGGATAACAAGGTGTACTGGTACCTAAAAGTGTGGATCAACATAATATCACGGCTAAAATTTTGGGAGATAATTTTGGATTGGACTGGGTTTTGCATGTATTTAAGGGACATTCCATAAATCACCTCTTCGTATTTGCGATCTCCCTCAGTTGCCATGGAAGTAGACTCTCTCAAGGATGCTTCAAGTGAATCAATGGTTTCATCGCTCTGATTACAGCGTGAATCAAGTACTTTTCTCACTCTGCACAAATGAACACAAAAGAATAGGACATTTGAGAATGTTTCAACCATTTTTCCTCCAATGGACACCTTTGCAGGGCTGAACACAGCTGTCACATCTTGATAGTCTGGATTAAAAAATCTTTCAACATCAATTTGCTAAGTTTGAATACTTTCGCAGTACCTAACCATGGTAAACAATGTTCCCATGTGACATTCTCTACAATCCTGGGCAAATATGTTAAAAGTCATTATATATGTCAAGTGTTACTGTGCTCCCAGACACATATCTCGGATCCGACATTTTATATATATCAAGTTCTGAACTGAATATTTTGCAATTTAGGTCAAGAAGAATGCTTTTATATGGCATAATGGCCCACTCCACGGAGAATTGGCAGCAGAACATGGAATGAATACCACTATGCTATAACATACATGATGCAGCCGGTTTACCTTTGTAAATTGATAGAAACTTAGAATTTCAGAAAAAGTACCTGCTGAGGTGTACTCTTCTATATCATGATCTAATGGTATATGATTAAAGATATTCAGTTATGAATGATAAGCCAGATTGAGTTTTACAGTTTAGTGACCCAAGCATAGTTTTAGCAGACAACTCACAAGAAAACATTTCCAGAAATGGCTAAGATCCCATTTGTTCAGCCAATATCAGTCGAGTCAATAAGAGTAAGACCCAACGTCATGAAGATTCTTTTATGTTCTAGGTTTGGATGGAATTAATTAATGAAGAGTTAAGAATCAGAAATAATGAGAGAAAAGTATCAATACTGGAAAAGAGAAATGCTGATTCAGATTCAGAAATAGCCAGAGAAGATGTCTGAAGATGAACTGAGCAAAGAAGGAGCCCAAGGGCGAGACGTTACGTTCATGGCTGCCTTCAAGAGTTGATGGGCAAATTCTGGCTCGGAACTTACAAGATTTCCCATTCGCCGATGATGAAAACATCCAACCAATAAAATACTGTGTCCTTTAGAATAAAGGCTTTTTCTTGATTTCAAAGGTGCAACCCAAGATGAATGAGAGAAGAGTGATAATGTTAATATAGCTGTAGCACATGATTCAAGCCAATTTAAAATCAGTTGAAGATACTGACATCAAACTGGCTTTCTTGAAATGTGACAGTCTCATTTTCAGTGTACTACAACCATTTTCATCTATAGCTAGACTGCAACACACTAAATTGCGTGCGCATGCAGAACAGTGTGCTTTGCACAACTGACGTCACCTCGTCAAATTTCCTATCAGCATCTGTTGCCAAAAACGTGGATTCTTTTACTTGTTCCTCTAGCACATTCATTCTCTCCTCATCGGCAAATGTGCGGGCCTCCAGCACTTTGCTGATTCTGGATACAGGGAAGGCATAAATCAAATGTTAGAGACAATATAACTGTATTCATGTAATCCTCTTGAGAATGCCCTGAAGTCAACCTGAAAGTAACAACCTGTTATTTCTCTTTACCACAAGAGGTTCCATCCAGGACCAGCATCTGGCAGTTTAGCAACTTTGCTTCTCCCCACCTGAAAACAATTTGAGTGATTATTCTGAATCTGTACTTTCTTGAAGAGGAAAAGCTGAAAAGGAAACAAACCGCTGATATATTATTCCCAGGGACTGCCCTGTTAGTTCACCAAACCTGCATGCACCTACCTCTTCATACTTTGCTTCCCATTCTAATGCCTGCTGATGGTAGGATTTGGCCAGTTTCTCTAATTCACACATTCTATCATAGTCCAAGTTGCTCTTGTTTTCAAGCACTTTGCGGGCTCTGGATATGGAGAAAAGGCAAAGGGTCACACACCATGCAAAGAGAGGAACAAAGTGGGTTACCTACCATTGCCAAAGTGGCCATTAAGCCCTCCATCTTCTCAAATTCTTAAAGCCTAAATAGAAAGCATGATCAACCAACCACCAATATCCTTACTGATAAACAAAGAGTCCGTCAAATTTGTCTTAGCAATGTAAGATTTCACTACTAAAACCTATGTTAGGCCATTTCCTAAATTTCATACCAGAATGACCTACATGTAGGCCTACTAAATGACCCGAGGCCAACATTATTATTGCCTAAATACTCATAGTTCATGATGAAAGTTGACTTAGGCAATTCGCTCCATTGAATATTTTTTGTTCATCTTCTTCAGCAAACATAGAGCATATACCTCGATACGTGTTAAAGAAATCACCAAACATACATAACAGGATTATTATGAGGAACAACATTACCATTCAAATACATTCAAGAAATTCTCTCAAGATAAACAAACCCATATAATATTCCAAAGCCTATATTCTGTTCAGCATATTGGTGAAATATGCCTGTATGCAGCTGCCTGAAGTTCTACATGTATGGGTCAAACACTAATACAGCATTTCATGTGGGCCTAATTCTCAACCAGTCTGGACATGGACAAGCCCTACTTTGGGTTTGTCAGGGACAAAATGTCGTGGTACATGTATATCCCACGGTGCATTCCAACTATTGTATTTTACCCAATAATCTAATACAACTACACTGTAACTACTCATGTAGAGGTTAATCATTACTTTTCCACCAAATCTTGCACAAGTAACACAATTACAGAAGAATGTGATTTGCGATCTTGGAATGCTGATATAAGACACAGACACAGTACCGTAAACCACTTTTTCAAGTGTCCTCTTGATAAAACATCAAATTGAAGGCAACCTTCTCAAGTTTTAAATAATGGATTTTATCTCTGTGATTCAGAATATGACTCCATGTTTTTAACACCCTCAACAGTTCACCTCACTTCACAGATGATTATTAAGATAACCATATCATGGAAGGAATTTAACCATCTACCGTATACGCACGAATTGAACATTTTTTTCCTGTTTTGCGGGGATTAATGTTCGATTCAAGGGCAGGGAAGAGAACTGACTGGATTGTTGGGGGAAACTTTTATGCGTGCATAAATATTCACGGCGAAATTTTGATTTCACGATTTTCGCGAGAATTTTTACACGCAAAAATATTTGCGTATACGGTGTGCTCAAGACATGCCAAAGATCAGAAATCTGCTTTTTGACAAACAGATACATTTTGGTTAATGGCCATATTCTATCTACATGGACATCAACCTATCAGATACTGTCATAATGAATTATTTTAACTTGCTGGTACATATCTTTGACATCTACATGTGACTAGAATTTTGAAATTTGCTTTACAGCAAATTTGATTGTCCCCACCAAGAAAGATGGAATCAAGTTACCTGTAGACCCTGTCCCAAATGTCTGCACCTACACGAGCCGATTTTGTTGTACCGGTATGACAGAGTTATATCAGAATTGTCGTACCGATTTGTCGGGATCGGCTAATCTGCTTACACGGGACGATTTATTCATGCGTTCCTTAGGACCTCGTGTGTCATTAGGTAGACAACGTGGGGAGAAGCAGTCGATGTCGGGTGAAAATAGAACACCCAACTTCTGCATGCGATGACGCACCGACAACAAAACCGTCTCGGAAATCTAGTGGCCTACACGGTGTATTTTTGTCGAACGTCTCTGTCGACTGACACAAACAATCGTACCTACAGCATAATCGGCTCGTGTAAATACCGCTGAAGCCTTTCTGGGCAGTCTGGAGTTTATTAGGCCTAAGTATTTTTTTATTTGTTCAAGGAAAATGAAAGCAGCAGGAGAGCAATGTAAATTCAACCAGAGGCCTAGGCTGATCTCAGTCCTCCATGGCCCATCTTGCAAGTTGCAGCCCAGCTGCTGACATCTGTGGACAGTCATGGATGCACCAGCACATAGCCATGATAGCCTATGGTCTCATCCATGTGCATGATGATATGAATGGATGACCACGTACTTCGATGACCATTTTCTCTGATATCGTACATTCAGGGTAGACATTTTCTGCCGTCTGGCCGTGCGTGGGCTGGGCCTGCTGCGGCTTGCTTCGAATAATCAGTGAATCGTGTTATCACACATCCGACAATCGATTTATTGTGTATTGATGCATGCACGGGATTTCTATTTTCGGACAA
>NMRB01000071.1:573115-618679 GCA_002633025.1 Notospermus geniculatus
CCAAAAAGAATAATAATTGTATGGCTACATTATTGGCTTATTAAATATTATACATGTGAATACATGACAAGTGGCCAAAGTCAGGAAGGGAGATACAAACTATATCAAGTTATACATAATAAAATTCCAAATTGGAGGTAATATTGCACAGCAAGTTGTCATAATGGGAAAGTTTCAACTGAAACCCACATGAACCTTATTGATATCCGCATCATAATGCTGGTGGCCTTCTATCCTTTAGGCCTCCGTGATATATCAAGCAAGTTGCAAGCATAACCCTCATTCATACAATTAGGCCTACACTAGGCCCGGGTCTCAATCAATCGTTCTGGTCCATACATTTCTGAGGGGATGGGTTGAAGTTTCATGGCCTGGGAGGACAACAACAGACGAATGAGACATCCAGTTCATTATTCATCATTTGAATCACTCCTTCGTGACAGTACCAATAGAACCCCCCCCCCCAGGCCATAATGCATATCCTCTTAGTCATTATACTGATTCACCATGCCAGGCAGCACATCCTTTCCATTTCATCATCATCAATCACAGTACAGGGGTGATATTGATCTCACTGCAGATGCAGGTTAGGACACAGGATATGTTAAGACAGGCAACAGGTATGCCCAAACCAATGAACCATTTACAAGGTGTGTGTAGCACCATCACAAGAGGAATATTCAAGAAATGTGCTAGAATTTCTAACAAGTGACTCAATATCACAGACGGTTGTACAGATAGTACACACAAGAATGTGAACTATGTCAGCTGAAAAAGGAGGTCTTGCATGAGTGATTTTCATCAGCCATTTTGATAGGCATGCATGTTTTATCATCCTTAATCGGGGGGGAACAAAACCAAATCTCATTTTTAGACAACATGCATGACTTATGTCCGCTTCAGAAATGAATAGCGAATAGGATAGGGAGAGGCTATTGCTTTGACAAGAATTTCTTATGATTCTCATGCCAAGATTCAATCCAAAGTGGCTAAACGGATGAGAGAATAGCGCTTATAGGCCTATGTACGTGAAATAACTTGACATTTTAGGTCTACATTTTGACAGCCTCACATTATTGTCCTTATTTTCCCAAAACATAAAAGATGAGGCAACACAATATATGGATACAGTATTCTATTGCAGTTGGTCACACTGCTTCCCGGCACTGCTTGTGTCCAAACAACATGATCCTGGAATTGTGAAAGTCAGTCACTTGCAACATAGACAGTCTGTTATAGGCCCTTACACTTTCACAACTCCCAAAAATGCAATAACTGCCCCAAGTGTGAAAAAAAACATATTTAATGCAGAAGAAACACAAGAATCTAAAAGAGAAACTGCACTGTCAACACTTGTCCTACTTTTCAACGCCAAATATCCTTCACAGCTGTAGTAGGCTAGGCCTCTATAGCCTAGGCCTGTGCCTACCTTCAGGAAAGATACCCATGAGATGTGTCAAAACTGTGAAGGACAACTGTAGGCTAAACCATGGCCTAAGGCCCTTAGACTTACATCTACAGGACCTAATATAATAGCACTGCCAGCAGTACTCAATACATTGTATGTGCATAACTTCACATGGCAGCCATGTTGGAAGACAAATAGACAGACCTTGCCTTGGGTCACGCCTTTCCCAAACGACCCAAATTAGCCTCAAGATTACTCGCAATTTACACAATGCACCCGGGCAAATTGAGTCTTATCAAAGAGTATGCAAGTATAGCTACCTAGATGTAACTTAGTTCAACTTTCATAACGCAAATAAGAGGAGTGAACAGCCGATCAGCAAGTGGTTGAAATGTGGCAGTTCGGAAAATGCACTGCACATGATGTGTTCACGATTTATCCATTCCAACGGCGGGAAGGCCATTTCATCCGCCCAAATTTCGGGCAAATCTATGGCCATGAAATTGGGCAGATGCTCCAATGTCCATTCCTATCTCAAGTACTCAAGGGTCTCTACAGAGTAACCCTTGACAGACGAGAAAATGAACAGGAAACGCAAAACTTGGATCCAGGAGTCACTCACTTGCCCGTCTTTCTCCTCATGTTCCTTCAGCTTCTTGTGCAAACACTCGCACTCTTCTTCTTTTGCATCCAATTTGTCTTTTAGATCCGTAAATCTCTTTTTTATATCGTTGACAGCCTTTGGTCCGCCCTGTCCTGACATATTGGCAGATTTTGTACCTTACACACACAAGAATCCAGTCCAATCCTCCTACAAAACCGGGCAGCAATCAACGGACCAGAGCACGAACCTAGACAATATACGTCCGCTGTGTGAATAATATAGTCCCTCCAATTATCCTAAATAATGTGACTCCCGATACAAAGGAACGTATACAATAGGGATATTAGAATATGAATGCGTTAATTAATGGTGCTCACAGAAAGAGGATAATTTAGGTGGGATCGTCATGACTACCCAGAATGACCAGCAAAGGGATCGAGTCACAGAAAATGTTTGTGTCATGTTGCGCCGAGAGGGCGGATTCTTTGATCATGTGACACTGAATTGCCCACCAAAATTTAAACCTCATAGCCTCTCACAGCATCCACAATCAAGAAAATGAGGGTGGCCAGTGTCGAAAAGCACTGTCATGGTCTGTTTTGATGTCATCGGCCACGGTGTACGATAAAAAAAAGCACTAGTATTGTAAAAACGGCACTGGTAAAAAAGGCACCGGTAAAAAAGACACAAAAAAATCACGGGGTAGGTAAAAACTGGCTCTTTGGACTCCTTTTGCTTTTTAAAGCCAAATAATTTTTTTCCAAGTTCCCCCGAAATGAGAAAAATGAAAAATGAGAGAAAGTGATTAGGACTTGGTCACTTTTTGCAATGCGGAGACAAGGTAGATCTACTTTTTGCAACAAAATTGGTGAACAAAGGGGTAATTTTTCCGAATTCACCATTTTCTTTAATGTTCACTAGGCTTATTCTGTGCGAACTGATTATGTCTGGGAGCAAGTTAGCGCAGAAATCAACACGGCTATCTCTATAATCAGAAATTATGAACTTAGACATTTTTATGGACTAAGGCCCAGTTATCAAACTGACACTGCTAGGTGTCTTTTTTAAATTTCAGACCGCTTACCATGAGTACTTACACGTATTGCGTGGATAAAAACTGCGCAAAACAATGAAGATTGATAACGCCAAATGTTAGAAATTCACCCGGCATAGTAAATGTAGATGTACAGTAAGGAAAAGCCTGTGGAAAATTAAAGCACCCAGAATAAAACTAACAAGGCCTACAAAAAGAACGAAAAAGATGCAACCTTAGAATTTCCCTTCAGTGTCGGACCAGTTGGGATTATCAATGGCAAATCATGGACAGGAATCTGCCAAATGAAACATGCCATATTCCACCACTCCGTAGTACAGTTTTCTGACAACTGTGCCTTTACCCCATGAATTTCACGTGCCATTTTTACCAGTGCCTTTTTACCGTGCCTTTTTTACCGGTGCTGTTTTTACCAGTGCCTTTTTTACCTGGATTCCATCGGCCCCTCCCCCAATTTTTGCCCCCCCCGACAAAATTCAAAGCGCAAATGTTTTTGAAGAAGCACATGAGTTCATTGTTTTGCTCTCGGATGTGGTGAAATCGCATCCAAATTTTTTTTCTGGAGGAGCCCAACTCGTAGGGACCGGTGCGTTATTCGACGCCCGCAATTCGACACCGGTTCAATTAGAAAATGGTTAGAGACCATGACCATTCGACATGACCTTACAATTGCAGACTTTGTTACTAGGACCGGCATTCGAAGGACTCTCATTCCTTCCACACCCGCAGATCAGGAAAGGTGGTGACACCAAGCAACAAGCAAAAACACTAAAAGTAGCGCGCTTATCACGAGCAGGCGACAGGCCCATTTCTCCACCCGAGTGCCAAAGGTACGAAGTCCTGGCGAAGGGATCTGGACCAGAAGACAATTCATTCCAACCAAGATTTCTCTCCTATCTCACTTACATATCTTGAGGTAAAAATCCGTTATCCAACAAATAAGCGTATAGCCAAACTGAAACCCTCCATTGACGGAGGCAAGTCGATGGTGTGTTCTGCCATAGGTTTGCACACTTCGTGTACGCCGGTATATATAAATCGTCACGGGATCGCAGGATAATGATGGTAACTTACAGAATAATAGTCGTAATTTGAGTAATTGCAACGCTGAAGACAATTTTCCATGTTAGTTTAACCTAAATGACTCCAATGCTTTCGTCTTGTTCGGCGCTATTGGAATCAGAGGACTCACACCCGTCACCATATGGAGAGGCCCGCATAGGCCTAAGTAGCCTATAGGCCACCATGCATCATCAGCCGAATATGAGAATAAGGCCAATAATCCTCTGGACGCGGGACGGTTGTGACATGATCGTCTACAGTAGGCCTACCCTCTCATGCAATACGCCCTATGACAATAAAACTCCGTGGCAGCCACTAGGCATACCAACATGCCAAAAAATGCACGAAGTACATACCCGTTTCAAGCAGACGTTGATGATATTGGAAAGTTCTGTTCCTATGATGGCGTACTTTATTTGGGCATTCGAATTGATTTGGATGCATGGGAAAAGTCCATATCCGGCACTGCGTCGTCTAGCTGACGTCTGATTTTCGTCCTCACTTGCGGAACCGTAGTCCGAAAAAAGTTGTTCTTTACTGTTGAGTAGTCGATCAAATTCATCGACATACGTCACATTAGCTCCCTCCGGTTCCGGTCGTTTTGAAGATGAGCCTGACGTAGATGTTTTTGTCTTTCTCTTAACCTTTGATTTCCTTTCCGTTCTCTCCCCGTCCGCGTCACCGCCCTCACCTACACCGTCTGCTTTAACTCGAACACGCTTTTTCTTACGTTTCAGAGAATCAGAACGTTCTTTTTCCCCTTCATTTGGTCCCACCGGAGTCTCGGTGGCGTCTGAGCCAGTCAGCGCATCCGTGGACTTACTCTTACGTAACTTACCTTCATGGTCTCGGGTTCGAACTTTCTTTTTCTTTTTCACAAGAAGTTCACCGGTAACATCATCAACACATTCATTTTTATCCTTTTTCCTTACTTTCCTTTTGATTTTTTTCTTAATTGCCTGTTCCTCAGCTTCTTGTGTATCTCCAAAGTCGTCTGCTGGGAAATGCAGAAGACACTCGCCGCCATCTTGAAGTACTCCATCACCTCCTAATCTGTCCTCCGCTTCGATTTGTGCGTCGATCCTTTTGCAAATTTCACATTGGGAACAATCCATGCTCACTAAACAATCCTTATAAGAAAACCCTGGTACATGTTTATCCATTTTAATCACGGGTAATTAATCACCACTTAATCTTGTCGGTTGTTGAAAAATCCTTTGCACACGTCCTTAAGAAAATTAAAAGGTGTGGAGATCTGCGCAGCTGCAGTAGCTAAAGNATACCTACTTCTTGTGCCTTCTTGTCGGCCTCTTCTAGTTTCTGGGTGGCTTCGCTGAGTTGCTCCTGGCAGTTGTCAAGGTCGGTCTCGATTTGCTGGTACTTTTTCTGGAGTTCTGCGAGGTCCTCCTCTACCTGTTAAAAAGAGAAAGAATCATGACGTAATTTATCTTCGTCATTTCAAGAGAGGATGGAAAAATGATACTTGCACCAGTAGTTGAGAAACGTGTACGGCATGCTTCAATTGAAATATGGCCGTACATGTATTTCACTTTGAATAAAAAGGTGTGTGACTGAGTGCTGAGCCGGCGCCACAAAAAAATCCAGTTAAAAGTGCATTTATTTCAATCTTAAGTGCATTCAAGTACCTTTCATCCCTGAACGAGCTAAGTTTTTCTTGACAAGATTAATGACGTCATCATAACATATGATAGTGACTTCTTTTTACATTTCAAACTCCATTATTTAATTTCTGATACCTGAAACCACCCATGAGATTGACCTCCGACCTGATCAAGGTCATGCAGGGAAGGTATCTGAGGAATTTGACATGGCTGTCTTTTGCATGCTAGTGCTATGGCTGGCTACTTTTCTTACTGTGATCTTAGAAGATGAATTCGCCACAATATAGTGCATTCTTCGAAATAAAGACGAATTGCAGATGTTTCATCATTTCAAATTTGGTAATTCCAGGGCACATGTTTTGCCTTGATTACGACTGATGAGAGAAAAACTATCACGAGACATCCAATAAATAAAGATAGTGCATGATTGCCAACAAATGATAGGAAATAGTGAGTTTTCAGCCGAAGAAGTAAAGTAGGTGAGGACGTTACGCGGCAAGGATTCGTATTGAAGTTGTGGAGGTTGTGTCTCATTACCATATAATCGCTGTAGTGTAAATCCACCATGGCTCTTACCCGCCACTAAAAAAACTATGGAAGGTAGGCTACAGGTACAAGAACACACTGGGACAGCTACTTATACAGGAGACACATATCATTTCACACGAAGTTGTGACAAAAACAGACGAATCTTCCGACTGAAGGAACAGCTAGACTGGTAGGTGCAGAACGTTGGACGGGTTGAAAGATAACTTTCATGACTTTAGATCTTGCTTTGGTAAGGTATATGGGTGCGGTAAGGTATACATTAGTTGCATCCAAGATGGATGCTAGGCTAATGGTAAGGTCAAATTTTCAGTGTACATACCTTCGCCGTCTTCTCCTGCTCGTCCTTGAGATTTTGCTCCGCCTGATCAGCGCGATCAATGGCATTCTCTTTCTCCAGCTTCATGCCCAGCATCTTCTTCTTGATGGCCTCCATTTTCGATTTTTGGGTGAGGTCTGCACAACGAACCTAAGAAGAGCGGCTACTGACGGCGGGTGCTTTCAGGCTGAGATGCGAAAGGACTGCGAAGACTACACCTGAAGACGGCACTGCTGGATGTACACCGGTCTGGAATGGGAACGCTCAACGAATCGGAAGCAGCGTGCTCGGCCCCGTGAACACTCCTCTACAACGTCACAGGTTACCCGGTTGCATTACAGCCTTGTTTGGAATACACCTATACACCATCTTGGATCAGTCCATCTTGAGAGTTGGTGAAGACTGATGATGATCTGTGAATATCGTCAGAATTCTCAAATGCCCCTTCATCGTAAAGTACACGAAATAATCTCGAATTCTACTTTCATTTCTCAAAGAAACTTTTTGAAACACTCTGTTACGCGTTTCATCGAATCTGGTTGTTCCCTATCGAGTTTTTTCCCCTTTCAGATTAGGTTTCTAGGCTTCTCACCTAGGAACACCGGGTTATTATTAGGTTTAGAACTCATCCACATGTAAAGCGTATACTAAGACATAGCATCAGTGTGTGGAGAAAGTAATCCACTTCATCATCACAGGAACTGCAATTACAATTACCAAAGGGTGATTAATTAAAAAGAACAGCGCTTGGATTCCAAGACGCACAACAAGCTTTAGCTCTGATCAAATCTATACAGAGATTTCAAGATACTTGGTCAAGTGGCTATGGCTGGACTTGTGGCATTCAAAATTCACTCATAAAGCATGTATCTCACCAGCAAGGTGTAAAAGGAACGGTAGTCCTAGGATGCAGGTCCTACTTACAATAGTCTGCTATTATATAGAGGTTATATTCTAATGCTCATGGTTCTAGAGTCATATTCTTATTTGAACTATAGATTACTGTCGCACCTGCACAGTGGATTTGGTCATATATAGTGAGATGCCAGGTCAATCCCGTCGTCGTAAGACATGAAAGAGTGGGACACTGAAAAAATTTCGCGCCAAGTTCGAAGTGTGTACTGATAGTGGGCTCTGGAAAAAGCGGAACGGAACAAGTACACAAATACAGTGCAGTTGGGACAGGACGGCGGCAAGATTAGGTACGAGGGTGATTCAGTTCCGCCTGTACCGCATTTTCCAGTAAGCCCTGATGGTGCGACGTATGCCTGCATTGGGCGTATCCCTTCGTTCGTTCTTTGAAAATTGCGGCACTTTGGCCCGTCGATCAAATTAATATTGCACCATGAAGATCTGTGATGGGAACTGCACGAGTAGGCTACAATGCAAGTCCGCTGTAATTTGCCTATTAGTATTTGGTCTTCACCCAGTATATATCTTGCAGCAAAAATCCCTTTTGGGAAACGCAATGGGTTAACATACAGATCTATATACCTTTTTCTCACCTTATCCACTGTGCGCTAATAAAAATTTCACCTGAATCCACCTTTAATAGTTCAACAACCTGTACGAAGCTTCAGCAACCGCCGCAAAATCTGAACCTCTCCCATTGATGATGCGGTTCTGGCAAATGGCCAGTAGGGATGGGGGCGTTTGGCTGGTCTGTTCAACAACATGAACTATGGATAGCCTCCTCCACCTGTTGGTCAACCTCAGTACAGGTATCAATAGTTGAGGGAGGAACCCACCGAAGGACGGGAGTCTGATAATTTTTGCCGCAGCATTCAACGCATTCTCATGTATGAAAGTTGCTGTTTCAGCACAGGAAATGCTGATGATACCATACAGTCGTGGAAAAAGTTACCTGCCCCAGAATAGCATCTCAATCAAAACTGAGTAGGCAGACATAGCATGCAGGCTATACTAAAGTCTACACTACATTCCACGGTATTTTATCAGCATGTTCAAGTATCCTACCTGTAAGAGGTCTCCGCACAAAAACAAGGAAATTTTTACCAGTCATATTTTGATAAGGGCAAAAAAAGAGCGGGGTTGGGTAATCGCGTACAAAGCCGGGGCATCGCACATCGACTCCCTTGTCGATCACATTCTTCATTGAAATATTATAAGCACTGATCGAAGCAGAACTATATGAAACACATTAGGGAGGTTTAGAAATCAAACGATAAACGTTAACGTCCACGACCACGTTATTTTTGTACTGAAAATGCAATAAAATATGCTTACTGTAGTATCGTTGTCGTAAAGTTTACGTTTATCGTTTGATTTCTAAACCTCCCTAATGTCATAAAAATCCTAAGTGGACAGCGGGCTCAGTATCAGGTGCTCTGTTTTGTGATCGCTCGATGACTTAGCCCGAATTTGGCTTTGGCAGCCAGCTTCACCTTCAGCGCCGGGAAAGGGCTGGCTATACGTATGTTATGTAAGCGCCCCGCCTATATGCGTTCGGCTCCGACTGCCCGTAGGCCACGTTCTCTTGATATGACATGTCAACACCCAACCTGGATCTCATAGTCATTATTCGAATTGGGTTATCTCATCACAAACCGTCCTCGTTTTGTCGAGCGTGAATCAAATGACAGCAGCCAATTAGGGCCTACCACAGACGCCTTTTACGCTCCTTTCTATATATCTTTCCCTCGAGGCCGCGAAGTGAAGTTATTTTGGGTTCAACGTATACCTGATTCATCTGAGAGCTTCTGATTTCATTACTTGCTCAGGTGGTAGACCATAGCACATAAAAGTAGCCCCCGTAGATCCAATCTACCAGGTCGATGCGCAGCAGAAGAGGCGTTTCTCAAGGGGAAGTGTCAGTCAGCATCGACGATACCTCGGGGTCACTCCCATCACTCCAGGCCCCTACACTCATTTCTCATCTGACTTGATTTGATTTGATGGGAAAATGTCCCCTTGTCGTGGAATCGATTGCGACCTAGCAATCGATTCTAGCAATATACATACTTCCAAAAATAGATTAAAGAATTGCGGTATTTCTTTCTGGTTTCCTCTTTCTGCTAATATCACGATGCTTGCATTTACACGAAGGAAGATCCCCTTTAAAGCGATAAACTAATTGATACACGAGCGCTCTCTATAATATTGAAATGAAACTAACCTGTTGGTCTTTGCCCTCAAAACGCTCCGCAAAGTACTCGGAGCGTTACGAGCGCAGAGGATCAGTCTACTACGGGAAAGGTCCATTTTTCAAGGGGAGTGAACATAAGTTTTGGATTTTACTCTTCCGCATAACAACGAATATTTCCAACAATCGTGACAGTGGTATACTACTGTTATTTTATATAGCAAGTCGTTAATACCATTACTCATAGAAATATCAGGATGATCAAAAAAGCGCAGTAGTCTGACGGGGGCACCTGCTAGCTGCCATCCCTTCGACATTCAGTCTGTTGCCAATAAACATCCCTGCTTGACAACCGAGGAAGTTGTGTATGACAACCGAGTCCACCTTGATATCATCAGTGTGATTTTCATAGATTTTGCTCCGCAATCGAGTTACATAAGAAGACAAGAGGATAATAAAATGACAAAGCTTTGTATTTGTCAGATATGCAGTTGTGGGTAAGTGGGAATACACCAGCGATATTTCGATTATAAGCCTCCAGCTGATGCTTGATTTGATCATGTTGATTGCATGCAGACCAGCATGCCAGGCATGCATTAGGCCAGTAGGCCTACTGCATGCGTGCAGGCACTGCACTGTCAGCATGAGCAGCCCGTCCAGCAATGATTTTATAGCCAGGCATTGGCCTAAAATACACTAGGCCTGGCCCAAAATATCATGTCATGATGTAGGGCCTAGGCAGGCCTAGACATGCTAGGTAGGCCTAGATCGTTGCAGTTGGGCCTGATTGATTGGGCACGTCTCCAGGACCGACCAGCCAGGCAGGCCAACCCAATGGCAATGGCAATGTCATGAATGTCAATGATGTCGCAGCAGCCAAGTCAAGTCAAGGCACACACAGAAAGCGTCATGACTCACGTTCCACACGTGACACGACGTGTGCGTGTGTGGTTTTTTTTAGGTCTCGAGGCCTGCCGCCTAGGCCATGAGACCCTAAACTTTTAAAGACCTGGCGACAATGAGTTAAAAAGGGTATGCGTGGTCAAATTCTCGTAAACATTGTTCCCAGTAATCAAAAGCAAGGATCTAGGCCTACTGGTATGTCATCGAGTCCATCCTCTTCTTCTGTTGCCTCTGGCTGGCGCATCCCATCTAGATACCGTGACCGGTAGGCATACCGTAGACTCAACATATGGATGTGATGATGATGAACGATGATAGACTTTTAGGCCTACAGAGGTTTGTTCACGTATCACTGGACTCAGGAGATTGTACCATCGCATCGTCATACTTGACAATTATAGGGTTACCAGCAGTAGGTTAGTTTTGTACCCAGCAAAACCAAAATAGCCTACCCGAATACTGACAATGTGACACGGCATGGCTCGAGGCCAATTTTACACTTTTCCTGAATTTTCCTTTCAGGCGGCATCATTGCCCCCATCAGCCTAGCAATATTCTGGGAAAGGGTGACAAACCATGTAAAATCTCGGAATATACAAACAAATATCAGCCACATCCTCTTGAGAAAATTGACAGTTTCAAACCTCAAGCCCAGGCTGTTCAGAGTACAGGACCACTTGATGATAAAACAACACATAGGTAAGTGCCCATACGATAGTGTCTTTGAAAATTGTTTATGGCTGCACGTATCTTGTTTTTGACAAACGACTGAGGCAAGTGATTGGTTTTATTATGCCTATATCCTCATGTCAGTATTTGATCTAAGTGCATGGTTCTCAAAATCTGAGAGGAATTTATCAACCTCAGTTATTTGGGGCAGTCATCGTGTTTGAATTTGGTAAATGTATAGAATTAGAAATCTTTCGGTTTACGTGCTTTACTACATGGCGAATGTGGGAATTTAACTGTTTCTCGAAATTATTTGAAAAAATGTCATTGTTTCAAACTATAAATGCACGTATTTTGACTTATTTTATCCAATAAATTAAAAGTATAAACAAATCCATGGAATTATTTTTCAAACCAGCAATTTAGACTTAACATATGATTTCATTCCCATGAAACTTAGACTAATCCATGGTTTTGAAAACATACGGTACATGTACCTTACTTTCAAACTATAATTGCATGAACTTCCATGGTTTGAAAGTAAGTTATGTTTTCAAAACCATGAAGTTTTATGGGAATGAAACCATGTTCAGTATAAATTCTGGTTTGAATAATAATTTCACGGTTTTATTTATAACTTTATTGTAAGAAATAAGTAAAAATATGTACATGTTGTACATTTATGGTTTGAAACAATGACATTATTTTCAAATAATTTTGGGAAACAATTGAATTCCCACATGGCGCCTCAAACTCTACTCATCATCTTATTTCTCTGACATTTCTCTGATCCTTGGGATCAGATGTGTGTCAGGTTACAACGGTGACGGGAAATATGGTGAAGTGTCTAGATGTTATACATGTATATTGATATAATACCTTACTGGCATATTTTGTTTTCTAGGGTTGATTATATTCCATATGATGTACAAAAGCCTCGTTTACATGACCCAGAACCCTATCGTACACCTGAAGGGTACTTTGATCATCTAACATCATACACCAAAGACTATCCAGGTAAAATTCTCTTTCCGGTGATTTTTGACCGGATTTTTTTCCTCAGAATGATATTTACCCTGCTGGTGTTTGGCTTTCTACTACCGGTAAACTTCATGATATTTAGGAGATCTCCCGTCTCCTTGAGAATAAATTTGGGTTTTAAATTTGACAATAAGACCAATCACCCCATGGCCAATCTCAATGATCATTATTTGAACTTACCGGTAACTTCAGCCCTGATTCATTTATATCTATTTCAATTTTCATTATCTCTTTTCAGCAAAAGAAGGTCAGAGGGCTGCTATGAAACCACGAGATGACTCACGAAGAGATCTTGGGCGATTTGAAGGGGAACCAACTTACAAGTGTGAGTAGGCCTATGGAATATGACGGGCGATGCTGAAAATGACAGAAATGACACAATGTTTCAGGTTAAATCAATTTGAACAACAACGTAAAATTGCATTTAAATCCTACACATTTTGGTGCACATAAATCAACTGGTGCAGTCAGAAAAAAGTCATTTGGTTAGGAAGTTCATGAAGTTCTCTTGATTTCTCTATTGCAGCTGATTACCGTAAGTGGCAAATCAAGCCAACTTCCATCTCCTGTCATGTCCCAGCTTGGCATCCACCTCAGGGAAAATTTGATGGTAAGACAAGCTATTATGATAATTTCATCCGTTACAATATGCCACCGAGGGAGTCAATGAGACCAGCTGAGAATGCCAAGATGTCTGATGGTCCGTTTGATGATCACACTTGCTACAAAGATGACTATATCAAGCATCCAATGGAATTGCGTGAGAGACGGGAGAAGGAACCGTACAGTCCTAGTAAGGCTCCCCTCGATGGTTTGACAACGTTTAAGCGGGACTTTACTCCCAAAGATGCTCGTCCAGTTGAGAGTATGAAGCCAGTTGGTAATGCATATGTTTCTGATGCTCCATTTGAGGGCAAAACTACCCATAAATCTGATTTCACTCTTTGGCCATTAGACAAACCTTACCATCATGCCCCAGAGCAATATTCAAAACCCCCAGGTGTTATGGAGTTCCGCACAACTCATAATACTGTTTTCACACCCAAAGAAGCTCAGAAGCGTGGGTACATCCGTCCTCAATCCCGGGGACGCATTCCTGGTGAATTTGATGGGAGTACAAATTACAAGAATGATTTTGTGAAGTGGCCAATGGATCGGCAGCGCATCATGGTTCAGGAAAAACCATATGTATCTAAGGGTAAATTTGAAGGAACACCAACCTACAAAGCTCACTATATTAGACACCCAGCTGTCAACACATTGAGCTGTAGGCCTGATATAAATGCTATGCATTCTGGTGAGCCATTTGATGACCACACAATGTACAGGACTGAGTTTGTACCAAAACGTATAGAACCATGCCCTGCTGCTGTAATCAGTCACTCTGGGAGGTATGCCTTTGTTGAACAAGCTTCAGGCCACAAATGGTATGCACCAGTTAGTGAAACTGTCACCGAACTGCGCCAATCACCATGCAACCAACGCACATTGGCACCATTGGTAAATTGAGACAATATGACAAAAATGTTGATGATTGTTATGTTGATGATATTTTGTATGGTTTTACAACTTTGAAGTTCTTAACCCGTTAACTGGGTAGGACGTCATATTACGTCATTACGAAAACACCCAAGGATCATAGCTTGTGTATGACGTAATACATGTAGTACGCCTTGCAAGGAAAATTGGCGTTCACATTGCATAGGACATTATATCACGTCTGGAGGAACCTTGTGTGTCAAATACTTTTTTTGGTCAATTTTTCTAAGAAAGAAAAATTAGAACCAAAAAATTTACACAGTTAACGGGTTAAAGGGGATGGTTTTGCATGATGTCTTGTCCAAAAATTATACCCAAATTGGGTTGTTACACTTGGAAGGAATACTTTCTTCCGAAGAGGCATTCTTCAAAATCAAAGATGCTTTGAAGGGAGATGTTAAGGAAATACACTGGTTGGGTAAAGCACTATCATTTGTAAAAACATATAGATCAACTGTGCCATGACAATTTATGTCTACAGTGCGAGATGATATCAAAATTTTCAGTTTGAAATGAGGAACTGGCAAACCAAAATGAGGCGCTGGCCATCAACCAGGTTGAAACACAAGAGCGCATGCGTTGGCTTGCGATTGTTCAAACGTCATCAGACTTCTTGTCTCATTCTGACGTACAAAATTGTGTCATTCACAATCCATGTAATCAATCAGTGGCCCAGATTAGTTTTGCTGGTACCTCATTGTGTAAATTCTTTCTTTTCTTAACTGTACTTGCTTAAAAACTAACATTAGGAAGGTTCCAAGAATGGCTGTGATATGGTATGAAATAGTCACTAGATTCTTCACTTTTATTTCTCAACTTTCATTTCATTTACTCATCCAGTGCATTGGTGCAGAACTGGTCTCAACAAGCTGTTGTACATGTAATGTTTTTGAGCCCAGGGTAGACGATATAACTCATTCAGTACAGAGACCGACATCCTCTTACAATTTTTTGACTTGGCAAAGTATTTGAAGCAAAATTTATCATATCTCAGTAAGAGTTACTGCTATTAACATAGCCAAAATTCACTGTCACTCTACTGAATGAGATTACACACTGCATGGCTGGGGTTGTTATTGAGCTATCTTTGTTATGATTGGACCAAAATAGCATCAAACATTTTTTTCTCTCAGTTTCTCAACATCAACAAAGTGCAATCATGAATTCAAATTATGCACCTCGTGATGTACCGTAATGTACTGTACATGTACAGTACATGCACATGTGTATATGTTCTCGTTGACTATGTTGTAAATACCTTGTATATAAAAATACAAGTCTGTAATATTATCATTGATATATGATTTCTAATTTCTCATTTGATTGTTGAGTTCTGCTATATTCTATGTTGCTTTAGTGTTGCTTTAGTGTTGCTTTAGTGTTGCGTTGCCAAAATATATGAAGATCTGACAGCTTTATATATTTTGTAAAATTATTTAATTGGCAGTTTCAAGGCAGTGGTTATTTTTTAACACCAGTACCGAAATCCGTCCAAAATCTATGTGGTTACCATCCACAGATGACAGAACTGCACCTACTGTTGTTCACAATACTTTTTGGCAGATATTGGCCATCAGGGTAAACTGCATACATTCCATAGTGCTATCGTACAATGTGTCATCACCCCACATTGTAAATGTTATTCACGATTTGTTGTGTCGAATTGTTGTTTTACATTCCGTTTCCAACTTCACTGCTGAACACTGAGAACTTTTAACAAATTAGTTCAGAAACTTTTTTTGCAGATTGCCGTCCATTCAAAATTTATTCCTTTTTTGTACTATTTGCTGACAAGTATCATTATATTATAGCCTGATATAGTTCTGTAAATAGTGATTGTACCGGTATTCAAGTTGTCATGATACACTACCTCAGTGTATTTTGATAAACATTACCCTTTAAAAAGCTCTCAATCATGCAGCACTTGTTACTGTAGACTATTATTTGAATCAATTTAGACCAATATTTGTACAATATATCTGGTTGTCTTCATGTAAGAGATGAGAGTGTCAGAAGAATGGAAATGTGGAAAGTTGTTGTACATGTACATTACACTATATGAAAGTTCCTTAGAAGAGAGTAACCGTCCTTGGATATTTGATCTGCCTAAGTGTGCTTTGTTAGAAACATGGCTGAACTTATTTGTGTTCTTGACTGAAAGCAATGCAGGTGGCAATTACTGAATCCAGTATGCTCTATCATCATCAATTTCATTCAACTTTCCTGTTTCTCCATAGCAAACCTTGTACTTTATCTCAATGCTGTTGACACCAGACAAAATAAACTGTAACACATTGAATCCTGTCTTGTGTCAGTATCTGTCTACTTCTACTCATGTTGTTTGAAAGAATCATTTAAGGACGCAAATTGTCAGATGATTCTATGCACAAGCAGTTGATGGATCAACTAGTATAATACTTCAAGATGATTTTGAACTTCGAGCAGAGAGCCGCAATGCCATAGTTTACACGTGACTGTACAACATTCACCGACCATGGATACAGTCTGCTTGTTAATCGAACGATCCTGTTTGATCTGCCCCCACCATGGAGAACAAAAAGTATCCATAGCATGCTTGTTTATTTCACTGAGGGATGTGACCATGTTACCCTCTGTTTTAATGGTGTCACCGAACCGACATGAAAAGATTCATTGTCAGTTCGTATCCAAGGAGTTAATGGAGGTCTGTTCATTGGCATGATTGGGATATATCTCATTGTAGCACATGAGCTGGTGGTCTGTTGTCTAGCAACCATGTACATGTATTAATCAATGAACTAAGCGAATGATGTCACATATTTCACTTATGTATTGCCATTGGAATCGAAAATGTCAGATTTTTTCGAGACTGGTGAAACCTTCACAACTGAAGAATTACCAGTGTTGAAAATTTAATTTATAAGTGTGTCAAACATAGCAATACATTTATATCGCGTGCATGTCCTTGCAAAAAAAGATTATTTCATTTTAAACATTAGTATTAGGTCAACATGGAACAGATCCAAATCCAGTTGAATGTGAACTGTATAGGCAGATTAAGCTTATTCCATACTTGTACTATTGGTCTAGGATAAAACAAGATAAAAGACACCAGTCATGATAAATTACATGAAATTCCTCAACATAAATCTTAACACCCATGATTAAGCCACCTGAGCCTTAAGGCTGAAAAGAAATGCATTTCAAACTTGTCAAAATGTGCAAATACACTATACATGTACTTTGATTCTTGAACAGTTCAACATGAGATATGCAGTGTATGCTTGGCAATATTTTTACATTGCTGGATTGAAATATTAATGCATACACTTGTAGAGGAACTATGAGGGAAATATAGCACACAGGACAAAATGCTATTAAATGACAACGCACGCCATGTGCCCACGAATAATAGTCTCAACTGGATTGTGTGCTCGTAGGCAGGCCACTACTATTGGCTTGTTTGCTGTTGCTATGGTGCAGGACGGGTGACACTCCACAATCAATAAAACCTGCTTGGTTAATCATCTGTGGAATGGAAGTGCCATATTAATCAAAAGAAATTATTTCAATTATATTGCCACACAAAAGCTCTATCAATAAAAGGATGAGTGAATAAGTTTTTCGGCATGTGTTCATCAAAGGGAATCTTTGATTTGATGAGAATCCACCCTCGTAATTCTGGGGTCTCATCACTAGGTGGCATTGGAGACAGTGATTCAACTTTTCATGTGCAGTTTTCTAACAGTTACCAACACGGGTTGTCTTACTTGACTCCTCTAAGAGAAAAGGAAAATGCGATTACAGTACAAAACATTAAAAACCTTTTTAATATTCTGCAAATATAGAATGCATATTCATTGAGGATGAGATCTGTACAACCCTAATTGTTCGCATGCCATTTATTTTTGCGACTTTCACGTCTGGCTGTCATTCACATAATTAAAAGGATGCTAAATGTAGCAAACATGTCGTAACAATTTCTAGTTCATGAAAGAAACGTGAACCAACCACCTGCAGGTAACACTTGACTAGGGCCTAAATAAAACAAAAACGATGATTCTCGGTGGGGCAGTGGAAATTATTACCAGGACACTTAGTAACTGGGAAAATCAAAGCTGGTCTTTTTTATTGATCACCCAATTGCAAAGTTAAATGGACGCTAAACAGGGGCGGATCCAGGATTTTGGAATAGAGGGGGCCGGACATCGTCAGCCGCAGGCCGACCATGGCGACGGAGTCGCAAGGTGAGCGCCGAAGGCGCGAAGCCACGACGGGTGGGCTAGGGGCACCCAGAAAACTTTGAATTCTAGAAAATTTTGAATTGTAGATGTGCTTAGAAACGATTTACGAGCATCTGGGGGCATGATTTCCTCATCTATTTGCTCATTTTTTCGGAGTTATTGACCCATTTTTTGTTGGTCTTCGAAAAATAGGGGGGGCCGCGGCCACCTCGGCCCCCCTCTAAATCCGCGCCTGCTAAAAATACCGGTTCTACAGAGTTGAACGACAAATAAAAACATGCCCTGTAATACGATGAGCAGATGACATTGGACATACAGTATGTACCGTAAGCCAAGGTATACCTGAAGTCACTTAACAGCCTGTTAGAGCTCACAGAATGACACATTCGGTAACTTTTGTACAGGGCTGAAAATCATTCCCCTGCAATAATGCCATCAGGTCCTGTTGATATACAGTACAAGAACATGCAAGAGTGTCAGCCTGAGGCAGAAATCTGGCCTCTTCACCATAACCATTGATTAACCCACATGAACTAAGACCAAGGCATACTAATAGCCACAGCTGTTAGAAGTTTGATCCATCGATTCCTCACAAATGTGACCCACACGTTTTTCTTCTCAACCCTTGGATAACAGACAATCTTTGTGCATGTTAATGATCAGGTTCGTTGCAAATCAACAATGAACGATCACTGAGGGGTAGGCTGGTTTACCATGTTAGATTGAGTTCTTTCTCATTCTGTGCTTTGAAACTAAAATCCAGTGCATAATACATTATTGTGTGAAAAAGCAACACTGGGTTTGTCTTAATTTACACATTTATTCTGAATACAAAGTGATAAAAAGTTCTAGATATTACTGGTGAATAAAGAAGACGCAACTAGTGTTATCCAAAGTCTCACACTGCTATTTGATAAATGGATTAGTGTGGCGTTGTTGTGAAGACAAACACTGTGACATAGCACAACACCACTTGGCAAGAATACACCATTCTTTAAGTACATGTAGGTATATTTTACATATATAGTATGTACCGGTATATTTCTCTTGGCATTATGTCAGCATTCAGGAATAGAGCGTACACTATATCCAGCACACCAGACAATCAGGGTATCCACCTAAGAATGCCTACATATAGAGCGAAGATCTCTGTAATATGAATGGCATTACCGTCAAGTCAGCATCATTTGAACAATTTCTCCAACACAGCAACGATGATGAAGATTTGTCAACCCTGAGCGCCTCTACTTGCTTCACAGTGATAACAGTTTATAAGATCATCAGTGGCTGGCATTCAAATGGCTTTCCGATGATATTCTGGTGAGGCAACAATGTAATCATTAAGACTAAACAGAGAGGAGGCATTTTTCGTCATATACCTGAAATAAGAACACATACATTGTTTTAGGGAATCTGAATACTAATGAGGACTAGCCTGGGAGTGTTAACAAACTATACATACCAAATTTATTCATGAAGTGATCCTTCTCAGCATGAGGTGACAAAAGGAGGGCATTAAAAAGAACACACATTAATGGTTCAGATAGTTCAGCTTAAAGCAAAACTTCGTCAATCCTCTACTAACTCCAATATTTTAATTTCAAGTAACTTACTTCAGAAAATCTTGCACATGTGAAAGCAGGATTTGTACACTTTTTTCATCCAGCCTTGTGTAAGCAAGCATACTGCCAAGTTTGACTGAAGGAGAGAAAAACAAGTCATCAAACCACATGATCATTGATTTTTATCTTAACTTTCGACTGCTGTTGTATGTCACTGCAGTTAATGAGGAAAACGGAAGCCCATATTTGGTCAGGCACAGGGTAACCCAATTTCAGCACAACAGCCAATTCAGATACACTGTACACACATACAAGGTCCTGAAAATGGTCAATGATGACACTACCGGTACATCTGAGGAAGTTTTCAATGGAAATCACACAAGAACTCACCAAATAACCTTAGTAAATGCATTGCACCATATATTTTTGAGCAAGGTGTCTCTTTGTTTTCAGCCAGTATCTAAAAGTAAGAAGTACTAAGATGAGTATGGATATTTTACATACATCATACAAGGTGTACATCAAATCAAATTCGAGCAAATATGAAGAATGGCATTTTACTTACCTCGCCATACTGAGGCCTCTCAAATTTATACAATAGTTGAGTACCTAACATGACATTAAAATACTCCTTTATTCCTTCAGTCACTTCTGCAATGGCATCCCTGGAAGGTAATATGAACTTTTAGAAGGACGAAGAATCTCAAGGCGTTCAAATTTTCAAGGAACATTTGTTAAGGTGACTTACTTGTTTGGGTTATTTGATTTGGCAAGCTTGTGTTTCACATATTCCTCCAGTATGGTTTCCACCGTCTTTTTACAAGGTAAGGAAACCAACTGAAAAGGGAGAGGGTAAAAATACTCAAGATCACCACAAAGGATAAAGCGGAGTTGCTGAATTTTGGGTTTATCAAGGTAATCAAGATGGTAGCAAAAATTTGCCATGGCTATTGTGGGATTACAGCTGAATTCAAACAGTTTATTCCTTTCTGATCATTAAACTTGACCAAGAAACTGCATTGAGTGGTTGTGAATTTGGCATAAACTGGCTGAAAGCTTGATTCTAGACGACGGCAGTTCTTTCGGTAGAAAACAAAAGGCAATGGGTTACTTACCTGTTTCTGTCTTGTAACCATGTCCCAATCATCAACTAACCATGGCCTTAACTCGTCAGGGATCTTAACTCGTATTTCTATTTTTGTCATGAAGGTTTCCTCCTAAGATATAAAGCAAACTGTGTGAAAAGGAGCTGGTGATCATAAATAACAACAGACAAGTTCACTTTACATTGTATCTCTTTAAGAGTCACCACACACCATGTGAACAAGATGCAGCAAAGCAAATTTGAGACAGCCACAGCACACTTTTTCACGACGAAGTGAGCATCTAGATTGTTTATGATTTGAGATACATGTACTTGGCATAGGTAGAGAGAATGAGGAACCCGCAGAACTACGCCATGACGTGGCGCTGTCAGTGTAAGACCCGGAAGTCCTATTTTCTAAGAGTATTTCCATTGACTTCTTGCCCCAAAATAAACAACTCTCTTTGGTTCAATTTTGATTAAATTACACTGTCCTGTTTCATGTTCAAAGTTCTCCATATATCACTGCTTTGTTTCGTCAGAAATGCCACAGGATGCCAATACTGACAACGTCTTTTGGGGAAATTTCCACGGAAAATTGTGTAGAAAAATGTACACATGCTTTGACGACGTGACGTCAACAGCGAAAAAAGTGACGTCAGTACGTCATTCGGGTCTTATACTGACTGCGCCATCTGCAGTCATGNCCGATTTATCACCAACAGAACTAGTGGAAGATTGGGACAGCTGAGATGAACTTGCTGAACTGGCAGCAACGGCAGGGATGGTGGGAGTACCTGCATGAGGGAAGTATAAAAACATTGGGAGCAATTTAAAGGAGCTGAATGAAAACTTTGGAAGATGAGTTGTCAGGATTTCAAGAAAGCTTGTGTCAGTGTCAAACTGTCTCCAAGAGTGACATGGGGTAAAATATCAATTATTAGAATCCTTGTTCCAATTATACATACCAGATCTTGAAGACTTTGACCCTGATGGCCTTCTCTCGTGTGTTGATGAAGCTGCCAGGGCAGAGACTGCAGCAGCACCTGTTGTAGAGGGATTTGAA
The DNA here is from genome assembly GCA_002633025.1 of Notospermus geniculatus. Classification (NCBI taxonomy): domain Eukaryota; kingdom Metazoa; phylum Nemertea; class Pilidiophora; order Heteronemertea; family Lineidae; genus Notospermus; species Notospermus geniculatus. Next base: position 594,921 of record NMRB01000071.1, read on the forward strand.
GAATACAAGTTTTTATGACGTCACACCAGGCAAAGAAAACACAAAAGAAGGAAATCAAGGGCTTTCCTCCAGCAATAAGAATCACCTTTCGGGAGAAAAACTGGGTTTTCCTATGTGGGTTGTACTGGTAATTTTGTCATTAAAATTGTAAAACAACAAACCCAGTTCACAGAAAGCATGCATGGGTACCTTTTTTGGTTTCCTTCTTCCCTTCAACAGGACATGTAGGGGTAGACGCTCGGCTTGTCTTGGCTGCAGAATCATCCTTTTTACCTGAAATTAGAGTAGTCAATGACATACTGATGCAACTATGATACAACATTATCATCGGAAAATGCTGTGAAAATTGATTTTTTAAAGGTTTCCCTGATGTTTCCCATACAGTGACATAAAGCCAGCTGGTAATTTCCTTGGTACCTTTTTTACTCTCTCTCTTGTCGGCCGGAGCTGTGGGGGTTGATGCTCGACTTGTCTTCTGGGTATCATTCTTCTGACCTGAAGTTTAAAAGGGCTTCAAGATAGAAAATGATAGGACCCAGGGTGTGCACAGAGTTATATTAAATACAGTAATATTTCGACATTTGGAGGTCAGTAAAACTGTAAATAACAGCCTGATGAGTGGTTATGATGATCTGAAGATGCAGTATGACACTGAAAGAGATTAAAACAGAGAAAAAAATACTGAAACCTGGGAATTTGATGATTTTTACCTTTACCTTTCCTTCCTTTTCCCTCAGCAGTAGGTGTCGATGCACGACTCGTCTTCTCAGCTTCACTTTTCCTAGCTGCTGCTGCTGCTGCTTTCGTCTTCTTCATCTTACTCCTTGAAATACATTCAAGAACAATTCTTGAATCGGAATATCATATTGATGTGGCATAAAATCTGAGTAAGATAGGTTTGTCTAAGAAGAACCTTTGTGATAACTCTGCCAAAGAGTGTCCATACACAATGCAAGAAGCTTGGATAAGAAAATCAGCACTTACGCATGGGCTTTGAGCAGTTCCTTTTGCTTCTGATAACTTGCTTCAATGGCCTTGAGTACTCGGCTTTCTGGCACCCATTCATCCCAACTGAAATACACAGAAACTCTCTGTCATTGAAAAGCTATAATTGCAGGAAAATTTTCTCTAACAAGCACACGTGTTTTGCAATATACTGTACATGTACCCTATACTGCAGGATCAACTCACTACTTCTGGAGACGACGCACACTGATGCAAATTTTCTCCACATTTCAAAACACAAGCAGCAAGATGATACACAGATGGCAAACACCCGGTACAGGCTGACGACAACGATATTACATATTTTTTGAGGAAAAGGACTTGATTTGAGTTGAGGTAATGGGAGAAAAAACATTGTTCTTCACATGCGGCAACTATCTGGCTTACTTTTTATTCCATCCATTATAATGTATGAAATATCGGACCATTTTATCCTTGACTTCAGCTTTGACACACTGAAATGAGATTGAAATAAATTAAATCTTACAAAAGTAGTTGTGAGCTTGTTTTCAAAATGACGAGATGAAACTATGATAAAGCAAGCTCAATATAGTAGAAGTTCACATAATGAATACCCGCTACTTCATTTTTGTGTGATGTGTATATGCTCTCATGTTTACAAACCTTAGCTTCATAAAGTAGAGGGCCATGGAAACAGAGGACCTTTTCACCTGCAAGACAGAGATTGTTAGGTACATCAATTAACATGACATGCGATATGGTTTTGCAATATTAGTCATCTGGTTTAGGCTATCTGGTATCATGCTGCTGCTGCTGGCTCTATCATGATATANGCTAAACAGCTAAAATTTACCATCTAGAATCTGGAATCAGCGTTCAAAGTTCATGACCATTTGGTCTAAAATGTCTTTGTTCTCGACTGTTCCCATTCGTACCACCGACCGAGGTGGTGTGAGATTCGTCGGGAACAGGAACATGTTCCCGAACAAGTTCTCAGCTGTTCGACTCATTCCAGAACACCGTTCTCTGCACCACAACACATAAGAACAGGGCGCCGAATACACCCTACGCCCTGTGAGTGTGTGATTGTGAAGAACATCACTCAGATTAGTTACTCATCAATCCTGTAGATGGCACCACTTACTGGCCATTGAAATCATGATGAACAAAAAAATCACTTTTTCAGGCCGCAATACTCCGTTAACTGATGACATAATGAGCTGAAATTTATCCTACACAGTCTATGAAAGATGTTTTCTTGTTTTAACTGACAGAAATTATTTCTTAAATAAGCGATGTGATGAAAATCGGCTTTATTTGACTCACCCTCAGCGAACTTTGGTTTGGGCGCCATTTTGAAACGTCGGGTTTTGCGCGGTGGGAGTGGAATTATCAACGACAACAACAACTACAGAAATATTCTGCTAAAAGCATGAGAAAACGACCATAAAATGCACGCCTTACGTGTGTTAAGAGCCCCCCGATTTCAATATCTTGAGAGAAATCTAGTATCTAATTATAAGAACATTAAAAGGGAACTGCTTGGACATCAATGTTTTGCTGGTACGGCGATAAAATGACTGAAGTTTGAACCTACATATTAGACGACACACTGTCACTGAGCACCTCCAGCTGTCTTCGGCGACGACGGTACCGAGACGTCCAACCCAAATCCACCTGTCTTCCACGCAAACCTCGGAAAGATGGACTGACATCGCGCACAGACATCCCCACGTGTGTCCCCCTTGCTCCATCATCATTAGGACTGCGCCTAGGCCATTTACAACAATGAATTATGAAGTGCTGTTGGTTGGTTGGTTGGTGGGCTTTTTTGGCACCTCGTGGCTCAAGCTCCTGACCATGCTGACTCCGCCAACCTGACTGCATTTAGTGACTTCCCTCTGCATCAGATTGTCAGGTGATGGGACCGAACCGTGTCAGTTTTGATGACGGACACAGTGACAATGACATAACCTGTATGTAAAACTAACATGTGACCTTTATTTTTCAGTTTGTTCTTTGAGGTGGAGTTCTTCTGAAAATGGTGAATCTCAAAATGACCCACCGGTACAGAGTGGAAATGATAATATCAGCAAAAGCTTCATCAACAGAAATCCCAGGTAACTCTTTGTTAGATGTTGCGGTTACAATGGTGGCAATGGCTAACCAGGAAAGATCACTCCACAGATTGGTATAGTATTTGAGAGCACCTCATGAGCCTGAGTTTAAGAAATCTGAGGAAGGTCACTGTCTGAGCATGACAGCTTGTCTTGGAAAGTTGGATAATGTAAAACCAACAGGTGGTTCTCAGTTCCTTAACTTTTAAACTCTGTTTTTCAGAAACCTGGAACATATGGGTATAGATAACAAAACTGATGGTTGGTGGTTACAATACCCAAGAAAGGACTACTGGCACAAGTAAGTAAAAGTAATCCTCTTCACTCGATTTCCACAGTTCACCCACCACTATCATATCTTTCTGAACAATGTATTCTACTTTCCAGGCTTTTTTTCAAGAGTTCAAACCGTAATACACTTGCATATATACAGCATACAAACGGAAAGGTTGTTATATCAGCATCTACAGAAGAATGGGCAATCCGCAAACATTTATACAGGTGGGTATGCAAGGGGTTCTTTTGAATACAAAAACTACTAACTTGCCTTCAGAACTAGCCAAAAAATCATGAGTAGCGTCTTCTTTTTTGTGAGTAAGAAACAGCTTTGGTGGTCAGGTTGGTTCCACCCACCAGTCTATCATTATTGTCTCACAGCGCAACATCCCATCTTTGTTTAGCCTCTTCGGTTTGGTTTTACTTTTCAGTACAACTGATGTGGCTGCAGCCGAAAACATTGGGAGGGTAATTGCCCAGCGGTGCCTTGAAAGTGGAATTACTGAAGTGTTCTTGGATACTCTAGAAACACCTGTTGAAGGTGAATCAGTAAGTATATGTAATTTTCATTTCTCTTGGAGGAGAAATCAATTCTGAAAATCCCTAATGATAATTATGGGACCTTATCAAAAAGCCACCCCATAACTCGAAGTTCCCATTGTCTTTTTTGTTTCTTAGACATTAGTGTGATACTTTTTCAGGTATCCTTATTTGTCAAGGCTTTAACCGACGCTGGGATATCTATAGAAGAAAAAGAAGTTGTCGAAAAGGAACGTGATATTGGAACAGACTATGAAAGGCAGGCAGAATTAGGGGTTGAGCCAACAAAACGAACCTGGAGGAAACTGTCTTTTGCATATTATAGATGGAGAAGGTCTCAGGTTAAAAGAGTACCTGCATTGCCATTAGAATGAGACTGATTGATATCTTTTGTGTAGAGACTTTCAGATGGAGCTGTTAAATACTAGTAATGTCCTGGAGTTGGTGGCAACATTGAATTGTGGATGCAGATAAAAAGGTATCTACCTCCATTATACCACTGCAAGTGTCAATCCATTCAGACTTTTGAATAAACACATTCATTTGATAAAATACAAAGATAATTTCTTTATTACTAATGGTCACTGCAGTGCAACATGTATCACCTGGAAAAACATTTCCCAGCACAAATTACCAGTGGATCTCCATTACTTCTCACTTTGCCCCTTTAACAAGGTCAATAAGTCCAGAATAACTGTCATTTGCAGATCTTCACTTCATTTCCCTTGGATGTGAGGTAGAATGATCAGTATTTACGATGGTCTTTCGTAACCAGAGGAATTAACAACTGATAAGCACCTGAATCCACAAAAGCAGAGTCGCAGTCATCAGACTAACAATAGGTATTTTCATGTCTGTTCATAATCTATCCTTGGCCGTTTCCTAGATTGTTCACTTTGCCCCTTACAACTTTCTGCAGCAGTCTGTGGGAGGTTTGTTTCTTCTTTGACATCGCGAACACCACCAGTCTGAAAAGGAATGTCCTTGAATGAATTACAGATATAGGCCTACATGTAATACAGATAGGTTATCATGAGCCAATATTATGAAATAACTGAACAGAAGCTTTTGTTCAATGTTACAAGCTGTTCCAAAAGTTTTACAAAGAGATTCAAGTTACTCAAGGTGTTCTGAATGGTTTTGTGAAACATTTTACTGTCCAAAATGAGCAAGAACTGGCTGCCAAGAGCCTATACCTACTGTAATTTGATAAGGAACAGTTGCCTCTTGTCTTGATGGCGACTTGTACAGAGTTGCAAACCTCTGGTTGTCCTTCCAGTGCAAGATCACGCGTATGGTACAGGCATGGCCCCAGCTCTCTCCAAGCGCTGGGATGAGATGCGACTGGTTGAGTTGATCAGAATGGATCTTAGTTGTCATCTGGTTAGTAAGGACTACCTGAATGTGATAGATGAAAAAGAGTCCCATTTAACACATCCTGTTTCATTTTTTACTCTGCGCAAATAAATATGGATCACTTCTCATGTAAACATAACGGGTCAAAAGAGAAAAAACATACTCACAGCTAGTTTATTCTGAGAAGCCATTTTGATAAAACTTTGTGACATGCCATTCAACAATCTTGTCCTAAGTGAATAATCATCAAAATCATGCCGGAAATGAAAGGCTATGCTGTCAACTATGATGATCTTGACCTAAAACATACAAAACTTCTTTAACCTTTATTCAGTATCGACTCCCAAAATTGTTACTTTATGAGAATCACTGTTAGACATTTGCATACAAACCAGTTACTGTTGTGCATTGCAACCACCTTTTAAGAGTTGGTATTGCACCCGGAAAGAGCTCACTTGTAATACACTCATGTCTTTATCATAGGACAATATTGTGGAATCAGAATATTGTGTCTTCATCAAAACCTTACCTGTGGATGATCTGATAGAAAGTCTGGCAGAGTGTGGACAACAGCAAGGAGCTCCACATAGTCGTGACAGCGGAAGTAAAAGATTTTTGACAGAATATCTTCTAGAGTAAACTGTTTCAGTGCTTCTTGTTGCTCTGAAAAGAAGAGGAAGTTAAATTCAAAATCCTGTAAGTAGGCTAGAGTGAACAAAGAGGACACACTGTGGTAAAATACATGTATGCTATACCTCTATTGGTTTCATGAGCTGCAATCTGCTGGCAGTGTTTTACAGTAGCTTTGGCTATATCTGCTAGTCTCTCCACAATGAAGCTACCTTCAGTGTCGATGTAGACTGCCTTTCCATGTATGCCTCCAAATGCCTCTGGGATCTGGACATCAACAGACAATTGCATGCTGAAATGTACATCTGTGTAACTTTCACTCGAACTTGCACATCCATTATTACATGAAATTCTCTGCAGTTCAGTTAGACTCTTGTCAGAGCTTAAAGACAAATTAACAAAGACACCAACCATTTGAAGGGGCATTCTCTTAATTCTCTATAACATTGCCATGGTTCATGTTTTTAACCCAGATCCCAGCCAGGGGATGAAAATGTCTCACTTCCATATAGGCCTACAATGGAATGAGACCTTCACATTTTTTACCAGTAAATTCATTAGGGACACACACCGCATGAGCTACTGCAAAATCTTGTCCGCAGTCAGGTGTACTTCACTGCGGACAGAAATTAGGTCATCCAGGTGTGCTGTGTGTATTTATATATCGTGGTATACAGGGCTGGCCTAATGCATTAGTTTCGCAGTAACTCACGCGGACTGTGTCCCTTATGTATACTACGTACCAAATTTGTGTCTTCCCGACACCTGGAGCACCACAAAACTCTGTTATCTTTGTAACTGGAACACCACCACCTAACAGCTCATCTAATTTCTCAGAGAAAGTCACAATGTTCAGCTGGAACTGTTCATCTTGAAGCATTTCAAATGCTGTTATCGATTCTGGAACATCATTGTTGGGCCTCTCTCTGACAAGCTGAATAATTTCAAGAGCCTCATCTTTAGTAATGTTCAATTCTGAAAAGAAATTGTTATGTTAGCTGGTCATACATTTGAACTGTACTTTAGCTAATCATCAAAACAAGAGTTGGCCAGAACATGGTACAATACCTTTGCTTAATTCCACTGGCTTCACATCCTTCAGATCTTCAACTGTAAGGAATCCAGCACTTGTCAATTTCAGCCGATAAGTTGGAGGTAAAGGAAAGGTGCTAAGTTCTCGCTGCATCCCACTCTCACTTGCCTAAAAAGTGTCAAAAAATCAGAGTCGGTAAAGTTATTTTACGACATTTATTTTTCCCACTTCATTATACTCGATCTGTCTGTGGTAGCCTACTGTAGGCCTACCAGTAACTCTAGGGTGCAAAGAAAATACGTGCATTTATTATTTACATGAATATATATATATAGGTATATAGATAGATTACATAATATTTGACAAGTGAACATCTTTCTATTCTTGGAAAGCCTGAAGCAAAACTTTCCCACCAGAAATATCGCCGCTGGACGAAAGGTGGCAGCAGCTGACGGTGATGCCAAATTCACTCTCCAAAGCACGAAAAAAACTCTCCATCCTTACCGGCGCATGCGTCCAGTTCACCCAAACGATAACGTTGACACTTGGCGCTAGGTGGCAGCAGCTGACGGTGTCTCCTCTCACCCCGATCACCGCGCAAGAATTTTACAAAATCTTCTGTTCAACTGTTCAAGGGAAGTTGCCGAATTGACTGGCAGAATTACCTGATTACCTGCGGCGAGATTTCAGTTTTTGGTTATTGGCTTAAGTGAATAAAACGTCAAACTGTCGTGCTGCATGGTGTTCTGTGCCTTCTTTCATTCAATGTTTTTATTTTCGCGACTTCGAATTTGCCGCCATGTTTCAATATGTGTGTGATATTAGGCCTACACTGCGGCTGTAATCAACGAACAAGAGGGCAAACACCATTCAGTAAGGTTTATCCTCACGTTCATAGAATTAGTACTCGTAAGGAGTGAATAAAATAATAGGCTGGCGTACCTTATATGGATAAAAGCCTACTTATTAATGTTTTGTCGAACAAAATCGGTATTTTGCAGGTACTCGTTACATCCAATTAGTGAGACATGATAAGACACACCGTAACCAAGAACGCCGTGGGAAATTTGCGTCTCCTTGCTCCCTGCGTGTAGCCTACATGTGTACTGATCATTAAGCCTATTTAAACGTAATCAAACGCAAAAAAGAAAAGGACCCATACATTTGGGGTTCTTAACATTGTTCGAGGGTACCCGGGTGAGCAGAAAATTTTGGATTTTAGAAAGAAGCCCGGAGATAGGCCTAGGCCTAGGCCTAGCCTACTAGACTAGAAGCAGTGCTACCTATACCGTAATCAAATCCATCATCATGATCATTCATGCAGGAGAGAAATCCCCCATTCCATTGTATGAGACCCTGCATGTCTCCCTTGGCCGTGCGCACCTAGGTGTGATACAATGAAAATTTCCGTAGGCGTGCCGTAGGCGTACGGCCTACTCTTAAGCAAGGTTCATTGGCGCACGAATCCGGTGCGTTTTCACTTTCGTTTGCCCCTATTTTTGCGGATACGACAACGCAAAAGTCAATATGATCGATTTTCTACGGACCTGAGTCGGACAAAATCCGTGTGCCAATGAACCCTGCATTACTGCTGCTGCGAGGTCGTAGGCCTACCTATAGGCAGCCCGTACGTAGACCAAAGGCGTAGCTACAGAATTCATTACACATGTCAGCTGTCATCATGTCATGATTTAGGCCTAGATTTTAGTGCTTCAATCAATTTTTTTATCACAACTTGCATGAACTGTCTTCTTCTGTTCAAATATCAAATAGCTATGTCACAGTACTGGTAGTGTATACAGAGGACATTGGAGGGATGGATCCAAAGGAAAGGCTTGCAGCACTCATGAACAAGGTCGAGGGGAAAGGCAAAAAACAAGCAGAAACAGAAATTGATAAAGATGCCCCCATCAAGAGTTATGAGGATTATTGTAGGATGGAGAAATTGGTAAATTCATAATCAGCAACAATTTTGACCATCTGTCAAAAATGTGACTCTTGTCAGGCACAGAACAGTAAATAACTGATGGATCTAAAGCAAGCACAAGTCCATCAAATGCAACTTTTTATGAAGTCTTTTGCTACTGTCATTTATTTGTGAATCATTTGTATTTACAACATTTTTCAGGAAGAATGGCCTTATAGAATGACGTCAGAAGGACCCTTGGGTATAGAAGATAATGCTTTGGGATTTGGGTCCAAAGACGATATTGTCAACCTTATCAAGGAAGCTGCACGTATCCTTTTGACATGTTTGAAGTAACACTATTACCGGTGCTTATAACTGGATGATATTACCGGTACCTTGATGTTAAATCAAAATGTTGTTCTTATTCCTTTACTCTAATTTAGCATTGGATTTGAGTCCACTGGATGACCTGGAGGAAAAGCTGTCAAGACTTGAGGAGGTTTTAAAGTCATATTCTGATAAATTAGTGACAAATGAGCATCAGGAAACAACAAGTGAATTGCAGAAATGGTTGCAGTCACCAAGGAAATGTAAGTAATTACATGTATAACAAAAATGGATTGTTTCATTTTGCCTCACAGAAGGCTCTATTTATGTGAAGCTGCTGGCTCCATAAAATTGACAGAATACTCATTTTTAGCTCACTCGTGAGCTATAGCCATCACGTGGCGTCCGTCGTCCGTCGTCGTCCGTTAGCAGGGCACGTTTTGTAACCGCTGGGGCTATTGATCTGAAACTTGGTACACATGTACCCCTAGGTCAAATGACCTATGACACCCAATTTCGGTCCGATCTGATTCCTGGCTTGGCCACCAGGGGGGATAAACCGAAAACCTTTAAAGTGCAGTTTCGCCTTAACCGTTGATCGGATCATCACCAAATTTTTATGGTGGGTACATCTTATGAGGATACACGACATATCACCCGGGTTTTTGATTTGACCTAATTTTCAAGGTCACAGAGGTCAAAGTTCGAAATTTCATTGTCGGGTGGCACGTTTCGTGGCTATTTGTCCTGGATTGTTCAAATTGGGTGTGATGATGTATCTAGGTACCCTGTATGTCTGTGGCGGATTTCGGTCCGATCGGACTTCAAGTACGGCCACCAGGTGGCTATCTTGGAAATTGAGCATTGGACCATAGCTCAATAACTATTGGGGCTAGAATGTTCTGAACTTGAACAAGTATGTATCTTTGTAGCCTTCATGTGTACAGCAAATTTCAGCGTGATCGGACTTCACAGACCGCTGCCAGGCAGCCATTTTGGAAAATGCAACTTTGACTTGTGTGACTGATAAATGTCGTTCAACTTGAAAACCCGTATGATATATCATGCATCTGCATTAGATGTACCTACAATAAAAATTTGGTGATGATCCGTCGAATAATAAGTTAGTTATTGCACTTTTTGTCCATTTCAATTCAAATGGAGCCATCTATTGACTAATCAATGAATCACAGACATACAGAGACCAAGGTGGGGTCAGTCAGTACAGTGACCATGGTAACAGGTAGGCCTCAGCAATGACATTCAGTTCTAGCAGTGTTCACCATGTTCACTGGTTGTGTGACTGTTATAAGGCCTCTGAGGCCTGTGCTGTTTGCTGTGTCAGGGGGATCTGATGATGTTGCGTTTGTTTGGACAGGTAGGACTAGCCCTAGGCTTTGGGTTTTTGACACCTTCTTGGCCTAGGCCCTAACGTTAGTAGGCCTAGGTCATCAACTCATAGGCCTAGGCCTAACGTTACAATCATGATCAGTCAAAGACTTTGATGGGCCCAATCCAGGCCTAGGGCCTACCCCCCCCCCCCCCCAATAGTGGTACCGGTATTTTGATGGCAATGCAGTTCAAATGCCTAGGCCTAGGCCTAGGCCTACACTTGAACATGCAGGTCATCTGTTCTTCTGGGACATTAACTCTAACCAAGTTTCGGTCCGATTCGATTCTTAGCTTGGCTCCAGTGGCCAAAAACAAGTCCTGCAACTTGGGAATGACTTGCCCCAGATGTTCGCTCATCCTCTCTCTCTGTCATTACACTATGTCAACGAGTGGGCACATGGTCCATGGACCATTTCATTTCACATTATAGCTGTGGATGAATCTGACACTTCAAGATCCCATGGAAGTAAAGCAGTGAAGAAAAAAACATTCTCAGAGTCAGTCGCAGAAATGAGGAAGAGGAGCCTGGAGTACTGTACCTTTCCTGGCTTCAGGAAGGGAGAGCTGACTGAGTTGCCAAGTCAATTGGAGAGCCCACAGATTCTTCATAGGGTTACCAAGGCTCAAGATTTCAATGTAGGTATATTCTATTAAAAGAGAACACACTGCACACTGCGTCCTCACCACCACATATTGTCAGTCGTGATTTTATAAAGCCATTGTGCTTTTGCATGTTTTGTGTTCATGAAGATATCCCATGTGGGAAAGTTGTGTCAATAAACTCATAGAATCGATTCCTAGATAGAAATTGTCTCATTGCAGCCTGGGTTCAAGAAGTTCTGGCAGAAGATTTTCCTTTCTGAAGCTTCTGTTGCCATCATGCAAGATTTCTTCTGGTGGTTTTTTCTTGACAATTATGAGGTATGGAATTCACCAGTCCCCTGATGGGGCGTAAAAGTTATCTCATACCCCAGTCCCATTCGCCCATTTGTAAGGTAGATTTTGTAGCTTTGGAGTGGCACTCCGTCGCGGACTGATGATACTCAGATGATGCCTTCATGACATCTTGCAATAACATGGTGCCTGTCCTCTTTGCAGACTGACAGAAAGAAAGAACAGACACTCCTTTTCGACAGAATTGCTGACAGTTTTGCTGCTCTCTTCAACAGCATCAATCCAGAAATCAAAGATAAATTTTTCCAGGTATTGTATTGGTTTCTCAGCTGTAATCATACAACAGGTAACATAAGATGCAGAATCGTTCTTCTGATGTTAGTTCTGAAGCCTATCTCAGAAAATAAGCAGAAAAAGGTGCTTTTGGTTTGGCTTGTTCAGATGGAGAAGCCCAAAAAATTTTCAAACGAGAATCTCTGTCCATTGCTCATACACAAGCTGTTTTCTATGAGATCTTAATCAACTTTTTAATATCTTCCAGGCATATGATAACTGCCTTGCACAAGCTATTTTCATTGCATATTATGATGCATTCTCTGAGTCTCACAAGCAGTTCGACGATGAATTCAAGGCAAAGTTGCTCAACACAACTTCTCAATGGATATCAGGAGTGAGACCTCCACCGCAACTTTACAAACTGTGGAACATCAAACGGTTGACAAGAAAGTCGTCGGGACCTGGCGATGACTCGAAGAATGTCTCGAACATGGCATCAGCTGCTGCTCTTAGCCAGGATGGGGGTGAGGATTTGGATCTTCTCAAATAATAACACATCCGCCTTTAATGTCAACATGGCGATAAAATGGACATCTCATTCCTTGTTGTCAAGTTTGATATACATGCATTTATGACATTCATTTACCAGTTATTTTCCTGCCAAGGAATGTTTTTCATATCCTTGGAGACTGGCTCCACTTAATCATTTGAGTGTGCCAAGGAAATAGTACTTTACCCTCACTTATGTCAGTTGATATGAGGAGCCCGAGGGAAACATTTGTTGAGACACCATGTTAATTGCTTCCGATACCTTTGAACCTTGCGAGACTTGAGGTTATCATGTCCGCTTAACAAGCGGCAGGTCCCGGGTTCGAATCCCGGGCCATGTGGGATTACCCTAATCATCCCTGTGTCTTCTGTCCATCGCATATGACAGTAAGCTGTGGTGCCTTGTACCTTGTGCCTTTGCAAGGGCAAGTAAAAGACCCCATCCAAGTGAGGATGTCTTTTCTAGAGTTTCAGATTGTAAAGTTCCACTTGAACTAGACCCTGGTTGGGGTCGAAAATTCGTGAATTCTGGAGATTGACTTCTTGCTTATTATCCAAGTGAGGAACATGAGTAACGTGAGATGGCCTCTTCCATACTAATACCGGGGCCAATAATGCTATGGCTTCGGCCCTGATGGAAAAATCTATCTAATACAAATAGAAATCGCTTTCAATTTCAGTCAAAATAGATTTGGATATCGAATCCTTCGAGAAAATGGTACACAAACTGGGAGTTTCAAACTCTCGTCAGAACACAGCAGAGCAGGGAGCTAGCCGTCCAGTGGCTGTATCAGGCCCAGCAGCACTGCCATCGCAGGCTCTGCAACCATTAAACGTATCAAGATTAGCACAGTGTGGCACACCAAGAAGATCTGGAAAAGAGGTAAATTGGTTTGATCGCTGCGAGCCCGGAGGCAATACAAAGCAAACACTCAGGTTGACATGTAAATTGTAATATCGTGGAAATCAGAGAAGTTGCAGTGATTTTTCACAGTCGTAGAAGGATTATTTGCTGAAATTTTTCTCCACTTTTTATCATATTACTAATCTTTTTAAGTTGTCATTATTTCTTTGCTTGCAGTCTCATCAAATTGGGCCTGGCCCAAAACTTGAGCGTGTGTTGTTCGACACACTTGGTAGAAGTCCACTGATTGCCCACTACTTGCACCGGAGACAGCTCCAAGATAAGAACAGACCAGAGCTTAAAGTCAAGAGAACTGAAGTGGTTTCACTTCCATATCCTTTTTGGTAGTCAATACTCTTTGGAGAGAGGTCCGTGAGTTCTACACTCAGAAGTGAGGTGACAGTAGCAAGGGATGTCACTTCAAGGTTGTTGTGGCACTCCAGCATCCCAACTGCAGGAAATCATCACCTCTCGGGTAATCGCTTCAAATTCCATACTTCGGAAATATCTCTAAAACTACATGGTTTTCTTGTCATTATATCCTTAACCGTTTCTACAGAGGAGGCTCCAACTTACCGTGATGTCATCAACAACCGAATAACCATGTCACAGACCTTGGCAAAGGAATACCAGAGGTAGCTAACATTCAAATGAAAGAAGCGAAAAATTTCCTATCAGTGGGATATAGATGGATATCTGCTTTTGAATGTTGAAACACCAAGATAAACATGTGCAATACTCACTTTAATGAAGTGGCAGGTGCCGGGTTCAAATCCCGGGCCATATGGGATTAATCATCCCTGGCTGTTCAGTCCGTTGCATGGGACATGGTGGTGCCTTGTACCTTGTGCCTCTGCAAGGGCAAGTAAAAGACCCCATCCAAGTGAGGAACATCAGTAGCTTGAGATGGCCTCTTCCGTACTGACCAGTGCCAATAAGCCCCGATGGAAAAATCTAATACATGTACAAATACTCAAGTTAATTGAATTGAAGAAGGGGGCTTCTCAATTATATGCCCTGAAGTGCATGAATTGTGGATTGGGTCATGACTCGGCTTTCGCCATGCATTTGATGACCGTTCCTTTCATTTCAAATGAAAGTGAAATTTACTTCACTTTTCCTTTCAGAATCTGTGAAAACACCAACCAGGAGCTTCTGAGGATTGAGAGGAAGAAGATGGAAACAAACCGAGAAATCGACAACCTTAAAAAGGAGATAATGTTTACCAGAAATCCAATTGAGCTGAAGATCATGAGTGAGAAAATCTTGGGGATAAGAGTAAGCATGATACATGTAACAGTGCACTTGACTATGGCCGGTGAAAAAAGTGTCTGTGTATGTTTCAATCAAGGAGGACTAGCTTCAGGAAAAAGCTGCGACACTTCCTAAGCTATATTAGCACTGTGTCTCAATTTGTTTTTCCCTGTTTTAGGAAAGAAGCACCCCATCTGCTCTACACTCTGGAGACATCAATATTCATGATGATTACAGCTCTCCTGAAAGTGACTGATAGGTAATCGTCAAGACCAAAGGGCAGAAAACACTGTGATGTCAAAGAGAGAAAGTAATGCAAGCAAAGAAAGATCGAGATAAAATCAAGTACATGTAGTTCAAGTTGCAAGTGGTAGCAGGTGAGCCAAGTTTCTGACCATCTGTTGATTCATGGACTTTCAGAACCTTTGAAGATTTCTAAAGCTTCCTTCTCCGCTTGTGCACTTAGCTTCTACTTTATTATAATGTTAGTTATATGAAACACACTGGGTAATCAGTGCTGGTTGGAAAGTTACTGCTTTTGTTCTAGACATCTATCCAACCAGTGATCATGGACTATCAGACACAAAAAAAGACATATCAACCTTGATTTGCTTGTGACTTCCTTTTATTGACCTGACAACTGTTTGTTGTCATGTCCAAGAAATGAAGGAAAACTTGTGTATATCTTACTGCATAGATCAGTACATACATGTAAAAATTGTATAATAAATTACCGTCTTCGAATAAAAGGAAGAATGTTTGCCGATTTGCTTGCCGTTATTATATCAGCCACCTTTACTGCCACCTGGAGGAGGGAGAAATCAATGTAGAGGCCTTCAATGTAATAGGAGCAGTCAGCCGCGCATATTGCTAACAGATGGCAGCACAGTCTTAGCGGACCAAATGTACAGGAAATCTATTATGATCGCTGCTCGATCGATAATGACTGGGTCCGCTAGATGCATTGAATTGGGCCCTAGTGACACCTAGTGGTCAACTCGCTGACAGCTCCTATTGACTGTCATCTGCTAGATTAAGAAAAAGTAACCCTTCAAACATAGTTCAGCCTAATACTCAGACTAAGGAAACGTGAATAATAACTGCTTCTTGAAATTTCCCACACCTACAACCCAGGCTGTTGTAACAGGACTCAATGGGCTGTGTTTAAAGGACAGGTGCAGCCAATATTAGCAAGCATGTAAGTACATACGTATATGAATGCATTTTAACTACCGGTACATGGATTACAATGCATTCATCTCTGGAATGATCAGGACGTTGCCACCATACTTGTGGAGTGTTAATAAGTCTACTAGTTTTCAAAAACTGCTGCCCCTCCACCAGGCTGTGTGGCAAAAAGAGCTGCATCAACTCTCGCTGTCCTACTGGCGTCTTTGCTGTAATATTTCTCTTTAACACTGGCAATGAAATGTTCCACTTTGTCCTTTGGCACCATGGAAACAGCACAACCTCCCCAACCAGCACCAGTCAAACGGGAACCGAGGGCACCAGCTTCCCTGTAGAAGGAAACAGCAGGTCAGAGGAGGAGATGTATTTGAATGTACAGCACTTTGTACCAGTTTGAGTTCATGTACGGTAAAGGAGTGCATTGAGGGAAAAGGTTATGTTGCTGTCTCATCCGCACTGACAGCATTTCAAACTCATGTTTCTTACGAAGAAAGTTTTAGAGTGGAGTTCTAACATATTGTTATCAACTTACTTGCATACATCCACAAGAGTGTCTAAATCAGAGCAGCTGCATTCATACATATCTCTACAACTTGCATGACTCTCGTTCATGAGCTTCCCAAGCATGATAGTTGCATCTTCAGGTTTTGTGGCACAAATTTGCTTGAATTTCAGTACTCTATTGGCTTCGCTGTACACATGCGTGGCACGTTGGAATAACTTAAAAGACTGTACTGGAAGGAGAAATGCAGGCATAACAGGCAGTGACGTTGAAATCCACTCAGCGTCAACTAGCTTGACATTGCAGAAAGAACTCAGAAATTGCTTGATTGCCTGTGACACTTCCAAAGGCCACAACCTGAAGCCATCAATTCCCCAAAATGTGTTGGTGCTGAAAGCATGTGTAAAACCTAGGAAACCGAAGGAAATCTCAAAACATATGTGCTTACCATGTAGTGTGTTTTCACTTAGGCTAGTACCAGCAAGCTCATCAGCAGTTACACCAAGTTCTTTGCACACTTCATCTTTGGTGTATGCCTCACAGTGGAGATTCATCTTCACCACTTCCAGCATATCATCAAGCGTTACACCAAGTGCATTCTGTAGGCCACCAAGTTTCTTAAAATCTTTCCACACCAATCCTTTCTTCTTGGCAATGATCTTCAAAAGAGGTAAATTTCTGTAAGTTAAGAAACCTAAAAAGCTTCCAAGTTTAGATCTATCTGTGGCTCTCTATGTCATAACTTCTGTCTTCTGTCCTTTTACCAGACCCCAAAAATTACGAGGGGAAAATAAAACCCAGAAGAAAACCTGTTACCAGCTTGTCTAGCAGTGGTGCAAGCTCTGCCACCGTAACTACCAGTAACTCCTAACTCAAATTCATTCTGATGGCATTAACCTTCCAACTGAGGGGCACAAGTCATGACACCACTGTGGCTTTGTAACCAAAGATGTATGCAGGAATGAAGACCCAGTGATAAGACAGTTATGCCTACCTGTGCTGCAAGTCTGCATTCTACAACTCTGGTGTTGAAATCAGATGTTGCAGCCTTGTTGAGTTCCACACAACTGTTGCTTATGACAAACACAACACCATCGGGTAGCTCTACATCTGTAGCTTTCAAAGGGTTAAACTGTATGTACTTGGCCTGCCAAAAAATCACATACATGTACAAGCAATCAGTAATCAGTTAAATTCCTGCAAATTTCATGCAACATTTGTATTGGAAGCTGATGAATAAAATCAAAATCAGTAGGGTCAGTGCACTGGAATATCTTATGGCAACATTCATGACAAAAGCACTCAAACTATTGAAAGTATAGGCCAAAACAACTAGACACTTCTATGCAATTTGACAAGGGCATCATTCAATTCACCAGAAACATCGTGCATTGCAATACACACAATATATATCCTATGTGGTGGAGTTTACATCATTTCTTTATTACTCACTGTTCCAGGCTGACCTAGGAATGAGATAGCTTGGTCCATTCCACCTCCTATTGTCCCTATGTACTGTTCACAATTAGCACAGACTTCTGCTATTTCAAGCTGAAAAAACACAAAGACTACAAAACAGCATTTTGCTTAAGCTTACTCAATTTTCAATAGACCTCGGAGATGAAATTGAGTAAAGAACACTTCATTCACAATGCATGTGTCAATTAGGTTCTAAAATGTAATCTCATGATCACTTGGAATATTAAAATGTTATCCTCAGCAATTATTTACCGGATATTATTATTTACCGGATATTATAGTGCTCCGTTCATGCATTGCATGCTCCGAAGCACTTTACATTATAAATACATATATAGGCCTAAATTGAAATTTAAAAAATGATGAAGACATTCATAAAAAAAGCTAAGTGTGCATGAAATACTAAAATTAGGTACAAGTAAAGTTAAGAATAAAAATACATTTGACTAGAGATTATACGCAACTTTAAAAAGATAGGTCTTGAGTGCTCGTTTAAAATGTCCTATGTGATGAAGATCCCTCAGAGATGATGGAAGCGAGTTCCACAATTTTGGACCCGCCACCCTGAAGGACCTATCACCATACAGCTTTGATTTTGACCTTGGGACTGTTAAAATGAGTGAATCGGAGGATCTCAAAGACCTTGTTGGGACATAAATGTCAATCATGTCCTTGATGTAGGCCGGAGCCAGATCGTGAATGGCGCGGAAAGTATGCATGATAATTTTATAGTCAATGCGGGCCCTAACCGGGAGCCAATGCAAGTCAATCAAAGAAGAATGACCTGATGCTGACCTTATTAGAAATGTGTACCAGCAAAACCCCACTGGTTCATTAACAGCAAGAACTGTTACCTTTGTCAAATGCTTGCCATTAGCATGCAAAGTAGCAAGGCTTGAAGCACAAACAACAGCACTTGAACTTGAAAGACCAGCACTTCTTGGAACTGTACCATCAAGGAGCAGATTCATTCCCTTCACTGATTCCATTTTGAAATGTACAATGACACCCTTTAAGCCACATAAAAAGTAATGGTACCAGAGTGGCCTGGATTTGTCAATCTCAAAGTTGTCAACATGGCAGGTAAAATCTCTGAAAAGAAGAGAGGCCAATTAATGAGATAAGAGTGAAAGCTGAGCTGTTCCACAAAATATTAGTCACAAGTCAGTGAGGAGGAGATGCATAGTTCTGATAACTGTTTGGATGATTAAATCATTTGGGATAATTCATGAACTTACTCAAATTTGTCATCAGTATTTGACAGGTGTATAACACCATTATCATTAGCCGATACTGCAATGACAATATCTTGTTCGAGAGCCATCGGTAGAACTCCATAACCACAGTAGTCAATGTGTTCACCTGAAAAAGAACACCAGTAAATATACTGAAATAATTTCAGGTCAATCCCCTCATCTCATGTCTGGCACTGATGACTTAAACATTTGTTTCTGACCTTTGAACACTGTATCAGGTGCATGATCATGATGATTCTGCATCAAGCCTCAACTCCACTGTCCAATAAATACTCAACCAAGGCCATGAATATGAATGGGCCTGGGCCTGTTGAGAGAATTTGGTTGATATCTTCTGAATTTGCCCTTGGAGGAATTCAGTATAATTCCTCCAAGATTTGCCTGAGTGCTTATAATATATCATGATATGCCATCTAAATACCCATACCAATAAGATTCACTCTTCCTGGAGCCCGAGCGTAAAAGTCTGGAGAAGTACGATATTTCTTTTCAAAACATTCTCGGAGCTTGGAGTATCTAGATTGAATGAAAGAATGGAATAATTCACTCAGATCATGAGATAGCTGTAAACAAATGTCGTGACATCTAGTCTCAGTAACTGGGACTCTGATGCTGCACTTTTGCTTTTACATAGCGTGAATACAGGCAATAGCCGTCAGATATCACATCGCAAAAGAAGCTATGCCTGGGCGATATGGTTACCGTAACTACGTGACATCATGACATAAAAAAGGGTGCTGCTTTGTCTTGTCATCATCATAGGCCCCAGCTCCTCATTGACATTCATGCCGCTGCCTCACCTAGGAATAGGTTTAGGCCTGCTACCGGTATACAGTGGAACCCCTCAGTCTGACCACCCCTCTTACTTGACCACCCCTCTAAACTGACCGATTTTTGTCGGTCCCAATGAAATCCTTCACATTTTCCATTAGCTAAGTCGACCACCCCTCTACCCCGACCGTGACCACCCAGATGATGGGTCCCAACCTTCATTTCAACCCCTCTAAATTGACCACGGCCACAAAAGTGTATGTATTTGAACATGGGCTCTTTTGAAATACATGTGCACATGTACATGTAGTCAGAATATGGAGATGGTCAGAATGATCTTCTGGGCCAAACACCAAAGCCAAGCTAAACCAAGCTTCCAAAGTGTAAGATTTTGTGAATTTTGTGATTTTGATTTTGTGAAGGTATTCATTTGTTATTGAGGCTGCTGGCCATAATTCACCTTTTAATCATCATAATCAAAGTCCTTTGATCACATGAGTTAGCAACCAAAGTGCCCCCCCCCCCCATCTCAACCTGGCTAAAGCGACCACCCCTCTAAACTGACCACTTCGCTCTGGTCCCATGGGTGGTCGACTTAGAGGGGTTCCACTGTACATGTATAATGGATGGTAGGCCCCTACTACATTTTACTTTTTTAGGCCTCTGCCCTAGGCAGGCCTAGCCTACAGTTGGTTACACC
This sequence comes from Notospermus geniculatus, assembly GCA_002633025.1. Lineage (NCBI taxonomy): Eukaryota > Metazoa > Nemertea > Pilidiophora > Heteronemertea > Lineidae > Notospermus > Notospermus geniculatus. The sequence continues at coordinate 615,240 of NMRB01000071.1, forward strand.
ATGTCATGATGTACACTGCACTGGCATGGCCTGCCCAAGCCAAGGCTATTCAGAAATATTTCGCAATTGGTCCAATGACATGCAGTGTCAATACAGTCTTTTGCCCTCCTCTATCATGTGGAAGGCAAATTACGCATCATTCTGTTTCATGATCAAGAAATCAGTGTTTTCCCTGGGGCTGTGATATAACGTAGCGGTAGTGGTCATGGTGGTAGGCGAGGCGAAGCCCCGACGCACGCGCCGGAGGCGCGTCCACGGCGGGGGGTCTGGGGGGCCTCCCCCAGAAAATTTTGAATCCTAGCTGCCATGAGAAGCGATTTCCCGGCATCTGAGATGGAAATTGAGCACATCTTTCAAAAAGATTTTATCATCCTTTTATCTCCAGAAAACTCACGCACGACGCTCACAAGCTATTTTAATGTTGGCCTACATCACGACTGGATTATCATTTTGGTATCAAGGGAAGGTACCAGGCAGTCCCAAAGGCAGTTTGCCATCTTCAATCATCAAGGGTTAACCACTGTCTGTTGGGTATGTACACACTACACTACCTATATAGAATGTTGTGCAACACCAAAAAAACCCGATCAAAATTCATCAAATTTTCACCAAACTACACCAGTTGTTACTAAGTAGTGGCACTTTTCCAATAACTAAGATGTCCATAAATAGTTTCCAGCCAAGATTTCTGCACCTCACCCTCCAAAAGATGACTTTGTGAGGACTTTTATTCATTCCAAGCAAGGCCATGCCATACCACTAACAAATCACCGGTAGTGACACCATGTGGCCAGTGGTTTTCTCCCTTGTGATTGGCTGTCTATTTTTAAACGCGGATGTAAACATCTCCACATGTCATTTCATCAAAAGGAATGTAGTTGCCATTGCGCCACATGGTGTCACTACCGGTGATTTGTTAGTGGTATGGCATGGCCTTGCTTGGAATGAATAAAAGTCCTCACAAAGTCATCTTTTGGAGGGTGAGGTGCAGAAATCTTGGCTGGAAACTATTTATGGACATCTTAGTTATTGGAAAAGTGCCACTACTTAGTAACAACTGGTGTAGTTTGGTGAAAATTTGATGAATTTTGATCGGGTTTTTTTGGTGTTGCACAACATTCTATATAGGTAGTGTAGTGTGTACATACCCAACAGACAGTGCGTCAATCATTCAGTTCATGGAACTGCAGTGACGATCGTCTGACTTATGGAACTTGCTGCAAGTTTGATAAGACACATGTAGGTCAACGTATAGTGAATCACTACCAACTTGAGGTGAGACAGAGTTCTCTGCTGAGTTCAGTGAGAGATTTGAAGCTTGGAGGAATTATACTGACAATTCCTCCAAGTTTGAAGCAAGGGTGGTCGGATTTTTTTCCGTGTCGGTGTGTTTGTAAAGCGTAGCGGCAATTAAATACCGTGTCGGAGATGACAACTGGTGTAATTTTGTGTGTCGGCCCGACGCGCATTGGCTAATCAGGGAAAACACTGGAAATATACCTATTTTGTTCTGAAATTCGAGCGTCTGCAACTGGCATCACCGGCGGAGGTACGTCTGCCATTTTGACCAAGATCAATGTCATGTGACGTGGCGTACTTCGTGACAGTCTCCTATGCAGAGGTCAGACGGGTTCACCTCGCTCGCCCATACAGACCGTGGCGTTTCAGTCAAGGCCCAACACAAGTAGCGTGTTCGTTTACTTGCCTGGGCCTCACCTGGGTGAGACCCATCTGCGTTCTTTTTCGTGTGACGTCATGATCTGGGGTCTGTCGGGCCTGCCCGAAGTAATCACCTCGCCGAGGTGATTAGTTGGGGAAGTATCCCAGAATGCGTTTCAACACAATGGCGTCGAACGTGCCGAATCCACCATTTTTACCCAAACTGGATATAAATAATGGTTAGCATGCAACTATAGATGCAGATANGCGTTCGTGAATAAGGCTTTATTGAGCATGCGCGACGGTCGCTGAGAAATTTACTCCGGGGAGGCCCAGGCAAGTAAACGAACACGCTAAAGTTGTGTCGCTAATGACTTCCAGATTTCAACCACTTGTCACTCTCAGAAGAATGTAGAACACATGTGATTCCTGATCAAGTTGCAGGAGTAGATAGTTTATATTAGCTGACAGCCGCACACGCGAAGTAGGCCTACCTGTAGTCGGCCTACATTACAACCATACACACAGATTTGGTGGCTATTGTGGGTTTTGCACAACTGATGAAATACAGCATTTTAAGCTCACCTGGGGTGAGCTCTTGTCGTGGGTCTGCGTCCGTCGTCGTCGTCCATTAGCAGGGCACGTTTCGTAACCAATAGCTATTGATCTGAAGCTTGGTATATAATATACCCCTAGGTCAGATGACCTATGACACCAAGTTTCGTTCCGATTCGACTCGTAGCTTGGCCATCAGGTGGCGGAAACCAAAAACACAAAAAGTGCAATAACTTCTATACAAAACGCATTAATATGAGACAAATTCATGGTCAGGCCTTGGCCCACAGACCTGAAGTGAATCAAACTTAAAGGGCTACACAATATTATCACTGCTAAGACAGGTTTAATGCTATAAAAGTAGGCTAGGCCTAGTTCAGCTTGTGTGACTCAATTAGAAAAGAACATTAACCATTTTAGCCTCTGATATGATAGGAATCGTCCTTAGTTCCAATTTCAAAATCTGTTCGAAACAACGACCAAAATGTCAAAAACATTTTTTTTTAATTTTAAAGGGTATGGTAATGGATACCTGTGTGCTTGAGTTTGGGGATATGGCCCTCATCATGGACGTTTCAGATCAAAGGGTTAAATTGCAAAACACGAGCTACATGTACAAAGACAATGACCTTGAAGGAATAGGGCAACAATGACACCGTTTATGTGATGATAAAACAGTTAAGTGGTCTGTTATAAATAAGTGGGTAGAAATGGAAACTGACTCTTCTGACACATGTGGTACCTATCTGGACCTGTCAACTGGAATTGCAGGACCATCGATCATCTCTGGGCTAAGACTGAACTGCCACAGTCTGCATAGACTAGTACCTGGTCCTACCGATGGTGTCGCTTTTGAATTTGCTGAATGGTAGGACCAGTCGTGGCCGCCATACTTGCCTGAATCCCGGCAAGTAATTAATTATTCATGCACTGAACCTGTTAACCAATGGGAAGGCGTACATCGTGGAGCACGTGTGTTTGCAGTTTATTGTAAACATCATCCGTGTCCTCGCTTCAACCGTCATTTGGAAGAATTGACGTTCAACCAGGAGGTTTTATCTTGTACAATCTGAATGGATATTATAATCGAAACACACGTGGATGAACGGATGATGCAGGTAAGTTTTTAAGGCCCGAACAATCCCAAATTTACAAATTTAACCGACGGTATTCCTCTGTACATTTTTGTACAGAGTGATGCATGGGGAAAACTGACTCGATCAAAC
>NMRB01000071.1:618967-643418 GCA_002633025.1 Notospermus geniculatus
GCTGATTGGCTAAACGTGGAACATTTCACGCCTGCAACCCACAGTAGTACCTTTCCCCGAGGAAGCTCAAATATCGTTCGGAATTTCGCCTTCACTGGGCATGCTCACATTCCCCGAAGCTCGGGGAAGAAATTTCCTCGGGGAAGCTTTCCGAACACGGCCCCAGAGAAGCACGCCTGACCTCTGCGTTGGAGAGTGCTTCGATTCAAGATGGCAGCGGCCATGAACATGCTTCGGTGGCTTCTCCCAAAAAGAATTCCCATCAAATTCTACCGACCTGTGATACCCAAGAACAATCATATCCAGTGTTGTTCAAGCCTTGTAACTCAAGAACAGTCAGAATACTCTTTGACTTTAGAGCCCGAGTACCCCCCTATCAAACCTCGCTGGCCTCCTGGAAAATGGGGTGAAATGGAAGATAAAGATGCCTGGGAATTTTACCTTGCAGCAACGAAATTTCAGGACCTAAGAATACTCCATGAAAAATTAGACGCCCTGACCGATCATGAGAAAATCTATTCTATGTTCAAGACTAACCATTGCACTCCAAAAATCCTCCGGTTGCACGAAAGTGTTACAAAAACAGCAATCATTGAAGGCTTGCCTCCAGTGTATGATGGCATCCCAGTGGATGAGGAATTCAAGATACTGAAGTCGTGTGTTCTTGATGCGATAGTGAGGGAATACCATGCACAGATAAAACCTAATAATCATGGCAAGCAGAATCATGTACAGGAATGTAACCACAGCAAGGGAATTATACCCTCCATTGTGAATATATTGTTTGCAGTGCTAGCTGGGAAAAATGAACATTTGCTGCGGTCACAGCTTGATAGGGATGCAAGAATTGAGTGTTTCTGGTCAAAGTTCTTTGAGGAAGATCCCGATACTGATGATTCAAAAAAGACGAGGCCAGGAGTTGACAAGTACAAACGTATGGGGTGTCAGTTGCAACATGTTGCAGAATTGATGTTGCGCACTGAACAACCTTTACCTGAGGTAAGCTTCCAAGATGATGACACTGAGTTACTGGTACATAAAAAAGACCTGACCAAATCATAATCTGAATGAGGAATAAATTCCAAGCTGTATTTCAAATGTTTCTCACTTCATTCAATTTCAGTTTCTCCCAAGAGATGACAACCTGTGTGTGTCAGCTGAAGTCCAAGATTACAAGTACCATCCACTGGCAGCAGCAGTGCCTTATAGGAAGATAAAACCAAGTGTTGTTGCAGGTGTGGATTCAACAAACAATGTGTCCAACATTAATCTATTCTGTTGCACAGTTCAATTTGACAATGACTTAAGCCAGCTCTTATGATTTACATTCTTCATGGCCATTGGGAGTACGTGTAACGTCTTTGGTGAGTGGGAATGAATATTTTGTAAAGAAAGCATTCCCTTTTTCAGGTTACAAAACTAAGAATCAGTTCTGGGATGGAAGTCCTTGCGAGTTCGGTCATATATCTTTCCATTCTTGCAAAGAGGTTGCTGATAAGAGGTTAGAGCATGGACAAGATATAGACAATGACTATGTGACAAGTATGGGCCTCTTGGCATCATTTGGATGGACTGTGGCTCAAGCATATAACCAAGGTAAGGCTTGATTCCGAGTTAAAATACTGTGATAACTGTGTGATGACATCCCATCGCAAAAAACTTGCTGTGCTTTCCACTGATACAGCAAACTTCGTCATGCTGAATGAGAGTCAAGCTCTGCCTGTATCCATCGGCATATGTTTCTGATGTTTTGGGGTATTCCAGTTGTTCTCACTTTATTCTTACAGGTTTCGATTGGATGAATGATGTAACATACCCATTTACAACACAGACCGTTGTCACCAATGGGAGGAAAATTACTTTTTTTGCTTATCAACTGAACACCATGTTGCTATGGAAGAACAATGACTGCAATCCTCTCAGGAACATTCTGTGGAGTACTCCCGAGATGCAACTCTTTGATTCTATTGATGGGGACACAGTTGTAGGATTTAATGATGAAGCACTGAGGATCCTTATCAAAATGTTCAAACACACTCCGGTGGACAGAGGCATTGATTTGAGACCCTATCTGTCAAAAGACTATGAACCCCTGAAGGCTGTACCTTATATGAACATCAAAGGTGAACCAGTCATTGAAAGACCTCATCCTCCAAGATTATTTTCCAAATCTAAAAAGGTTAAAGTCATTTCTCCCATTGTTACAACAGAGGAAAAAATTAAGAAGAAGTGGGAAAGAGGAAATTGGCACTGGAATGAGAAAACACAACGATTTGATGTAGTAGAGAGAAAATAGACCTGATGATGACAATTTTGTTGACAATTCTTCTAACACTGGTGGGATGACCTGCATTTGTTGAAGGCTGTGATGCTGAAACAATACTGCTCTTATACATGTTATAAGAAGCTTGTTTTCAAAAATGTTGGTGATGAAAAGACAATTTGGAAAACACACCAGTAAAAAGTCATTGGACTAGGTGGCACAGACAGTCTCTTATCTGAGGCTGACTTGTAGTGATAAAATTTGATATGTGTGTAAAGGTCTCCTGAATTGGAATAAAAATTATCAACTAATTTTGGTGCTTGTTCATTGCATACAATGTAGGTGGTCATGAAGAGTGAGCAACCCAATACATGTATCCAGAAAACATTTGGAGCCGTGTTTACATGTTTCTGGCCATCCTGATATTACTGGTGAAAATACCACATGCCTGTTGTATGACATGTTGGCCACCATGATTTCCCAAACAACTGGTGTAGGGAGCTGAATTACTTCTTTTGCTGACACCTACTCTCACCTACTCTCTGCCCCAATTAAGCCTCTCCTGATCAGTCATGCTACCTGTCCTGATATTAAAATGGGGAGCTCTCAGGATCGTGCTGTTGCCATAGAAACCTATTGGAAACCCTTCAAGTTTGCACCCTGTAAATTTCTTATTGAAAACAACAGAACTGTTCAGTAGTTGATGGTAGTCTAATTGGGAATCTGCATAACTTTATCCTGACAGGTCAGGGTTGTCAGTGGTTGTACCCAAGACATCAAAAACAGAGCAAAAGCAATGCAAATTTCATTGTGTCACGATGTCCTTGATGCAGTGCAACACAGACTGATGACATCAAAAAGGTACAACGCTCACAGAGCCTCCCAGTAGCATTAGTTCTGCAGGTTCCTCGTAAATGAACAACAGAGAGGGAGGTTAATGTATGATCATTTTTATTTATGGTATTTCATATTTTGTATCCCCCTGCTGAACACACGCACACATTTACATAGTTTACATATTTATAGTCTTCATATCAAACACGAGACAAGAAATAACCAGGAATAATGTACAAAATGGCAGTGCATGCAAAAAATATAAAGAATGCATTGGTATAATTGAATTGATAAGTACGAGAGAGATCACATTTATTATATCTTAAGAACGGGACATTTTGAGAAACTCAGTTGATTTAGCAACAACTACTATGTTTTACCACCACGGGGTTAATGCCAAGTTAAAGCAAGACAGAGAGCAACCTTTCTGTTGAACACTTGTTCCAGTTAGAAACAAGCATGAGTGGAAAGGTACATAATGAATTTGAGTGCTGAATACAACCAAAACATGCACAGTTCATTTCTTCCTTGCCTTGCCTTAACCCACGGAAAATCCTAATAAATTCAAATTGCCCAAGTTAAAAATCAAACAACAAAAATAAAAATTTTTATACACAGAGAAAATATATACGGTAGTGATGGAATTGTCTTTAGTATCATATTTGATAATTAGCAATGAACTTCATTCAAGTACCGGTATATTTTTAACAGCACCTCCAGACATGTATCACAGTGAAGAATGCCTGTAGTCAGAAGTCTTGGTCTGTGAAGGCCAAGGATGTTGCATCCAGAGGTGATCACGGGTTCTCAATGCTTGCTTGCTCCCTCCGTCATCATATTTCATGGGAGGGCGCTAGAACTATTAAAGAACCCCTGATTACCTAAGAATGCGAATATTGAGGTCGGCAGTTCAATCCTTTGTCAGTGGTTGGAACCTTTATCAGTCAGCCCACAGACAAATGGCTCTCAGATTACGACCGAGACAACAGTACAGGCACACAAGAATTTACTTCTGGAAAATGGCAGTGGTGGCACTCAACAAGAGAGTCTTCAGCACTCAGGGGCGGATCCATGATTTCGGGAAAGAGGGGGCGCACTGTGCTAGAAACATTGAAATCTACGGTCAGTTTCAATGATTTGCTCCAAATTTCAGAATTTCACGGTCGATTTTGAAGATTTTTTGGCCGAAAGGGGGGGCGTGCGGCCGGTGGGCCCCCCCTTGGATCCGCGCCTGGCACCTTATGATTTACAGAATCTAACAGCAGCATGGATTGCTGAATTCATTGATTCATTACTTTGTACCTGTAAAACAGTATCAATTGATTACTTGATATCATGAGCAATTGCTCGCATCTCAAGGAGATCATAGTCACCCACTTGGGACTGACAATGGTTCAATCAATTACGCTATCTCCAATGCAGCATTTTGAGTCCGTTGCACAAGTTGTAATTGTTGAAGATAAAACATAACACTCAGTGTTGTATATTTACATAAATATCAACAAACATAGAAGACTGAAATAAAATGCAAGAAGATTTTGATAATAAGCTTACATACATGTACATAACTTACACATGCAGTTGGTATGTACAAATTACACTTGTAATACATGTAATTATGCATAAGTTTAACATGTATTATGAAGAAATATATTTGCAGTGAATAAAAGTCACCTCTAAAATGGGTGAAATTGAATATAACTTAACTGATACAGATATATTAACAGCAATAGGTTTGACCTAACTGCAATAAATGCAAATAATATTGATTGTGTTACAGCAATTTTGAGTATGAACTGAGCTCCAGCGGCCCTGCACAACCATTCCACATTCATCATCAGCATAGAAATGTAAAACCCAGAAGTACTTAGCAGACAAGAAAGGGAATGTTGTGGCTGTGATGTGGCAAAAATATTAGCAAGTCTGGAGGTAGTAAAATGAGTACGGGCCGAGTATACAGTACATGATCAGATCATTACATTTCCTATTCATTGGCAATCTGCAGGTTGCAGCATACATTGCATACAGACATATGAATAAGCCCAATGCCATGTCTTATAATGTATAGGGACTTTATTCACAAACCCCTTGTAACTTTATGAGTATGAAAATGAACAGTATTTTACGCTCTCCATCTTGTGGGAGGCAGCGGTATTCAGAGTACGTGTATCATGACAACTGGCAGTGGTGATGCGTGTTCAAGTCAATGGGAGACTTTCCTGCCATTAGAGGCCGCCACCAGTTAGCAGTCCTAGTACGTCACGAAATTTGACGTCACAAGGAAGAAGTGCACGTCACGAAATTTGATGTCACAAGGAAGAAGTGCACGCCACGATGTCATCCATAATGACGTGGACGCCATGGCTTACGTTTTTGATGTCAAATTTTGTGACGTTCTAGGACCCCTAACAGGCAGTCTCTAACGGCAGTAAAGTCTCCCATAGAGGCCTTGCAAATGACGTCACAAGCCGCCATCTGGGGGGCACATGCTGCAGAGGCGCAGCAAAATGAGCCGTGCATGCCTCAATAACGTTACGTCAAACATGGTGTGGTGCACTTCACGCAAGTCACGTCACGGCCGGCTCACACCTCTGCACCCTGTGCCCTCCAGCATGGCCACAGGATGACGTCATTGCAAGGCCTCTATTGGTTCTAATATTGCAGAATCATACACTGGAGTATTGAAAATGATTCAATAGCAGATATGAACAGGAACAATCAGGCAGGATGTTTTGATTTCTCGCGTATGATCTTAATCCTGTAAACTTTTTCTCTTTAAACACAACAGAATCGCCCCAATGTGTGCACAGACAATATCATAGGACAATGGTGATGGTCTACAGCGCACCTGCTGTAGTACATGTACAGTGTGATGTTCAGCAGATTATATGAGAGGAACTTCTATCGCTGGCTTCGTTTATATACAGAATACAAATTACAACAAATTTCCAATGGATAAAGATGTACAGTGATATATATCCTGAGCCAGTGCAAGTTATTTGCTTGGATACTGAGAGGATATGGTAGAGCAAATAGATTTTAGATGCCAACAAACTTCGCCAGCTTGCTGGTTTTGTCTTTACCTTCAAGAAATGGGACTTCCACAGTGTTCTAGCCAGGCCAGTTTCACAGGGCAGTAGCCTACCACCCTGTTCAAAATTCAGAGGTCATTTTTTTACCACCTTGTTAAAATTTTCACAACCCTGTTTAAAAATGTACCTTGCAATGCATTTTCTATTACATCACCCTGTTTGAATTGCACTCCCACCCTGTTCGAAAATCCAGGTCCTTAAAATCATAGGAAAATGCAGTCATCCCACCCTGTTTGGAAAAATTTCTGACTAGAACACTGCTTCCAATGAAGCAATTCATGTGTTCTTTATGTACACAAAGTACACAGTAAATTACCTAAGGTATGTGACATCAACATGATGCTGAATCATCAATAGAGAACATGGGCCTCAAATTCACATCGAGGCTATGATCACTATCACCACCTGTATCACAGACATCGTTTGGAGAGATATCCACATCAAGCTCGTTCATAACGATCTTGGCAAGATCACTCATACTGTCACTTTCAGTCATAGAGATCTGTCGCATGCGCTTACGGATTACCCCCTCCAACTGCTGGTGTTCTGCCTCCTCTGCGTGTTTCAACCGATAATGTTCTTTACGTACAACGTCACGCTCTTCGTCAAGACTTCGACGATGTAGATCATGATCTAACATGTCAATGGGTGGTCGAGGTGTTGTCGGACTTCCCGGCGGACTCCCTTCGGCCAAACACGTAGTTTCAATCTCATCAGTGATGCTAGTGTACTCAGAGGTATTCAGGGTCAGAATAGGAGCGACAGGGGTAAACAAATGAGATGTTATGCTGTCTATTGCTTCTACTTCTGATATTCGTGGTGGCGTTGTAAGCGATACACGCTTCTCCTCACACGGCACCCGTTCAAGTGGCGGCTTGAAAGCTCTTGAACGAGTTGTCTTGGGTTTTACGCTGTCGCCTTTCTCCTGGTCAGGTTGCACACTGGCAGACTCGTTATTCAGTGAAATCTCTCCATTACCGTTATTCATTATCGGCGGTGTTTGTACTGAAGAAACCAAATCATCACCGCATGGTGAAGACACTGACATGACAGTGTGCTGCACCTTCTGATGATCTATGGCCTTCCGATCATCTACCACTTGATCCTTCAATTTTCCAATTGCCTTTGCCTTCCGCCTGAAGAACAGAGAAGCTTTGGAGTTCCCAGGCTGTCTGCGTGCTGCCAGAGGATAACCAACATAACTTGGTCGATCCTTGAGCAAAAATCGTGCATGAAAGTCCTCGGGAACTGTAGGAACAGTCATGCTACGACTAAATGGCGGTCGCAGGTAGGGAATTTTGCGGTAGTCCGTGAACGGTCTCAAACGACTTTCCCTTGTTGGTCTCTTGGAATGTATGACAGCGGGCGACCCTTGGGATCTCAACTCCGCAGCATTAGGAGACAAATCTTCAGGATAGTCCGACATTGGACTACCAACACTTGCGCTGGGGTCTCCTGCCTCCTCGCTGCTCCCTTGAGAGAAGCTGGTGGAGGAAACATCAGGCGCTAACTGGTCAGCCATGAACTGATGAATATTCTGGAGTGATTCAGCAGTCTGGAGGAGGATATCCTCAAGTTTTGCGAGTCGATAATCAACAGTCTGAAGCGAGAGTTTCAGTGCGTTTCCCCGAGAATTCATATCGTCAACTCGCATGGACATGTTCTCCACCCTGAAATGAGAAACAGAAATTCATTATCATACTTACATAACATCTACCGGTACAAGTAAATCATGAATGTGGCTAGAATGACTTGTGCCTTAAGACTACCCATCCTTCCACAGCAGAGGTTTTTACCTCGCTCCTCTTCATCCACTCGCACAAACTTTGTATGTGAGTGTATGAAGAGCGAGACCAAATCCATGTTATGGGAGGATGAGACTGCCAGATTTTCCACATAATACTTGACTGTGAGAGAACTGCCTGATACCAGTCACTTGACAGAAACTTTTGTCAACACTATTATATAGTGATGAACTAGTACGAACCTTTCTGACGTAGACCTTATTCTCTCATCATTAGATGCTTGATGCCTATTCTCCTTCTCTCTGAACAAATCCTCGACATTTTCCTCCTCAAAGTCATGTAACTTTTCGACATCTTCTTCAGTGAGGAATAATTCTGTAAAATAGATGGGGGAGATTTCAGTTACGGTTCAATGAGGAGGATGCTAATGCCAAAGAAATCATCACCTTTTTTAACACCCTTTCTTCAGTCATCGTATACATGTGCATGTACTAGGCTTAAGACCACCTATACCTTTCTGTAGTTTAGGCCATACAGGGTGTATCAGAAGATGTTTCCCTCAACAATGGAATGAAATGCACTTTCCACTGGAATAATGACCAAACACACCCAGTGTGAACCGTTCTCATGAAGACCTCACACAAGAAGTACTTACTGAGACCATTATCAAAGAACTCTCTCTTCCCTTTGCACTTTCTCCTGAGGTAGCGTATAATAAGTACGATATGACTTATCACAATCAACGGAGGTGGAAGCAGGGGTTTCTGCTCATACTCAATCACTAAGTGATAGCGCTGAAACTTCCACACCTGACGTGAAATACTGTTCACACTGTGAAACGTGTTACTGAAAAGGAAATGGTAAAGTCTCAGTGACCAAAATCAAGACATATTAATTTGTCTTTTTTTTAAATATGAGGAGAAATATTGGGAAACAATGGGGAAGCTTTTGCCATTTTGACCCACAAGGTCAATTTTTTGGTAACAGGGCAATCCAGGATAACTCATACCTGGACTATCCTCTTGATAATGTTAGACATTCTACTTTCCTCTGACAACCACAGCAATGCTTAGGGTCTGAATATCCCCCCTTATCTTGCCTTATTCCTCTCTTTGGAACTTCAGGAATATGTTACTGGACTTTGTCAAAGTAAGAACTTACTTGAATACTGCAATGAGCAGATTGATGAGCAAGATGTTAGCAACCAGCAGGTATATGGACATAATCGCAGGCGTGATCCATCGTCCTGGGTGACAGGGAGGCTGATCCTTCTCACCACAATCAGCTGGAATCGAGAAGAAAGAGAATACTAGATGACCTGTTTAGCAGTAGAGATACTGAGAGTGTCTCATAGGGCCAGGGAATTTTGACTTCCATATCACCCATCTGCAATCTATATCACCCATTTGCAATCCATATCACCCATTTGCAATCTATATCACCCATTTGCAATCTATATCACCCATTTGCAATCTATATCACCCATCTGCAATTGCCTTTTTCTCATTTATTTCACCACACTGGCAGTTTAACCCATCCATTTCAGTGCCAGAGCTTTCTGAACGTGTTTGCTTGAATGCTGAATCCAACATTACCGCTGCAACGTTATGATGCAATTTCACTTGAAACAACCTCATGACGTAAACGTTTGGCATTCTGTGTCATTGCACGCTGTCCTGGTATACTGGGAACCAGCATTGAAGTGGTTCACACAAAGGGCAGAGGAAACATGGTAGAGGCCATGATCAAAGGAAACTGTGGTGCTTTAGGGAAATATAACACAATCATCAGGGGAAGAGAGAACACTAAAGAACTAACACAAGGGAAAGTGACTGGAATAATAATACATGTACACATCACAAAGTACAACATCAAAATTTGCCAGTAGAAAACTGACTTACGGTCAATCTTATCAGCGTACACTTCGCCATAAAGCATGAAGTATGGCATCAAGAATATGTCGCGAGCAAGCCGCCATGAGGGTTCTTCGAACGGGTTTAGGATAGCCTGACGTGCCACACCAAAACTCATGAGTACGACTAGTAAGATTACAATAAACGTCAGCATGTCAACAACCTGAAACAAGATTCGTTAGAGAGTGAAGCTGGTGACTTACGGTCAATGAGTGGAGCATAGACTTCGCCATACAACATGAAGTACGGCATAAGGAATATGTCTCGAGCGAGCCGCCATGATGGTTCCTCATACGGGTTTAGGATTGACTGGCGTGCAACGCCGAAACTCATCAACACAACAAGCAATATTATGATGAATGTCAACATGTCCACAACCTGAAATGAAGATGAACAACTTCATTCATTGAAAACTTAGCTCTTGAAGATGATTCCTTGCTCAAGCAGACGACATCTTAGGCCGAGTTTGGGGAGAGAAGTTTCAATGAAAATTTCCCCATTTACATGTACATCAACTGGACAAACTTTATTCAAATGACGAACTAACTTACCATTTTCCCCACCATCATCACATATGGCCCAAGATACTTATTGACGCTGAATATATCGAGTATTCTAATATACCAGAATATTATGTCTACACAATATATGACCCGTCCGTGAATCTGTGTACCGGGATTCAGACGCACTCCAACACCGATTCCGAAAAATATTATGGCTATTGTATCTAAAATATTCCATATTTCCTCAAAATATACATGTATCTTCTGGGTTGGCTTGGTAGGCTCTGAGGAAATAATCTGAAAGAGATTGAAATAGGGTGTTGTCAAGTTCTTCATCATTGTACAGTTAAGACAGATGAGCGAAGTTCCTGCAGGCCTAGGCCTAGATACATGTACTGCTGAGTACAGAAAAAGCACACGAAAATACATGTAGGAAACCTCAGAATAGGAAACTTCAGAACTTCACTGGTGTCTATGTCCTTTTTGTTTGGCAAAGTGAGTTAGACTTGACACAACAGTTCTGCCTACCTCTCTAAACTTTTCCAGTGCCATGGTGAAGATATAGGCCATGACGGAAATCTCCTGCCATGACGGTGATTTCTCCATCTTCACCAGGACAACATAGTTGAACAGCACCATGAACACTACATAAGCAAGCTGAAACAAAGCCAACAAGAACTGTAAGACTCAACAAGTTTTACAATCCGCATGTAGAAATAAAAGTTTTGGGAGAAGAGCCAAAGTACAAGATGATGAACTGAGAAATAACTTACAGTGTGAAGCCAAAACTTGGTGATTGGTGCCGCATAGAACTCATAAATCTTCTTCCCTAAGCGCAGAGGACTTTTTTTCTGGGTGACCACAAGGCCACCGAAGTAACCAGAATCGGAGAACTTCATATTTTGGTGTTCCTCAATTCGTAGAGGCGTCTTCGCATCAAAGTGGATACCAGAGAGTGAGTGGTTATGGTTCTGGGACTGTTGGTGATGATCCTGCAAAAATATATGGGTTGCGCTCATAACTTTCTGAAAAAATTTCACTGAAATGGGATGAGGAACACCAGACGCTTTTCTTGCAAATGTCAAGATCTTATGATTCACATGAACTTACCGATTGTTGTCCCCCCTCTTGCGGCACACTTGATCTTGCAGACCTAATTGAGACACTGTCCTCAGAGTCGCTGCTGTCTGCATCCTCAAGTTCCCAGATATGTTCCTCGACTGTCTGAGGCATAAGCTGTAATTCCTCTTTCGTCTTGAACTCCAATGTCAAAATGGTAGGAGGGAAAAGAATACCAAGAATGACCTGGAAATAATATGAACATGCTAGTAACGACATCTATATCTAATGTGGTAGGCCACTCAGTGAGGAGGCTGTACATTGCGGCCACGAGTTCAGCCTCGAGCCAAGTCACAAACTTAACCCTACCCTAATCAGCTGACTGTAGTCAATATCATATCATATCATCATATCATATACTTGAAACATGCAGCATCTGAGTTATTTATCATCATCAGTTACGGTACCTTTAAACTTGTGCTCTTTCTCATTCTAAGACCTCCCATCCACATGTCAGTCAGCAGAATCTGGCAACACGGATGAGCAATGAACTCGCGGCACATGGCTGCAACGGCAAGACTCAGACACGTCTGATCGCTCCAGTATTTCAGCTCGTACGTCAGAAGCTGCTGGGTCACGTCATCATCCTGTTTGTAACAGTGCTCCAACAGGTCCATAGCGAATTGCTGGAATTCCCTGCAAGTCAAAGAACATCAGACACCTGAATGGATCATCCTGAGAACAACAGGGGTTCTTAGCGCTTGCTCCCTTGGTGACGAACCCCTGATGTTCTCAGGAAGGGGAGCTTTGAATCATATAGAATCTTTGGTACACATAAGGAGCACAGCAGACGTCAGATGTCTATTCTAAATGATTTATAATAGGGCCTACTTACTTTGCATATCCCTTGAGTTCATCATAAAGTTCAATCTCAAGGTCATCTTCCGAAGCCTCCCGCGCCATTGCCTTATACAGTTTGCATGCTATCAGTGCCTTGGACAATGCTTCCTCCCCATGCTGCCACATGAACAGTGCCATCTTTTGACGTTTCATCAAAACGGCCCACACCATGAGATCGTGAAATGGGTAGTAGAATATATCGTGGTAGTTGATGCGGTCGACAGGCAAGGGGACATCCGGTACAATATTTGCGATGTGGTGACCCTGAAACACAGAAATGGAACAAATAAGCTAAACGAAATTATTGCACAGATAACGAAGGCCATTATCACCTCTTGATCTTTGTGAAGAAATGGCAATGTCGTCAACCACTGTGACATTTTCCACCTTTTCACAGTCACTACAATATATTTTTTCCACAAAACTGTGAGGGAACAGCTCAAGCAACCACAGGACTATTAAGACTGGGCATCCCCTAGGTGCTGCACCACTTGAGGTTTCTCATGCAAGTTTGCTCTCAATGGGCAACTGGCACCATCCTTGGTTTCCTTTATGACTTACGCTGAGCCCACCAATGGCACAAGAGACTACCCAGAGTTTCCTGGTCAAGTTGCCCATAGGCTGTGTTCTTATATGTTATGGTGCAGAGAACGGTGTGTCTGGAATAAGTCGAACAGCCGAAGCCG
This sequence comes from Notospermus geniculatus, assembly GCA_002633025.1. Taxonomy (NCBI): domain Eukaryota; kingdom Metazoa; phylum Nemertea; class Pilidiophora; order Heteronemertea; family Lineidae; genus Notospermus; species Notospermus geniculatus. Next base: position 631,963 of record NMRB01000071.1, read on the forward strand.
TTCGGGAACGTGTGCTCCTGTTCCCGAATCTCACTTATCCGTTCGAGACTCAAGAACACGTTCTTGTGTTCTCGGCCTGGTACAGTTGAGAACAGTGAGTCGAATACAGCCATAGACAGCCACCTTGCACTAGAAAACGCTCAAGTGGAGCAATGCCTTTAGGTAAAGCCAAGGTGTGAGATGTTGTCAAGCTGAAATCTTCAGGTCACCATAGAAATATTATGGAGACATACATGTGACAAAGAACTAGCATATGTAATGAAAAAACTTCCATCACAAAGAAGTAATTTCAAGGCGATTATTGTGTCTGGATTCAATTTAGAGGGGGGATTGAACCTGGAACTGATGTTTTTTAGACATGAAGATTGAGATAATAATGAAATGAAAGAGGTTAAGTTCGATTCCTTTATGGCATTTATGTTCGTGGTGACTACATTATCAACGATGATCTGTTTTTCACCACATGAATGAACATATAACTCAATCATCCTTTCACAGGCGAGTTGGAACGCTTGAAATAGGAAAGCCTAACAAAGTATGTGCTAATCTAGATATGGGAATGAAAATGGCATGCCTCTCTTTCATGCTGAATAAGATTAGTCACATCAAACAAACGAGGATTATCTAATCGCTACCATGTCATCGCCGGGTGCAGCGCCGATCGAGCCAGCACACATGCTGCCAGCCTCGTCATACCATGTTGTATCAGAACCATCTCTATTGTTGGAGAGGTCCAGGTAATGTCGCCACTCTTCTTGAGCTATAAACAGGTGTGGATGAGACTCACACTCACATGCATTCACACCAAACATGGTTTCGCCATTTCCTACTCAATTTCCACAGAACCCATTTTCATCGGTTCCTGCACTGAATTCACTTCAGTAAGATGACACACACCCGTTACCCAGCCAGAAAACATCAGCGGTCATGATTGCAACACCCATGAGTCGGGAAACAACATTCTCATGGTACTCATGCAAAGGATCCGAGACCAAGCCAAATGCACTCCCACTCAGAGGTTGAGACACGTGCCCTATTAATGCTACAGGAGTTCTACCCCAACCAATCACGCCTAACATTCTGCAATAAAGAGTATCATTGAAACATCAAAAGCCAAGGGTTTGTGTTTCTAAGATGAAGGTCTGGTCTTTTAAGCAGAGTCAGAAACTTGGAAAGGTTTGATTACTGGAGAAGAAGACTGTCTTTGACAGTCAAATTTTCGCTGGAACTTTGACATTTAACTCTCAATTCCAAACTAACAAAGGTGTTTGTACTGTGCTTAAAAAGACCAAGCTTCGTGTTATGAGGTTCAGCTGCATGATCCACGGCACTCGGATGCAGGGCAGGCACAATACTGGTGAACTTTACCCAGTTACTAGGGGAAATTGAGTGCACCCGAGCTGACTGAAAGAACAACGAGGCCAGAATTGGCCATTAGGACATGTGCTTGATATAAATAAAAGAGAAACCACTAGCCCTCGTGATGTACAAAAGAAACCTAAGCATAAAAGCAGAATGTATCAAAATGGAAAGAATGCTGCAGATGTGATTCTGACCAAAAATAGATTTATCTTATCTATTTTTGTTCTGACATAAATTATCACGATCACAAAAGATGACACAGCAAATTGGTGATAGTTTTGAATAATCTGTTGCTTGCGCTATTTGTGTTGATAGAAAGATGATGTCTGAAGTTCCAAGATGAGCACCGAAGGGCTGAGTTCTCAATTAAAACAGTGCAAGTCTCATATAACATTGACATCACAGAACATTACAGCGACTAGAAGAAGTGGTAATCATGCAAGGCACAACACTAAACTATTGAAGGCTAATATGGCAAAGTGCTACTGTATATTAAAAGGAAAATATAATAATCACTGATCGCCCTCTACTGTTATGACTAGGTACTGCCTGTCACATTCCAATAGAAAAGCTCCTGTGGGCTGAAGGTGCTCTTCCACATTGAGAATTTTCTCGTGTGAGTTGGTGATCAACGGGAAATTCACCATTTTTGGTCTCCTTACAACTTGCACTGAGAAAAATAACACAAACGACTGCCCATAGTCCTTTTAATAGACAGCCAACTCGCTCAGAAAACTCACTTGGAGAAATGTCTTTAAGGTATTTGCATGATTCCTCGTAGGAGAGAAGGGGTACGAGTTGTACTCAATGCTCAAAAGGAGCTTTCCTGCGTAGCTCTCTGGACATTTTGTTGAGCTAGCAGAAGGAAATATTTGCAGCACGTTTAGTACCAGTCCCTACACACTAGAGGCAGCTCAGTGAGTTTCTAAGACCAATGTAAGAGATGAAACACTGAAGAATTCTTGCAACGTCATGACATATCAAGCGAAAGTGAAGAAACATGCTTGAAATGGAGGTACGTCTAAGATATTTACATTAAAAAATCCTGTTGTCTGAGGAATGGAGAGGATAGAATGGGTGAATGTCTCAAAATGGTCGAGGATTATGAAGAACACATGCCTACACTTATCATTGGATACTCCTGTGATAACTTCAGTTACTTCATCATGTAAACCACTGATGCATTAAATGATAGAATCACATCATCAATAACTAAATTTGATTGTTGAAGTCAGTTGTCCTGAATAGAGAAGTGTCTTTACGACAGATGTGTTTGTCAACCAACCTGCATCAGAGGGCGACACAGGTATGGTGATTTGTACAAGTCATAGTTACTTGGCATCAATGCTACAACTCGAGATGTTACATTAGTGGGTGGGCTCAGTCTCCAAAAAACTGAGCATAGATCATATTTTTTACTAATCCTTCTGAATACTTTTCTATCATATAATATGTGAACATTAGCTAAATCCATCTTATCTGCAGGATTAAACGAGCTGCACGCTGAATCTTGACTTTATTGAACGCATGCTGACAATAGCTGATATTAGTAAGTTGAAGAGAGATGTTTTAAGCAAAATGATTAAAAAAGCTCTAATTATGAGTCTATTCATGAATCGTTAGTAAAAGTGAAAAGCGAGATGAAAAGCGATGAGTCTATGCAAACAAAAGATTCATTTCACATGCTGTTCTGTTGAAAAGTTATCGAAAAAAATTCATAACAAATACCAACTTGTATTCCCATCAGTTAGCCCAACCGGCAAAAGGAGAGCTAACGCCCACAACCTCTACAGGAAGAAATGCCCATTACAACAACTTTCAACAGCAAACACGACTGATTCCCTAAGATTGAAGTAGCCGTCGACTATTGCAGTAATGAGCGTCTCCCATCAGCTAATCTAGAGAAGACTAGAAAGCAGACCATTTTGAGACAATGGTGTAGTAAGCAGCGACTTGTATTAAATAGGCTACAAGACATACCTGTACTTGACTTGCAGACTGCATGGGGGAAAGAGCAAGAAGTCGAGCCGGGATTACAATCAACATACATATCAAGCTATAGAGATGCATGTCAACAACAATACAAATCAACGGCTGACAACTGTAGTCGAGTTAGGGTGTCTTTAAGTTCACACTCTGGAATTGTTTCATATCAAATGTGAGGAACAACGCACTTCATTTCATTGCAAATGTCTATTTTCAGCTTTCTTGCCTACAGTTGTCAGCCGCCAGTAATGCGATATCAACATTAAACAGCCTATATTAGGTTGTTGGTAATATTTATATGACAGCAGCATGCAAACTTAGCCAGAATATTTGCATTATCGGAATGGTCGCACCCAACTCTGCAATCCTGCACCCTCAGATGATTTGGACTCCAGAGAATTAGAGTATTGGGTAAGCAGCTTGTGAGAGGATATTCGGAGGCAGTTAGGGCATTCTGGATGTTATTGTACACAGGATTGAAGCTGCATTTTATGGGGACAGGGATATCAGCTTCATACCACACTGAACTGCCAGAGTTATAGATGATGCAATTTTGGCTCTTTGCCATACATGTAGATCTACACAAATTAACCCTCATCAAATTATATGTCATAGTCATTCTTGACCATTCTCAATTGTCCTGCACTTTCTATTATTGTGAAATTCTCCACCAACCAACAATGATATTTAACACCTATTCATAGAACAAGAACAGACTATAGTCATTGTCATCATGCCATGCAACGAGTACTGTTGGGGAATGGTTGGGAAAAGGACAAGTGTGACAAATACTGTTGCACTAGACGCAATATTAGAAGTCGGTACACTTTTTTGTAACAACGATCGGTGTAATAGAGCTAGATCTCAATCAGTCTTCTTCTTCATGGCTGCTCAGAGGCAGATAGGTGAGATCGATAGAATTCACAAAACCAGATGAGAAGGGAATTTCAGTTCAGAAGTCAGTGGAGTTTTGTCGAAGCCATTCCCCAACGGTATACTGAGTTGGAACATCAGCAAGGCATTGACAACATTTGCACCAATCAACATCCAGAATAACAACGAGCAAATCACAGCCCCTTGAAAATCCAGATATTCGACTTGACGAACAAGCTGGTCCAAAATAATGTTCAGTCTGCAAATCCCATGAAATATTTGTGATTTGTGATATCACTTTACTCATTCTTTCTGGGAACAACCCACAATAACGAAGATTAGGGGCTTGCAGAGAGAAATATATTTTGCTACACAGCTTACTTTCACATATCAATCCGTCTTTTGTTCGGACAAGTGTTTGAACATCCTTCACAGCAGTCCAGAGATGAAATATTACAACTACGTTTAAGGCCTAGCAGCAACACGGACATCATGGATAAGTTTCATGGTCTCAAAACTGCACAAAAACTTAATACTGTACTGGGCTGTAGGCTACTGTATAAGTCGCACCTACTCGCAAGCATAAAATCTCATAAATTTCGACAACCTTTCATTCAAATAGATATTTAAGTACTCTGCCGTTAAGTTAAGGAGTGAGTACTTACTCTTTTCATGACGGCATTATAGAGAGTCTTGAACTTCCTGCGGCAGTAGGATGCCCGATATGCCCCGCCCATCAGGTGTTCAATGACAAGGCCGATGTCGGTCAGGGTGTAACGGTAGTCTTGAGGCATATTCTGAAACAGAACCATGTGAAATTGAGGGTTTTGTTTGTGAAAGTGTGATAAAAATACTGAAAAGATCTGTCAGAACATGTTCTGAAACTCAAAACTTCTTAGTCAATAACTCTTAGTCTTACTGAGCAGTATCAAGACAACAATTGAAGGCTAATTTGCCAACTGAAGTTAATGACTCTAGAATATGCACGCAACATCATCAATTGGCATCATAAGGACCTCCAGCATGCTCTGTTGGCATCTTAATCAGGAGGAGGCAACATGATAGTTAGGACAATTTGACAAAACACGAGGATCGGGAAGGGACAAATTAGGAAGCCATCAAACTGGCTATGAAATTAGATAATGATAATGCCAGACAGCGAGACTGATGTAGTCTTTAAATGAAAAGACAGTGTAACTTTGATGTTCTGATGAGGCTGACATTCCAGAGGCAACCCTGGTTATGTGTAAAGATTCCATCCAAACAGGTCTATCGAGCAGAGATCAGTCCTAATGAGAAATCAGCTGCAGGTATGTTCGTCGAGTGACACTTAGCCAAGAGAACATTGCAATCAAGAGACTGGGACTGAATAATATCATTTATACAGTCTACTATTGTGCCATTGTGAATAGGATTAGGATATTTGAGCAGGTCCAGGGTATGCCCACCCACGGTGCTGCCATAGCTTCATGACTCTTTAAAGGTATCTTGATCCGGTGAATTTGTATCGACTGGCAAGAAGGCCTAATATGATTGATAACAGGGATGAGCATAATGCAGATCAACAGCGCGCATGCGCGATGCCCGCAACACGCCCCTATCGGGGGCGGGAATTTTTTCCTTGGCGCTTGGTGATGCCAAATTGAAATTTGTTTATACAGAACCAGTTTAAACAAACAGGTTCAGAATTTTCGATGGCAAAGTGCAAGAAACTCACCTTTTTAATGTCCCTAACAAGAAATCGGAGCGTGTTTGATGGACCACATTTCTGAAAGTGAAAGAGAAATGGAGATGAGAATCTCACCCGCACACACTTTTGCCGTATTTTTGGGTTTTTTGCCTAATACCCGGTAAATCAAAATGTAGAGAATGCACCAGTCTCATATCCTCAATAGCATTTTCTGTTAATCAAATTCATTTCCTCAGGCCTGCCACTGACAGGTGACAGAAGCAACTGAATATAATAAGTCGTGATATCGAATAATCTTCATCAACAACCAAAATCTCATTTATTCCTACACAGGTTTTCCAGGTAGTCAGATATTCACAAATAATCAAGTAGAGATGGTTTTGACATTTGACATTTGCCTTATGTTGGATTAACGAGAAACTTTCAGCAGAGCAAATATTCGACGAAGATGTAGATGCTATGGTAGATTCTTTTGAATAACTCACTGTGTTGTAAAGCTCCTCCAGTCTTGGGATGGTAAGGAAGTCCTGCATACTGACACCATTCTCTAGAAGAAGTTTGACAAAGTCCACCCTGTCGTGGATGAGAGCATCCATCATGGCCTGTTCTAATGAGCCTTCCTGAAATACGAACACGTTGAGCCATTTGTCATCCGATATTAGAGCTGACCTGAGAGGCAAATATGTCATTAGCCTGCCAACTTTTGCTGGCATGATATACTTTTATCTATCACTTCAAAACCATCAATATTACCATCAGAATTTTCTCTACCATATCATAATCTTACCCTCCAGCAGTAACATTAGCAATATAATTTGCGTCAACAATAGACAGGGTGAGATAGGTTTCACGGACTTACAGGCCATTCTTGCCCATAAACGAAGATGTGACTGCGGGCGATGTCCACACGATTCCACGTCAACGCAAGACTCAACTGATCAGGAGCACTGGCATTCTGACCTGCAACCACAAAGTACCAAGCAAATGAGCCCATGCAACTCAAAGCTAATGCAACTGAAATAGTTCCATCGTTATGTCTAGTTAACTTCAGGAAACACCCACTATATTGCCCAGAAGTTTTTCTTTTAACTTTAATGTCTTAATTCCAACTGCAGATTTCAAAATTTGAAAAGAGATTTCCCATAAATGGCCTAAATCCAATGATGAAAGATTTCTTTACAATTTGAATAAATCACTCTGTAAGAGCTCAAGATTCTAATCACTACACTCGGATGCAAAAAACATTCAATCTAGCTCATTTGTAGTTAGGCTATTTGAGTTTTTCCTGTTCATGAGAAGAACATGATCACTCGTCCTTTCACAAATAACAACTTGGGGGAAAACGGTAATGAGAATCTTCAGATCAAGAGATTGGGGATGATGAACCCAGAAACGTTCATTTCAAGTCAAGTTGGTGATATCCCCCGCAAAGGAAACCACTCATGTCGTTACACAATCCACACCAAAACCGGACCAATTCGACCGACACGACTTCAACTCAACACTGATTGAAACAGATCAGATTTCAATTAAGAGGCAAATGATACTTTTTCATCAAAATTTTTTGGCACGCCATCATAAATGGACAGATATTACGCGGTTGGTCGACTTCACTATGAGGAAACTAACCATAAAGATATTCAATCAGCACAAAATTGGAACATTCATTACTGATGAATATGCATTGGTTCGAATAACGGTAAAGGAAGTTCGTTTCATTGAAAAGAGAATGATGAAGGGGTTTTGTCATGGTAGATATTGCAGATATGAAGACCTGCTGATGAGGTTTTTGTGGGAATTTATCCCTCAATACATCATTCTCATTAGATGAAGGACAGTGATGACATGGTAGAGTGCCAACCTTGATTGCTTAATTCGACTTTGGCAGAGTTATCGACTGGCCTTCCAAGGGGAATATTTCAAAGTATAATTTTGTGACTAAATGATCCTTCACCAACAATGAAAGTCAGCAACGTCACAGCTGACTAGAATGTAAATAAGAATTAAATATCATTATCATGTTCAACATGTTCAGCTGCGTGTTAAACAACAGTGTTCGCTACGTAAAATTGGCGACGAGGCCATAAATGACATGTGATTCACTTCGAGCCGACAGAGAAGGTGGCATAGCCACTGTCACATCAGATGATAACACTGTTACAGTTTATTACCAACATCCAAAATGTATTATATATGGAAATGGCTATTATGAATAAATACTGAGAACTGCTGATGGAAGGGTCCATTATGGTTCCGCGATCAGAAGGTGACGGCGGATTCCATCAAAATTGATGAGATGAAAATATCATATGCCCCATTTACCAATAAATAGTTAAATAAGAGAATAGCAGGTGCCGTGGTTTTGTCTCTTTTTGTGAGAGCTGTCGGCGCTAGCTTTTTTGCCACAGGGACGAGATACAACAGTACCGGTACATCTTGACAGAATTGGAACAGGGTTTGCGATACTGACAAGGTAACCAGGTTTTTGCCTAAAGGTCTTTGCTTAAATGTCAGAATGAACACAGGTGTTATCTACAAACCTTTCAGGAGGGCTGTCAGAATGGCCAGGTCGATATCCTGACACGGACCTTCACCCATACGGAACACCGTGATCTAGAAATACAAATTCAATATATCAGACAATCAGCTACGGGCAGCCGAACCAAAATCCAATAACGTCTACGATATCTCTCCCTTCTCTTAGAGCGTAAAATGTACGGAGGAATTGATGAAATATGTCAAGGATTTTCTGGTAATTCCATAGTGTGAATGAATGATATCTGATAGGTGTCATCGATGACAAATTTCATAGTCCAGATAAAATATCCCAACACGGTCATTTCTTGTCATAAATCGCTACGTAGCTTTCACCATTTCAGCGCCAGAGTATTTTGCATGAGTTTGCTTGAATGTATTGTAGAGTCCTGCAAAAGCAGTACCGGTACAATGATGTCATTGCTGCGACATGTAGAAATGCAATCGGAGCTGTCAGTCAGTTGACCAATAGGTGTCACTGTGGCCCAATTCAATACCTAGTGGACCCATTCAGGAGAACTTTCTTTTGTATTTGTCCGCTAGAACTTTGCTGCCATCTTTAGACAACAAACGTGGCTGACCCGCTCCTCTTACACTTGAAAACAGCATCATGATATCAAGTGACGAAAACCTTTGGCAGCCTGCGTCACTAATGGAAATTGGTATCAAAGCCTTAACCCGCTGTCCTTAGTGCACAAAAGATTCAATGAGGGTGAAAACATTTTGGGGACATCCTGTAGCTGTCTATTTCCTCACCAATTCTTTCTTCTTGCAACACATCATGAGTTCTATAAATAGTTTCTCGGCTTGCTCACGCGTGTACTGGAATGTTTTCTCGATAGTCAAGATCAACTGATCCCGCAGTGTCTCCGGCATCGTCCTGAAATGACATTAGGCAACAGGTAAACGTGGATCAATTTTCACGGGAAATGTGCTACCTTAATCACTTTTCCAATACCTGTGGTGAAGATCAAAATGACACCGAAGATGATGATGATTCGGGGAAAAAAAGCAAGGTTGTCAGGATGAAATTTCAGACACGTCGTATGTCATCGACACCTGATTAGGGCAATTTGGACATGATGGAGGTAAAGAGACTCGCCCATAACCTCACACTAACAGGATTCGAACTGGAATCTCTTGAAATGCAGCCGCATACCACAGCCACAACACCATTTTGGTCGTAAAAACCGATGAGAGGCAATCTATGAGGTGACCCTCATCCATCTTGTTGCCCAGTCATGAACTAATCCATAACCTATGATACTGCTGTGTTGCACGTCAGCTTTTAACCAGACAAAAATCTTATAATCTACGTGCCAATCTTGCAAACAATCTGAGGGGGATGTGCTCCCATTTTTTCATGGTGGGTTCATTGAACTTTTGTATGATAAATCACTAAATATAGTCACTCAGAATTCAATGCTAAGTGGCTATCATGTCTTCTACTCTTTCTACAAATCTGCGAAATGCGTTTAAAAAAAGAAGCATTCAATGACATTACTACGATTCTTATTTTTCAGATTTCTTTGCAGCAATATTCTGCTTCCCAACAACAAATAAGAGTCGAAAGAATGTTTACATGGTATGTAGGTGTCTAAGGTGATACTTTCCTAGGACAATGAGGAAGTGTAGGAACACTTTCTCAGAATGATGCGTCACCAGTTGGGAGACGAATGATGGATACACATGTAATACAAATTCTTCCATTGTTTGCCTTGGTAAAAAAGGCTGGACTTTGGCACGGCTTGGATATACTTAAGGCTAAACAACTAAATGGCTAGAGTACCAAAGAACACTCCCTTATAATAGAAGCAGAGGCAACCATCCTTAATAATACTCTATTATCCTTTATGAGAAAATAGGTGTGGGAAGTTTCCCCAGGTGCAATTTGAAAACATTTATATCACTGCAGATCAACAATAGCATCCTTGGCTCTTCCAACAACAACGGGTCATATCACAAAATGCAGAAGGAAACCAGAGCCCTGGGAAAATTTTCGCCTCTATCACATGGGGAATGTTGCTGATGGTAAAGGGGAAATGAACCTACAACCATGAGGGTTGATCTGGGTCGCTACTTTCAATTCGCCAAACTGACTGGGACGTTCTATCAGCATGTTTACTCCGCCATAACGAGTGTAACAGATGTGGGGTATTACCAAAACAAGATTTACCCTCATCACAGGTAGATCTGAGATGAGAAAGCAATATCTGTTCAGGAGTGACAGATATTGATCAGCATCCAAAACAACCCTGATTAATAATCAACCCGTCTCTCGCTTGCCATTACAGATGACAAATAATCGACGAAGGAAAAAAGGAATAACTCGAGCGTAATATCTCCAAAGCATACCACGCATGGTTTCCTGCTACCGGGAGAAGCCAAGTGAGAGTGACTCGAATATTCTACTCTCTCCTTTGCCTTTCACTCAACCCAACTTAACCCCCAATTTTTGAGGTGGCGAAGGCTCATTGATGTCGCCTCCAGAATCATGTGACTGAATAAATCAGATCGGGAATGAATCACATGGGACTGAACTCAAGACCTCAGAGGTGAGAGGCCAATGTATTGCCAACTGACAGTACAGGGATGTGGACCATATACTGTGCCAAGGGTTATCTATAGCCCTTTTTACACTAGATGGGTTGAAGTGCGCCAAGCTCAACTCGGATCGAGCCCGCTTTGAAATGGCTTATTATACTTAACGAAATGACGAAATAAAGAAATAACGAAATGACGAAATGCCAATCTCGTCCCGAATAAGGCCGCCTCACACGATGTATACCATTGACCTACATACTGCTTTTCTGTATTGACGGAACAAGGTTGCATTTTCCTGTGATATTCACCTTGTCGGGAGCATTCATTTCATAGGGCATATACATTTCATAGGGCATATAAACTCCTCTTCTTTCAAGGGTCATTGGGTGACCTTTGTCATAAAACGGATCCACTTATGACTGCTGTCACCTAAACTCCGAGGTGACAAGAATTCGAAGAACTTCAG
>NMRB01000071.1:653384-667825 GCA_002633025.1 Notospermus geniculatus
TGTCCGCTCTTGTTCTGCTTCCATTACAAAATTGCCGGGTTTAATAAGTCCGGTTCTATTAAGTGCAGGTCTATTAAGTTTGGATAGGTCATGCACAGTCGCAAGCGACCGTGGAGCCACCTGTAGCCGAGCATAATACTACAAATAGATCCGGTGTTATTGCCATTCCACTACAAAATTTATCCGCATCGAGATTCGGAGTATGATCGGCTACCGGTATGCTATCCGAACTAAATAGATCCGCACTTAATAGAACCTGACTTATTAAACCCGGCAATTCTGTAATGGAAGCAGAATAAGAGCGGACAAATACCGGCTTTTTTGTAGTGGAAGCACAACTTATGCTGTCCGAACTAAATAGATCCGCACTTAATAGAACCGGACTTATTAAACCCGGCAATTCTGTAATGGAAGCAGAATAAGACAAATACCGGCTTTTTTTGTAGTGGAAGCGCAACTATAGTCATGACAACAATAAGGAGGAAACCATGAAGATCCCTGAGGATTCAAACACTTCGAGGCATAGAAATGCTGGACTGTCAGTTTTTTATGTTACCTTACGAGAAATAGCCAAGATTAGGACAAATCTTCTTCTGAGACATAGATAACGTCATTTGGTCCTTCTTAAATCAAGGTCATACGATGGGCAGTTCTCTCTTGAGTGTGTTAAGAAAGGTCAGAATGCAATGTTGACTGTCACAACCAGAACTCACTGAGATTAACCTATTCAGTCCAAGAGAATCAAATGTTTTTGGCTACGATGCATCATACAGAGGATTACAGAGTGACATTACCACTCAAATAAAACACTCAAAATAGTGGTATCGTCATCGTCATTCTGCTCTCTGTCAACTGTCTTTAGAATTTTGAAGGGGATGGATAAGCTGAAGCCATAGTCATGACAACAATAAGGAGGAAACCATGAAGATCCCTGAGGATTCAAACACTTCGAGGCATAGAAATGCTGAACTTTCAGTTTTTTATGTTATCTTAGGAGAAATAGCCAAGATTAGGACAAATCTTCTTCTGAGACATAGATAACGTCATTTGGTCCTTCTTAAATCAAGGTCATACGATGGGCAGTTCCAATAAATATGGATAAACCTTGAAATACAACTGGTTTGTTGTTGACGGCTACGGAACACGCAATATAAATGCAGCTCATTAGGTGAATGAGGCAGGGGAAATGTCATGATCGACTTTTGAATCTGGGTAGGATCAACAGCAAATCAAGATGCATGTCTTTTGGTTGATGAGGTGCTACGGCTCACCTGGTCTGTTCAGGGCCGACAATAAAGGACATTGATCAAGTATGCCATTCTCCCAAATTAATCTTACGACTGGTTTCCACTACAGCATTTTCTGCCACATTCTGCCGTGAGCGGTGTGGTTTTCACGGGATCTGGAGAGTCATTCTACAGTTTAACCAAACATTTTGCTTGGTGTTTATCCTGATGCCTGTGAAAACTGGATCTAAAGACACTCACTTCAAATTGCAGCGGGAAACGCTACAAGCGCCAGGAAAACGGGGCTTTTAAGGTACATTTCTTAGTGACCTCAGGAAGGCCTTCATTGTGATAAGGGCACCACGACTCCAGCAATGAGTGACCCCAATACAATCAACAACCTTCAGAAGGAGGCTTTCTCGCCATCAGTCTCATCTAAAGAAGCCTAATACAGCGGAGGGAGCAAAGAGCCATCAAATTCTCCTTTCAGACAATTAATCAGTATTCTTTGTGCTGGAGAAATCAACGTGATTGGAAGAGGATTGGTGTCTGTGTGAAGAATGAACCAATCCTTTTGCTAAGGCCACACCAAATTAATTGTTTGTTTAACGGATTTCCCTCTCATGCTGAAAATCCCAAAAGTAAATAAAATTTTTTATCCCGCCCGCATAGATCGTCCCGACCTAAAGTGAAAAAAAAATTAATTACCATGTGGTAAGTAGTCATTTTATTTTTATTTCATCTGCATCATTTCATGATATTGGTGATTTGTAAGAATAAAATCATAAACATTGATGTTTTAGCCTTAAAAATTTGTTTTATTTCTATTTTCATTTTGCCCTCATGCTAAAAAGTGGCCGGAAACTGACGTTTTAGCATAAAAAATTCATTTTATTTTTATTTTTATTTTGCCCTCATGCTTACCGGGTATATTGGGGAGCCAAAAAAATCCGTTAAACAAACAATCAATTTGGTATGGCCTAAGAGGACATTCTGTGACCATCACTTCCTTTTATCTTTTGGAAATCTTGTTCTGGAACTTGTCAGTTGAAATGATGAAGTCATGTAAAATGTCAGAGTGGTGAAGTGCAAATATTGGGACCTATCACCTCTGAGGTTCATTCTTCAATCCCCAGTTGGCCCCGCTCTTCATGTGATCGAGCGTCTCTCTTTGGTCTCTTGGTTTCAAATCCGATGCTTAAAGCCCCACAGTATTGAATTTTACGATATTTTCAAAAAGTTAGGAGAGTGCACATAGAGGTCTCAAAGCCTCGTGAAGGTCCCCAGAATGCTTGCCTGATGCGCACTTCACAGAATCAAGGCCTAGTTTCAGCACACATCAGAAAAAACTGCAGGGAGAGCTCTAATGTATTCAGACAGAGCGTAGTACATTTTACACTACGCTGACGTCGTGACGTCGTGCGAGAATCGCGGCGATGATTTGCGTTTTTCACATTCAATACAGTGGGGCTTTAACCACTGTGCTCTCCTTGACTGAGACGGTTAATCATGACCTTCCCTGCCAACTGTCTGGCATGTTTTTCATACAAACGACTTGAAATTCATGATGATCAAACAGCCTTTTATCTGGGACTCATCAAAACTAGAACTGTGACCACCTTCAAGAGTTAATTCATAGCAATGGCATGCACGAGACGGGGGGGGGGGGGGGGGGNCAACATCAGTACAACTCCTCTTACCCCAATTATGAGGCCAATACCCCCTCTCATTAGTTTTCCCCGAGGACATATGTGCCACTTGATTTGTAGATCAAATGTTGTCATGGTCAACAGTACAACGAATGGAGGAGGGATTATCTGATTTCAAGGGCAGATGAAGGACAAAGGAATACCACATGATCAGAAGTCAGTACCGATGGCCAATATCAAAGTTTAAAAAGTTAAAGTTTTGGGTTTATATCAACTACGATAGAGGTTCTCATCCGACTTTACACTTTAACCCCAGTCAGTCTGTCCTTAAAGTAGAACTCAGATGAGCTGCCCATTCAGTGCTACAATCGAGCATTTCCGACCGGTACCCATTTATAACCTGGGTGGAGAGAGGCCAGTGAGGCAAAGAGACTTGCCCAAAGTCTCACACCCAGTGGGATTCGAACCGGGGACCCTCTGACCGCTAGTCGGACCCGAACCACTACACCACTGGGCTCCTCAAAGATCTTGTCCAACTGAAAGACACAAGCCACTTGCACTGCCTGAATCTATCATGCTTGGGAATGCCAAGTGCAGGAACAGCATAACACTTCATTGTCATGTGTTGCACCATGGATTTTATATCCTTCACATCGCATGCGGCTTAACCAAATGTCAAATAGTGCCATATACCAAAATAACTTCCTGACACCTTTCTTCTTCTTGTGTAAGAACATCATATGATTTGTTGACATAGAACTATTGTGCATGGGGTAAACATGATAAAAATCTTCTCACAGAATTATTTGATCGTTTCTACAATCATGACTTTAATAAACCATCATCGGTTGCACCATGGATTTTATATCCTTCACATCGCATGCGGCTTAACCAAATGTCAAATAGTGCCATATACCAAAATAACTTCCCGACACCTTTCTTCTTCTTGTGTAAGAACATCATATGATTTGTTGACATAGAACTATTGTGCATGGGGTAAACATGATAAAAATCTTCTCACAGAATTATTTGATCGTTTCTACAATCATGACTTTAATAAACCATCATCGGTCCCAAACTCGCTCCAAGTCAAGTTAACTCAGGGGAAAATCAACTTATCTCACACACAAGAATCAGTCAAAGAAACACCGGTACTGAGCATGACTGCAGGTCCATCTCCCCATAACTAAATAAAATTCATTTGCTGAACCACCTACAGAAACTTGTTACACAGCAAAGAAACAAAGCACGAAGACAAAAAGACAGCCAATTGTAACACCTCATGATTTGAATGACAATTGCTAAAGAAGCTGCCCAAAGCTATACAAACAGGCTCGTGCGTCAAGAAATTCTCCACGGAGCAAAGAAAAAGACGGCAATCAGCACGGAAAATACTGTTACAGCACCCCCCCCCCATATCATGGCACACATCTAAGTAGAAACATTCTATTCAACAGCATTCTTTTGAAATTCGACCGATGGCAATAACTCCAGTCAAGTTGGTTTCTTTCTCACAGCACCCTTTTTCTCCACAACTCAAGAAGCGATGTTGAACATGTTCACCATGACTGGATACGACCAAAAGTTCAGAATCTTTTTCAGTGGAACAAAAGACGGTTAAGATCAAAGAACAGTTGTCTTCAAAGGATAATGATTATGTTGTGGGTGGGAGAGAAACCAGGAGGATCATTACCATAAATGACGGGCACAATGGAGACTGGAAGGTCACATTGACCTAGATAAAATTCAGTAGGTCACATTGACCTAGATAAAATTCAGTAGGTCACATTGACCTAGATATGATATCGTCATTAATATAGAAGGGAGTAACCTTGAAGTGACATGAACCAAGTCTGACAAGTCTGGTTCAAGAGCGAACAACCTTGTCATAGTTCATCATCGTTCACCATTAAAAATCATCCTTCTGCCACATAATCTAATCCAAAAGAACAAAAAAAACCAGGTTATTTTTGTGGTAATTTTCTGGCCTCAAGGTAGGTGTCAGTGCAAATGACAGCCCTGTTAATGTGGCTGTTTTTATTGAGGATAACTATGGTGATCAGGACAGTCCAACTGACGGTAACTTTTTCTAACGAGGGAAATGTTTAACCATGATATGATGGTGACACACACCGCATCACTCCTGGACATAATCTTGCTATGTGATAGGAACATAATAATGTCAAAACCCCTGCAGAATATTGCAAGACGCTTACCACCCGCCGAGTACAAAAACATCACATTTTTTGCACCATTTATGAGATAAATATTAATACCAAAGAAAACTAACTTCTTTCACCGTTAGTAATACAGTGCTCTCAATACCTGGCTTCGTCTTATTGGAAGGAAGCCTTTGTCATAGGAGGGCGTGCAGCTTATCAATCATCCTGTGAACATTGAAATGGTGCTGCTGGAGAAATTGCATTTTCAGTCATTCACTTCACAGCAACAAACTAGCAATAAGGTTGTGATTAGCAACTAGGACATGGACCGTCAGCAGAAAAAGCCAATTTCATCAGAAAGAGAAGATACTATCGGTCTTACATGATGCCTGCAGCGAGAGATATATGACAATTCTCATTCACACTGATTATAATGCAACCTTGAAAATCAACAACTCTAAACAATCTATAGCTCTGTGAGCTAGTATCTGGGGGTCGGCAAACAATCCAGGATTTCCTGTTTCTTCTTTTTGGAAACGGCATTCATTGTACGATCTGTTATGAATGATTTATGACAAAAGCCTCCAAGGGCACACTTCATGGAACATCAATATCAAAATATATTCATGCTTTTGGCACTGCATACGATAAATTCCATTCTAGAAAATATGTTATGTAGCTTTTTTAGCCAGAATTAGGACCAGGCATTGTTAATGCTGCTCATTCAGATCTACATGTACCGGTATTGCAACAAACCCCCCAAGAAATTCTCGTACAGGAAGCAGAACATATTTTTGAAACCTAAGACTGGTAATGGTTCAACATTTGATATGATTTTCCATACAAAAATGGTATCACAGAAATGTTTTCCAATATTGGCTGCGAGAACCTTTTTCTCACCTTGCCAAAGGGAAATACACGTGGGAACAGCATCAATCGTTTCATCAATAGAGGTTATACTAGTCTTTCATTTAGCATTAGGCGTTCTTCCTACACAATCTAGAATTTCTCTGATTTCAGGAAGCGTGAGGGGTTACCAAAGAAAGCAGGAAAAGGCCCTGTATCAAACCATTGATTGATCAGCAACTGATTTCTGAACCATTCCAGCTCGACAGGGATTCGGGGTCGGCTGTTTAAAACCACTTTCTACATGTATGCTCACAGTTTCCAATGAAGTTCTTGAACGATTCAAACCTGATAAAGACACACAAATGGAAAATATTGATGTCTCTTGAGCAGTAATCCGAAGAAAATTGGGTCCATTATAGTTGCAGCATCAAGACATAAGGACTGCTTTTAGAGTACAGAGTAGCTTTTCAGACAGATAATGGACTGTCATGGGACCAAGTAACAAGGAAAGACTGTCAGAGACTGGAAGTGACAAGCAATTGATCTCTTTCAAATGTCACCTTCAGAGCACATGCAGCCGATAAAAAGAATGTGGAATTGACCGACGGCATTGTAACACAAGATAAATGCTTGAACATGATCGATGCGACAACGAATTTCTCATTTTGCGATTGCCAGCACCAGGACTGAGGTTGTGGATTAGCTAGTTCCTTTAGTGATCTGATACTATTGTCGGACGATCACACAAGAATTACGGTTTGGGAGCATTAAGCACTCCAACTATCATTGTATCACGCTATGGAGTCAAACTCTGATGAACGACATGACTTACCGGTACCTACAAATCACAGGAATGGGACCGAGGATACATAAGATGGTAACATTCTTCATCATTTCACCATGGGACTCTGCCACTGCAGCACACCATGGCAATCAACGAATAATTTCACGCTAGATTGCCTAGAATGAGTTGCCACTGTTAATAAGCCTGGAGTGGCACTAATGCCTGTTTAGAAAAGTCTGACACCTAAGGGAATTCCACTGGCACTGCGTCACATCACGCCTTGTGTTTTTTTATACATCTTTTAAACCAACGTGGGAAATTATCACCAATAACGGCGAGTTGAGTGCTCCTTTTTGCTCCTCTACTTTGAGATGTTTTCTAAAACTCTTCGTAATTTTATCCCCAGATGAATAAGACTTTTAAAGTGAGAAGCGTAGGCAACAGTTCAATCACAAAAGATAATGAACTGAACAAATGGTAAAGCTAATGCAACAGCTTTGGTTTCTAGCTATTTCAAGTTTTAGCAACTCCTGAAAACATCAGGTGTCATATTTATATCATTGAAAGATTGACAAGTGCTGGAAGGAACTCCGTAATCCAGGATGATGGAGGCTTTCTCAGTATACCTCTATCCCAATGGGATTGAGAATGGCAGAACAATATAACGAGATACCCACCATGACGCCAGAGAAAAATCTCCGCACTTGTCTGACAATAGTGAGATTTTTCGTATGCGTGATGTCTGACCGCCAGATTCCAATGGACGTCTTTTAATTAACTCAGCAACTCCAAACTGCCCAAAAGAAGGATCCCTCTAAGCAGCATATCTGACCATTTGATTACAACTACAAGTAGCCAATAACCCTTCTCCCCGAAAAATATTTGATATCCTGTGTCAAATAAGATAGGGATTATCTTACATCAATAAGAAAGGGTTTCCTAGTCCATTTTTCCGGCGTCAATCTATTTTTATCCTCTTATGTAGAACACCAAAAAGCTTCTTAGCAAAGAAGAGAAACAGGCTGGGAAAATTTATTCATGTCTCGAGTGTCAGGAACATGCCACGAATAACAAGAAATGCATAGTTGCTGATAAAGCAACATTTGGAGCACACGTCAGGAAGAGAATTAACTGAACATTTGGTTTAAAACTTTTTCTCCGAGATATTGGCCCTAATCGAATCTTTGATCACAGATCAAGACGACTTTGCCCCTGGTCTTCCATCCAGAATGCTTGTCACCGCCAGATTACTTTCAAGTCACATTCCAATCTTCAGATTACAATGCTATCACCAATTGGGCTGTCAGAGATAGAATGGAGATAACACACAGCCTCTTGATATGAGGTCTTGGTATCATATCGTATCACTCCACACTTAGGCCACTTCCTGATGCTATCGATTGCCGTTCGTTTTTGATACGGTTCTTGTACACAGCAGGTAAACATGGTGATCACGGGCGACATCACCCAACACTTTTCATTAGAATAACGAAAAAAAAATTTGGCACAAGAACGTGCTCCAGGAGATCACAATCTGCTGCAGTCACACAAACCTTTGAAGTGAACAAACACTGGACGATTTTTGCGTCACGACATGGTGATATTGGATAAGGGTGATTGCTTTTTTGCATGGTTCGCAATCGGATGTGTTTATTGATGAGCTGGATTAGTTTAAAGACACTTTGGGTAACGATAAAAATCACACATTATCATTAATCAAATGTATTCTAATTTGGGGCAGAACACCCAGACATCATCATCAAACTCAATCGAGAAGCTGCCAACCAAAATGCCTCTTTAATGCAAAGTGTTGTTTACATAGGACATGACTGTGCACCTCATTCTGTATACAATATGAACAAGTAATTATAAAGCCACACATGACTAAACCTTAACTGAGGTAATCAAATTCACTTTGTTAGTCAGTACGGACAAGAAATTGTTTGCCTTTAGGGATGTGGCTGGAATAAAACCACGGATGAAGAACGTGGAATGGGAAGTGTTAAACTTATCTATATATTTCCTTTGGAGAGAAACTGATAATCCAAACCAAATAACTAATAACTAACATACCAAATCAAGGTAACAAGATTGTCTGAAAGGAATGAAAGAGTTGGTAATGAAATTGTACCTAGATGATGTACATGTATATTGAAATCAACCTATCCAAATCTAAGACAGCGGCATGGTGTTCCATAGAACCCAGTTAAGTACTAACAGAGTATTAGGACGCAACTTGATGACAAGATGAGAGAACACTTTTGCTCAACAAAAAAAGAACAAAAAAATTTGAAATGGTTTTAGGCCTAGCTGAGACTCAAGGAACATGATTCAGGGACTTTGCATCAAGGAATTAGCAACACTTGCTCAAATAAATCTGAAATACTAGAATAGAAATCAGAACCTGAAATATGAACAACTTGAAGGTTAGCGCTGCCGGAGCAAAACATGGCTTACAAAAACTGATGCCACATTTGTATCTGGTGAGAAGATTACCAGAGATTACCCAGGCAACAACATCAAATGCCAAGAAATTTGAACACCTCAATTCAAGAATGCCAGAAAAAGTTAACAATCAGCAACATTTGGATTTTACTGAAAATTCCATTGGCATCGAAATAATACTCTGCATATAGATTTAATTTGATCTACCAGTATATCATTTTGTTAGGAGGAGGAAAACTTTTGAGGGAAAGAATGTCAACTCACTTGTCGATATACGTTGTTGCGATATGTACTTCTCGAGCCTCCTCCGCAGTAGAATCTCACTGCCGTATTTTCCCACAGTTCCATTGTCGACCAAAAGGAAGTATGAATGATTGCTGTTAAGTACTGCATTGTTGGTTTTCGGTTTGGCGATAGCGTGATATGGACGAACAACCTACAAGGGAAGGGAAAGGTAACGATGACAACAACAGTTCACAACGTTAAAGACTTCATGCTGCTTTACCGGAGAGAAGGAAATAAAAAGAAAGACCAACTCGATTTTGAATCAAAGCAAGAAAGTAAAAAGATGTTCATTTTGCTTGCTTGGTACACCTTGAAGGCTAACAGCATCAACGTTCTGTCACATATTTTTTTCGCTCTACTCACATCCCTGCCAATTAGATCATCCCTGTTCTCCACAACACCCCAGGGGGCGATGCCAATTGTTACCACCTTGTTAGATGATTTGACGGATCGATCGACGAGCGCATCACCAACATGGCGCATCACACCTGAAAGATAAAACAAAGGCTGCCAGTTGAAAACAAGACATTGATACCAGTAATGGGATTCTCGCAATTATTCATAGAACTTCATGCTCTTGGCTTGTCTGTCATAGCGAAAGGGAGGGAGGGAGAGAGAGCAGTTAATAGGAAATCCTCACGGTAATGAACAGCTAAGGGAGAATTTTTTTCATTGTTGGACTTCTATGTCACAACGTTCCGTATCTTCCTCTGATAGACCACTCAGTCCAGTTGACAGACTTCATTTAGCCGGATAATTACAAATGCAGAATCATGTGTGGGTTGCTTGTTCTAAACAGCAAATTTCCTTGTAATAGCAGAGTAATGATGTCTGGAAATTGTTCAGGCATACAACCAATTCGGATCATCTCGTCCAGTATCACAGCAACAGACTTTTTCACAATAGGGTCACATCATCAGAGAGCAGTAATGAAACTAATCACTCAAATCACCAATTTTCAGACATGACAGAATGTCTCCGTTCTGAGGTTGTCATGAAATAAACTTCATTGCTGACCATCCACTGGCAACCAGAACAAAAGATGTGAGCTGCACGTCATCTCCCAGCAAGGTTTTTACCTCTACCGTCTCTTCCTCCATTCACAATGCACTTTGTGTGCGAGTGGATGAAGAGGAGTGAGACCAAAGCCCTGCTGTGGGAGGATGCTGCTGGTGCATATGGAGTACAGCCAACAGAATGATGACTAAAACAGTTTTTAAAAGTGATACAATGATGGATTACACCACTGAATCAAGTCCTCAATACAGCAACGAGGATGATGTCATTAAATCTAGTTCCTACAAACGAACATCTGCAGGTGCAAAATAATCCTCAATATAGCCTCGTCTAAGAATGGTACGTTTTTCAGCAAAGGATATATATTACCATCATCAGAATTGTAATTTTTTTTAGTTCAATCAACTGAAAGGTTTAGGTGAATCCAAGTACAGACATAGATGGTCACCTGACTGAAGGTCACACCATGGAACTATTAAAAGAATTTGTTTCCAGGACTGCCCACAACATAATTCATCACAAAAGAATGGCACATAATACACCAACCAAAGAAAGGAACTAAGATGATGCTGGCAGGCGTGCTGCAGCATTTTTCCACAGCACAAACAAGGTGCACCTTGGTGATGCTGAGAATGTGAAAACATCATATACTACTGCTACATCTTTGTAGTGAGATGGTAATGGGGCCCAGGAGACTCATTTAGACAAGTTGAGTTAAGAAGTATTCCTTAAAGACCACGAGAGCTTGGTAATGTTCAATATTGGCAGTGCTCATTGTCAGCACTATATTATAATTGGTTGTGTGACTTGTACCATCCTGGAACCCCACAGGTATTGGCTAAAGGCGCCTCTCCACGTGCGAGTTTTCTCATGCAAGTTGGCTCTCCATGGGCAACTCAACTGCGAGCAATAGTTTATGTCATTGGTCCCAGCGTAAGCCGTGAGGAACAAATAATGGTGAATTGCCCATTGTGAGCCAACTTCTGCGATAAAACTCTTACGTGGAGAGGCGTCACAGACTTACGTCACAGACTTGGGCGAAGTCGGAGGGTGTAGCGATGTCAACCCTTGGTAGTCAAGATGACTTGAACAGGTCGTGTAACTCTCGTGTGCATCACTTCACCTGTGTTTTACCCAAAGATGAAGACCAGGAATCCAAATTATCTCACTGATCTTGTCTCAGCAGAGAACTCTGTACATAAATCCTGCACTCAATTCATGAAACAAAAGACACACCAGATACAATAGTGATATCAGGGAGAACTAATTAAGAAATGCAGTTAATCCGTCATGGTGTGACGTGTTCGAGACACCGTCAAAAAGGTCCCTGATCAGAGACCTGTGGTTTGCTGATGTAATCTCATTCTCACTCCCTGTTTGACTGAGATAAGAACTAACCGCAATGAATTCTCACGTCCAAATTCAATATATCTGATGATTAAGGTGTGAAGATCGATTGCTGGTTGCATGATTAGCTGCTTTTTGTGGTCAAAGGCGTGAGCTCAGTAGAAATTGGCTACTGAGAAATACGAAGCTGGCCGTTTTTTTCCAATAAGAAGTGTCTGAAATAATTTCTGCGGTGATGTCTATCAGAAGGTAGTGAGGTGAAGATGATGAAATCTGATATTGGGGATCCAATAATGTCCAATAAGGCACCGCTGAAGCAGGATATTCAACACCAGAATACTAGTCAGGGTACGTTCTTGTTACAAAATAAATCAACTTCTGATGCTCGCCATGAAAATATCAACAGCCCTCGAAAATTGCAATTTACTGAGAGAGGAAGTGCACCAACTAACCATCTGAACCTGATAGTCCGAGAAACGAGCAACTGTCTCATACATAGATCACCACCCCTAAAGCACTCTCTCCTCATAGTCGTTCACTAGGAAAAGTACGATTCTTTCTATCGGTAATATCGCTTGAGAGGTTCGAGTAATTTGATAACGACACGGATACTCCTTGCCTTTGGATGTCATCCAGTGTTCATGGTAAGAAGGCTTGAATTCGTAAGTTGATGCACTGGGGATTCACTAATGCTGAGAAAAACTTCTGATGCACTCTACAGACAGCACGAGGGCATTCCATCATCAATTTGTGTCAAAGACTGAGAGAACTACATACTGATACTGAAATCCACTTTCACCAAACTTTGCCGAAAGCCAACTGGATCAATAAATGAAGAATTCAATCAACTCACATATCAAATTTATTGCCACTGGTAACACATATCTTCAAAACCATTTAAAACTAGATTGAAAAGTTTTAACGAGATGTTATTCGGTAGGAGTAATTGATTATTAAAGAAGAAATGTATCAAAATGTAACAAGAAGAGCTGCCATCGGTTTTACCTGAGCACACTGACAGCAACGGATGAAGAATGAGCAGGGGGTTTCCACCAGAAAATAATTGAGGGCTCGGAATTTCTATCAACAGGAAAAGCCCACTGATGCAAGGTCTTTAATAATTGTGGGCCCTCAGGCAGAAAATGTTCTTCACCTAAAAGGAGTTAGAAGCAATCTCCAGGCAGCTGGTGGTTGTAATTGAAGAATTTCCCAGACATTTTGAACTTCCTTGTGGATACTGATCTGTACCCAACGTACCCTACGGCAGAGATCCTGAAAGAATGAAGGTAAATGTGGACAAGAGCTGATGGGATCGAAGTAGTCCAGTCCAAGAGCAAGGTCAAGTTCAAATGCCAATACAGCAATCAGAGAACCCCTTGCTACATGTATGATATGACAAATTGCCCATCCGTGAGCTACGGCCACCGTAATTAGCTTTAGCCTTGTCCTGAGGCCGCGCCGAGATTATGTCAACAGACCAAGGAGCATAAATTGGAAAAGAACCCTTCATAAGAAGGAAGATCAACTTGCGATTAACCAGCTGGGTAATTCAAACCAGAGGCACTGACATACCTCTGTGACCTGCTACAAAATACGTGTCCAGGATAAATGCAGCCACACACTTTCCGGACTGCAGTACAATTTCGGATGTGTCCATTGTTTGGCAGCGTGGCGGATAATACATGTAACAAGAAGGCTTACTCCACAACGCAGCAGTAAACGCACAAGCAGTGTTTCTGCCAGAGGGGGATACAGGGGTATGTCCCCTCCTTAAAAAGTCAAAGGGTCGTATTTTAGAACGTTCCTAAATATCACCATCGGCAACAGTAGCTCCAAGAGGTGGGCATACTTTTTGCACGGATTTGCTTCAATAATGGACCATTATTGATATCAGATAGAGATACGTCAGATGTACTCACTGCTTTTCGAATGCTTGAAAAAATAGCAATATGGGAATGTTGGAAGATGTCTGCTTGTCTCATCGGCAGGTTATTTACTCAAGAGTATTTATCATCTTAGCACTAACCCAGACATGGATAAAATACCGATGACAGCTAATGTGTTGTGAACCTTACGTGTCGTGAACATTGCGTGACACGTCGAAGCAGATTTCTGAACCTGATGTCACCGGGACATCGGATTCTGACAGTAACACTTCAATCATTGTCATTAAAACCCCACAAGGGCGGAATTTCTTGGATTGGTATCAGATGTGTCCTCATCAGGGCATGACCAGCAAATCCAATTAGCAGGTACCAATCAAGAAATCACCTCGTGTGTCAAGCACGCGATTAACCATCATGAGTGAAATTTTGATCGTCACCTACTATACTCAGAAGGCTGCTAATTCTGGGAATTCTCCCCATAATATGTTATTGCACGACACCAACAGACATCACTTTCACCTCGAATGCATAGTCGGTGAAATCGTTTAACACTTGCCATGGATACCTTAGACAAACAACTTCGATTCCGGTACCATCAGGAAATTCGTCAAACTCTCAAGGAGTGATACCACATAATGGCTCATTAATTCCAACCATATCAAGCTGCAAATTAGTCAGATCCAATGATTAATGCCGCATCAGTCTTGTACAGTCTGACCTTAATGAGGAGTCAACTTCAATCTGCAAAATGAATGCCTGTAGCTGGGCTAATCAATACAGATGAGTTCTCA
>NMRB01000071.1:679630-694486 GCA_002633025.1 Notospermus geniculatus
AGCTGTGGTTACACTACATAGAAATCCCCGGGCTTTTTGAGCCCGTGTCAAGCCCGGGCCTGAAAAAAACCCGCCTGAGACCCGGCGAGCGTCTACACTACTAAAATCTAGCTGAACTTAATTGCTACGCCCGGCGATAGGGTCGCTACTGGCACGCACTCTTCACGAAGAGGAGGCGCTAAATTGGAGTGCTGGCTTTTTACCGCGCATGCCCACAAGACACGCCGCCTGTCGCGGTGTTCAAGAACTAGACAAAGCCCGGGTCTATTGCGTCTACACTACTTAAAAAACCTGCAGGAGACGCGGGTCTAAATTAAGCCCTCCAAAAACCCTTCGAAATCGGAGGGTTCAAAAAGCCCGGACTTTTCATCCCCGGGTCTATTAGACCCGCGCTTTTAACAGGTGTAGACAGAAAAAGCCCGGGTGAGGCGCGGGTTTTTATGTAGTGTAAACAGGGCTTAAATGTGTGATTGAATGCATGGGTTTAGCCCAACTGGAGGTAACAAAAAGCTCCCTTCTCTTCATAACAATAACAACAGCTAATAATAGAAGTTGAGTGATTTGGGATAGAATGGGTCAAAATCCTTTTTTTTTACTTCTTGCCATATTTCTGCAATTTCTAGTGAAAAGTATTTGAACATTAGTATGAGTATATCTATGGAAATCTCTCTCTTGTAAATATATAATCCAAATCCTCAGCTGTACTTAAAAGTTTTGTTTATTTACTTGTGTTTTCAGGGTTTGAAGTTCTATTGTTTCAATTAGTTCAAAAGGAAATCTTTTGTATGTGATAAAAAATGTCTTAGATCAACATATAATCCCTCCAATTTAATTTCAAGGCCACATGTCTCACGGTTTTCCCACCAACCACAAATCAGCAAGGGAACCGCACTCGGTATTAAACAGCAACTTTTAAGGTGTTTGTGGATTTCAGCTGGCACTGCGTGCACAGTTGTAGGTGTACTGAATTTTTGGTGCAGGATTTTCTCATTTGATGACTCA
The DNA here is from genome assembly GCA_002633025.1 of Notospermus geniculatus. Taxonomy (NCBI): domain Eukaryota; kingdom Metazoa; phylum Nemertea; class Pilidiophora; order Heteronemertea; family Lineidae; genus Notospermus; species Notospermus geniculatus. The sequence goes on from NMRB01000071.1 coordinate 680,633, forward strand.
AAGATTGTTCATCAGTCAAACTGAGTAATCTACTGAAGGATCTTCTAATCTTAGGTCACGCAGGGAGAAATTGACCTTTCCGCTTCATATAAATCAAATGACTGGCATGTCTAGAGAGACAGCAGAGAGAGAGACAGAGAGTCTCTCCCATATCTATAGAGAGACAGCGTAAAATCCCTGATAACCCTACCTCAGATCACACCAGAAATACTGAACAACTACAACAAGAAGAGAGAAAATAAACCCCCTGGCACTCAGAAGATTCAAAGAATAATGCGAGAAAGAAAGAACTGAAACTTAATCGGACATAAGCTTCTGACTGATGAGGAAGCAAAGAAACCAAAAGCCCTAAACCAAAATAACTGATGAGAAAGATCATAGGCAAAGATGGTGATTAAGAAGCATAATGTTGCATTTGCTCCTGGCAACTGAAAACACTCTAATTGAAATGTTGGGAGTATCTTGAAACGATTCCATTCTTTATGCTTCCATCATTTCATTTTTTGGCTTTAAGGTGTTGCATCTGTGAAATTAAATCCTGGCACTAGATGAGAGAAAGAAGAAATATAGAGGTTCAGTTCCTTGGCATGAACTTTCCTTTGTCAGTTTTCCTTCCAGTGTATGACACTAATCAATTTCACAATAAAGGATAGTGCCAGCAATCACATAACAGGAAGGAAACTGGACTGAGGCAATCAATATAAAAGGAGGACCATGCCCAACTGAATAGGTGTAAGGATTTCCCCCTCCCAGATTTTCCCAATATGAGAGTGTAGCCATCTATCAACTGCTTTTGATTACCGAAGGAAGCTTCTGATCACCGAAGGAAGCCTAACTGCTGGAGCCAATCAGCAAATCCTGACAGAAGAACATCCTTGAGTCAACAGGTCCTCGTATCTTTACCAAACCACCGCCCAAAACCACATCGTAAGAGCAAAAGGATCCGGCCATGGCTTTTCATCAGCCGCAATCAGAGCTATCCAGACGAGACAATCAATACCCATCAACGCACTAATAGATCAATGAATCGTCAACATGTCCAGCGTCATCCTGATCAAGAGGGCACACACCGTGACAAATCTGATTTCCTCGTGTCTGAGGCAAAAAAAATACCAGAGAATTGACCAAGGTGGAACTTCTTGACGTCTCAATTCTGCAGAGCAACCGAAGTGTGCGTGTTTTTCGGAGATAAGCTTTGGGCTTGATTATTGATGGGTTTTTCTTCAGGTCGAAAGTTTCCATTTCTGAAGGTTCTGCATGGCATATGGTGGCTGATCAATTAAACAATAATAAGGAAAGTGGTTATCGTGATGAAGCCTAGATACCGAGAAAGAGGAATAGATTTCCATTCCATTGGATTTCAATACTTTTGAATTTAGATATTGGCAGCTAACTATAGGTACTAGCACGCAACTATCTGCCTCACTCAGGCGAGAAATTTTATCACCATTTGTTTTCAGACACATAAAATTTGGATCAGACAATCTGCTTGTCATATTCTTTTACTGCAGACGTTGCCTACAGCTGGTTCTCAATACGCCCAACCAGTTGACGTCAATATAAGAGGTCCAACAGCAACAACACCATAGCAACAAGAAATGCAGCAACAAACCAAAGGCTTTCCATGTTCGGCTCAGGTTTTGCCACAAGATGAAGACTTTGTTATGAGGTTTTTTAATGCTTGGCACCATTTCTGCTGATATGGCAAAAGAGTTGGTGAACAAAGGATGACAATGGATGAAAGGAAAAGCATGCAAATAACCCAGGTGATGTAGGAGAGCTGGAGCTATGAGAACGTTTAGGTCAGACCTAAAATCAAGAAACACAGAACGATATCTTTCTGCTCTTCAACATTGTCTCTCACCATTTGGAGATTGCTTGGACTAATCGCAGGGTGCTGAGGGATGCCTAAATACCAGTATAGGCCATTGAACCATCTTTTTTTGAAGATGGGAGACAAGTACCGGTAATAATAACAGATTTCTAAGGCGAAAGACATAGCTTCCTACTGGACTCGAACCCACAGACCTTCACATTAGACATCAATCACCAGCACTCAGGGGCAGCACACCTTAACCTACCATAAGTGGTTAAGGCGTACTGCCCTGAGTGCTGGCGATTGATGCCTAGTGCGAAGGTCCGAGGGTTAAGGCGTGCTGCCCTTAGTGCTGGCGATTGATGCCTAATGCGAAGGTCCGTGGGTTCGAGTCCAGTAGGAAGCTGTCTTTCACCTTAGAAATCTGTCATTATTACTTGTCCCGTACCATTCCCATGGAGATTAAAAGTACAGTTGAGTTAGCCACTCGAGAAATCTTTAATATTAGATTGCTTCCTATTATAGACCACAGAGGACAAATGATCCACAGGAAGTAAAGGCAGTAGAGTATTTTAGTCATAGGAGCTGCTGATTTATTAATTATCAGCCTCTGATCGAAATGGGAAATCGATAAATCTCTGTCTGCAGTGTAGACCAAGGCACCAGTAGGACCATCAAATAAAGTATACATCCATCTCTGATCAGTCATGCGCAGAACTTTCTTCCGTCTCTGGGGAAATGAGGCGATATTGGAGGTAAATGTAGGGTACCAATTTGATTCATCCCAACTTCTGTAAACAGGATGGCCTTCTTGCATACACAACATTCATCAATTCCACATCCATCCATCATTCAACAGTAGTAGATCTTTGATTTGTTCATCATCTCTGAGACCATCTTCAGAAGGCCAGAAAAGTCCAAGTTGCTGAATGAACAAGTACATGTAGGCCTACAACCAAGAGTTCAAAGTCAAGCTGCTCACGATGGGCTTCCACCTCCATCAAAACTGAGTAATCGTAATTGCAGCTGAATTCTACATGTATTTGCCTTTCACACAATCCAAATGAAAGCTGTGCAAGTAAACCCAAAAGTAAATCAAACAGAGCAAGGCGTGGTTCAGGTGGATGGGCGATCAGATTTGGTAGAGGAGCAAAAATGCTGTGCATGCATCAGTGGTGAAGATAATAACTTCGGAAGCAAAACTTGTCCTTGAAGAACCAACATCAAACAGATGGTGATGGAACTGCAGAGAATAGAAAATCCAATTTGGATTAGCGAAGCGTGGAAGTGATTATGTGACCACCATGGGGAGTGACCACCTGTGGTCTTGTTTCAATAATTCAGAAGATTTAATGCGTTTCGATGCGTTTCGGGTGCAAAACAGTTACAAAGTGCTTCAGACACATCAGAGGGAGAACTCTATCAAACGAACCTGACCAAATAAGAGTACGAAGTACCAGAAAACAGCCAAATATGAAACCTGAGACCTGTCTCAGGCACGAATCTTAGACTCAATGACTGCCGACAGGCCCGACACACTGAATCTGAGACTCAAAGACTGCCAACTACACACTGCTCAGCCATCCTCGATTTCACTGACTAAGCTACTGGTACACTGTGTCAACAGATATCCCAGCATTAAATGATTTCTGCATAGGGACATTCATCACTTAACCATGAGGAGCCAAGCAGGAAGAAAGCACTGATGTGCCAATTCCACCTAAAACAAGTTGAAGTCAAAGTTTGGGTTTATAGACTGATATCAACTATGGTAGAGGTTCTCATCCGACTTTACACTTTAACCCCAGTCTGTCCTGAAACCTTTCAGTAGAACTCAGATGAGCTTGCCCAATCAGAGCTACAATCGAGCATTTCCAGTGAGGGAAAGAGACTTGCCCAAAGTACCAGTGGGATTCGAACCCGGGACCCTCTGACCGCCAGTCAGAGACCCGAGACCTATTTGACTCCGAGACACCAACGGGCTCCTCTGACAAATGAAAGTGATGGTACCATTATTAAAAATAGCAGTATTTCAAATACCATGTCATATCGATCATCCTAGGAACAATCCCCTGCAATGTATTTCCCAGTGTTGCCAGTGGAAGCTGAAGCCAACAAATCAAACCCTCATTTTCTCCTAATGATTGAATAAAAAATGTATCTGCCCGAGGCATGGCATCATTAGGGTTTGATTTCTGAAGACTCTGTCTACTCTACCAGTGTTTCACCTGAGGAAACAACACTGCACAGTCATGATACAACCTGTATGAAGAAAAGGGACAGATTTTTCAGTCATAATGTTCTCCTTCGTCAGCAGTTTTCACATGATTTGACAACGTGTGTGACGGATGGGGATACCCATACGAACATCCAGATGATAGACACTGCAACCAAAGACACTGACTGACCTGCTAAAAGGATACAAGATGAGATGTCACAAAACTGTCTTGGAAAAGCTTTGAAATAGAAGACAATATTTTCCACATGCCCAATATGCGCAACTGGCGAACAGTTAATAATAATACAATGGGATCTCAAAGCAAGATAACAGAATGATGTTTTCCCTCCCTGGCTATTTATTAAGTTGAAGTCAATAGTGGTAAGAGGATCTGTAATGTCGATCCTGTAATATCAAAGCATCACCAATACCAACTCAGCCAAAAACCTTTGAAGTTGCAGACAATTCATTTGGGTTCTCTACACTAATACAACTGATAGTAGGTGAATCAATTGGCAAGGGACATTACAGATTCTCTTAGGCTCCATTTCCATAGAGTTCACGTTGACACTTTTCACGCGCCACGCTTCACGTTTTCCTTTCGTTCCTCGATTCAGCGTACAACGAGACACACATTACCTGTCCTGTGACATGCTTTCTCCGAGGAACGAAAGGAAAACGTGAAACGTGGCGCATGAAAAGTGTCAACGTGAACTCTATGGAAATGGAGCCTTACATTATTGACTTAGACCTAAGAAACGGCCACAGAGGGAAAACATCATCTCACTGCACAACTGATCTGAAGCTTTGTGAGTTCAACAAGTGCCAAGGATGTCATCAGAAAGAACTTGCTGGTCCCAGCTGCACAAAGGGTTAGTGCCATAACAGCGACAGCTAAACCGCTAATCTGGGTGTGGCTTAATTCCTGGTACTCTCAGTCTCAGAATTTATACCTTGGGATGACATTTTTCATGGACGCATCTTGAGACTGAGACGTTCGAGTTACTGCATAAACCATGATCACTCCCTTGAGGGCACCTGAATACCGTCTTGGAATGACAATGAAATAAGCTATCGGTAGGCAGAGAACCCTACTGAAGATATCGAAGAGAAGTGGAGTCGTTGATGCTTGTCATAACCTATTTGACTCCAGCACTCTCTAGAGGCAAAATGGATGTCTTCACGTCTGGAATGTGAAATATAGACTCATGGGGGTATGTGCTATGATTTCTGTAATTTCAAGAAACATGTCTTTATAGATATATGATGTATGGTTCACCTTACTGTATAATAAATCATAGAAAAATCAGATAAACAACCAGAATATGTAGAAAATGCTATAAATCTAATAACCGGGAAAAAATGCTGTAATAGCAGCCGGAATAGATGTTCCTTTAAAAAGATATGAGTACATGCTATAATCTGATATAAACTGTCTATAAAACTGTGAATATCTGAGAAGTACTGTACATGTACTTGCCTACAATTCAAGACGATTGGGTTGCCCTGTGGAGCAAGAGATATTTCATATGTAATAGCTTGCGGAGATGGCTATTTATTTTCAATACCAAATAATTCAGCAACAGTTTTGTAGGAACGTAAATCAATTCTATCATGTTCTTTTTTGATTACGTGGCGTACCAGAACAGATAGCCTATTTTCAAGATTCCAAGGCGAACAACATCAAAGCATAAGCTAGATATACTGGTATTTTCATTATCACAACAAAAGGGCTAAATTATGACTGGACTATGAACTAGAAGAAAGTTTGGCAAACCAGATATTCATGACACCTGAATGCATCCTGCAATAGTCAGACATTCTGGGCGTATTCGAATCCTCGTCCTTGACAACATTCGTGCTGACCCAGTTCATGTACCGGTAGTTGCTGACTAAACTCAAGAACGGCGGTCTCGAACGCTGAGAACGCAATCTGAGTTCAGCCAAAAACGTGTTCTTCTCACATACTCCTCACTATCAGTGGAGGCCGAGAAGAACATGTTCCTGGCCCGACTCCGGTTGCGTTCTCGGCGTTCGAGACTGCGTTCTTGAGTTGAGTCGGCAACCACATGAACTGGGTAGCACGAATGTTGTCAAGAACGAGGGAGGAGTGCTTGCTCCTTTCGTTGCTGCCATCGCACACAATGAGGTGACAGAGGAAAGAGCATTGAGTATCCCTGATCAGCACAAGATGCCTGAATGTGAAGTTGGACTGGATAAGCATAGGATGAATATGCTGAAAAGAGATGACAAGAAGACACCATTCCAACCAATTCGCAACTGTGTGGCAGTCTAGGAAAACCCGTCGGAAGTTGCTGAATGATCAACAAGGACTGTCAGATTGCCTGTGCATTGATCTGCTACTGTTTACCTGTTACGTAGTACATTTCAGCTATCGAAATGTGCAGGTTCACCACGACCATACTAAAACACATTCCTTAGTGTGACATTCGGCGGGTTTTCGTAGACCGCCTCACAATTATGATCACATTAATACAAATACTGAACCAAGAATTTCATGCACAGATGGGAGAGTTCAGCTGGTAACTTAACGACCATCCACCTGTTCTAGTCTACAGCTGTGTACAGTTTACAAGCAATAGAAAAACAAGTAAAAATCATGGAACATATGCTAAAAACATACAACATATATCTCTTATGTCTAGACACATGACAACCATGACAACTGGCGATGGACAATGAACACTCTTCTAGGGTGACCAAAGGTCTCTGACAATGCATGAAAGGAATGAACAACGGACAAACATCATTGTGAAGCACAAGAATATGCAAAGAACAGGAACAGATAGGGGATGATAATGTTTGTTGACCGAGGAATGGGTTATGAAACTGGCTTCAAATGAAAAGTACATACATCCCCAAAGGAAAAGTATGGCGGAGACATATGTCTGAACTGGAGATGACAAGAAACATGAGAAAGGTGCGGGTGCTGGAAAAGAAGTTATGTATTTGGCAGGCGATACTAAAATAAAAATAAAAAAAATTCTGAAAAATGGCATCACATCTTATAATACTTGTATTTTAATATTTGTAAAATGAAATCTTGTTCAAGGAACCAACGTGGTCCTGAAAATGAATCCTTGATTGGCTAGCAAGTTTGGCACCAATTCTGACATTCACTATGTCTATTGATCATCGTCTGCATCAACTGAAGAGGTTTCAGAGTGCGGGTAAATTGGGGAGTAGTTTGAAACTGCAGGGGAGTTTGGGGAATGTGGTGAGGAAAAGTGATGACTGCTGCAACAATGTATGCCGATGTGAATCCCAATTCACCAATGTATTTTGCGATCACAGTGCATGGAATTAGTTTGTAAGGCCACGGTTATTATATACTTTGGTTTACGGGCATAAAGATTTTGAACCCAGGTACGGAGGACGAAATAAAAATTTAAAAAAACTTCGGTTCAGTTCATTTTTTGCATTTTCAGCTTCAGAATGACAAGTTAGACAAATCGGAGGAAATAAAAAACCAAATAAATTCTTGATAAATGCCTCTTTTCTGCTTCTTTCCGTCCTCGCTGCCAGAAATAGACATGTGCCAGTTGGTTTTGTTTATTTCTAGCTGTCGTGACTGCTGAAATCAAGGTCGGCGGGAATAAAAACAACTCCATTTGTTTGTTTTTTTCTCAGAAGACCTCATTTGAACTTCGGCGGAAATAAAACGAACTGATTTTCCCAATTTCATTTTTTTTTCGGAATGGCATTTTGCCACGTCGGCGGGCCCGTATAAACCAAAGAATAAAAAAAGTGTGGCCTAATAAATAAACCCCAACACGAAATTAACTGTTTTGTTAATGAATTGGACAATAATGTAATGTGGTAGACAAAGGAAACAAGAGAAGTGAAGAGACAGGACAATTCACGTAATTTCTGAAGAAGGCTCGACTGGACATTTTGGTGAACTCAAATTTCCATGCAGAATAAGTATGTCATGCTGATGTTTTCGGCATTTGTGGGGACCTACCTGTGATTGTGATAACAGGGATGGGCAGATGGACTGAAAAGATGCAAGCAGGGTATACCAGATATCGCACCTACAATATGATTGATCATGTCAACATATTTCAGCTTTGTGCGATAGTTGAAGCCATATTGTTGCAAGGGGAGTATTACCACAAACAATTTCATGTTTGTAAAGGAAATTTGGTTTAGGTTCTCTTGTCTGTCATGTCTGCGGAAGAAGAAATCAACCAAGTTCATTACCCTGCGTAGTGGCGGCGGCCGAATCTGAGTTGGTGTTTCATCACCAGTTTTAGCAAAAATCAGAAGGAAGCAAACATTGATACCTCTTAATTCTGGAAGGGGAGGTGGGAAACCTCTGACATAATGATTGACAATATCTTTGCGACCACAAACATGATGTGATACATGTGTGTTGATGTTCCGATATTGTGTTAAAACAGTGATATGTAAAAAAAATAATGGAAGTCTCATGGGAAAATGAAAAATATACAATATATCAGTAATACAATCCTCAAGTGTAAGAAGTGCCATATATGATATATATCATAATCAACTTCTTACATCATAGTAATGAGGGACCGAGAAGTCATGCTCAGTACAAAAAGCACTTAGTACTGTTGCATGCATTGTTTTTCCTTAGGAAACAACTGTAACAGTATTACCACACCATAAAGTATACCTGGGTACAAGATCCCCTGCGTCGACTCAACGTCCTCTGTAAATTGCTCAAAGTTTTACTATCCAAGCGTGATAGATTAAGATGTGAACTTGACCCCAGTAGATTGAGGGTTTCATGAGAATTCCTCCTGAGGCCAAAGCTAATTGCACTGACTTTTCTGACCTCGAGGTATCTGCTGCTTCCACTGTTGGGTGGCTCTAACTGCATGGCTGGCATCGCTTCATATGGCAAAACTGTTAGTCTCTGATGACCCTATGAAGAGTCTTCTGCTTGATCAATCTTTAGATTCTTTGCTGTGGATTCCAGAAATTCTGCTGCTGGTATCTTTTGCATATCCAATGCAGACAATCCCCAATTTGGGTTTTTAATAGAGTATCAGTCACCAACATTGGGCTATCACCAATTCCTCATGGTTGCTTGAGCATTTGTGTCCATCATTGATTATTTTACCAGCTCCATGTAGAATCCAGTATAAAAGCACGAACTGCAAACCCTCTGCATAAGCAGGATTCTTCAATTAGTCCACTCTTTAAACCGTTCTATGTCCAAATCCAAGAAATCCAAATGATCCAACACGCAAGCTGCAATGTGGTTTTCAAAATCCATGTCATGTTCCTCAATACATGTACCGGTACATACTCCATGATGTGAAGGTATCCATCCACACATTTCCAGCTTTCTACCTACAGATATCTTGGCTCATTGAGAATTCTTTCCCATTCCACTGCAATAACTGAAAGTGCACTGTACTAGATAGAAAACAGCGAAGGAAGGAATAACATTACGTTACTGGCAGTAAAAGTGTCTCAATTGTCAGTACTCAAAATAACTGGTATTTCCAGAAAAACAAAAGAATAGAATATCCTGGTATACATTCACCAACTACCTTCCTCGTCTTTTACCACAACCCAAGAAACCCAGATCCGCTCTGCAGCTCCTATCCCATTGAAATACATAAAATTGAAGATAACAGTCAATATATCAATCCCTTGACAAAATAACCAGATAATAATTATTCAAATGCGCTAATGTCACACATTTCATGAAAACCTGGAGGGTTGCGTAGCAACATGTATTAAATTTGTTCAACTAACTCAATTATTTCAAACATTTAACAGAAAACTCCTCCACTATGTGTTTTGTAACAAAGCATCCCATTGTGTAAAAGGTTGCTAAAAGCCAATCAGCCAATACGGATAAGATCAATGATAGATCAATAGTTGAGCAATCAAACGGTAGAGGGTTATGGCTTGAAACTGATTGGTTACCAGGCATGTTAATCCCTTGGGGATGTATCGCAAAAAACAATAACCACAAGTGAAGGTTGTAATAACAAGAGGCCCATGGGCCTCGCGCTCAGCTGACATTTGATGCCTCAGTTTGATAGGCTAAGGCATAAGAGGTACTGCAGTCTTAGGACAGTTCGTGGATGATGTCAAATTTTATCCACCAAGTGTGCATGTTTGGATGGGATAAAGTCTGCTAATGGGGATGGCGTAATTTTTTAATCCCGACAGGTCGGCGCTGCGAGCGATGTGACCTGAGCGACGTCATTGACGTCATTTTAGGTGTTGACGTTGCGTCATGAGAAAATGACCTGTACATTTTTCTACAGAAATAATGACACAAAAACGTTGCTATTATCGCCATCGTGTCTCTTATTTTAAGAAAAAACCTAATGAGATTAAAAGAAAATTTCATCTGGTACACAATGATGTAAGTTTTACTCTCGGGTGACCAAAACAAACGGGTTATTTTCATGCCAGAAATAAATGGAAATAACGTTAGAAAAACGACATTTTGGTCACAACGCTCGCAGCGACGCCGTGTGGTGCTAGTACTGCGCCGTCCTCTATGATTAGAGACTCGGTCCAATACAATTTTGCCAAGAATGAATCACATTTACTTTTTGGAAAGGCTACGGTTTGCATACATGTGTAAGAGAATAATTCATTTGTCTGCTGTGGCGAAGACTTCGCTGTTCTATGATTTCGACAGTTGATCCCTAATTGCCATTCCTATGCTGTGTCGGCTGAGAGTGAGTTCTTCAAATTCAAGACACTTCCTTGCTCCTCTCTTTAGCAACAGCAGCATCAGTGATCTGGGGTGCTTCGGCAACCAGGATCGATCTTGAATAGAGTGGGAAGGGGTTAAATTGTACACGACAGGCCTAAAATCCTTGGTGAATCGAGATACATGTCAGATCTTTATTACACCACCCTTGGTTGGGAAGGGGTTAATATAGCATGATACCGTACAATACTAGGTATTACACCCCTTGGGTGCTGGGAAGGGGTTAAATTTTAATGCTGCAAGATAGGCGTACAATCCTTGGTGAATCGAGATATATGTCAGATACCGTACTTTATTAGACCACCCTTGGTTGGGAAATTATCAGTAAGGGGTTAATGTAGAATGAGACAATCCTTAGTATTAGACCCCCTTGGGTGGGAAGGGGTGAATTGATAAAGAGCTTATTAGACCCCCTTGGGATTAGGTGGGAAGCGGTTTATCATGTTGAGGTTCTTGGTGAATCAAGACCGTGTCCCTTTAATATTATTGACACCTTTACAAGAATTAATCCAGGGTGAATAGGGAGCTATAAAATCATCATTGCCATTATTCTTGTTTGACTTTGACTTGCTATTCTATTTCCGCAACCCATAATCCCAATATGCCGAGGACTGGAGGGAGGCTTCTCACTTTCGCCAGACGTGTCTTCGTCTTCGGCAAAATTCACACGGCAGTCCTGGAATTAGCCGGATTCCACATCCTGCACAACAATCTAAAAACAGTAAAAAGTTTGCCCACGTCAACAAAGAAATTGCCAGGTGAAAATCATCTTCGTTGCATGCGTTGATTTTTCATCATATGGGGAAGAATGTGAGTTGTGGTATTTTGCCGTAATTTGGCTGACATTTCATGAGCACTTCGACGAGATTCGAGTGGTGGTTCATGGTCATGCCTTATTTTTACTAAAGCCTTTATTTTTACAAATAATTGTTCAATTATTGTATCCTGCACCTTTTTCTCAATCATCTTGCTTAGTCTACTTGTACATATATCTGTTCCGTCTGTCTTTTCTTGCACCTTGCACTTAGTTTATTGTAATCAATTGCCTATGAGAAATGTATTCTTAAAGCTTCAATAAACTATATTTGAATTTGAATTTGAATTTGAATTTGCCAATTGGTCATTCTTCGTTCTCTCGCTACGATAGAGGATCAGAGGCCTCTGACGTCATCAGAATCAACCCAGTGACGAGCCTTCCGCCTCATTACTTATTCACTGTGATAGCCGAGGGCAGAGCAGGCGATCAACTGTCGAAACTCACAATGCCAGGGCCATTTAATTGGTAATCATTGCGTCATTAGGTTCTTAGAATGAAAAAAAGATCTTACCTAGCGTCTCATTGTTTAGATGTGCTGAACTCCTTCGAAGTAGACGATTGAACTGCTGAATGCAGACTCCTGGCCTTAGCTGTGAATTCCAATGATGATGACGTCAGACACTGGCAAATGATACGCTGGCGCAGAAGGCGCGAAAATTCAAATACCCCTGTTTTTTATTTTGTTGAATAGCGCCCCCTGGTGAACAGATCTGGCATTAACTTCCCTTTGAACTGATGTAGAATATATCAACCTATCTATCCCATCACTTTTTGTCTACATATTTATCATAGGGACTGAGATATTGCGATATTTCACTTTACACAAAACGCCCCCTGGTGCGCCTAATATAGGTCAAATTGCGCTCATTTTTTGTTTCCGAGGAGAGTTCACCAAGGGCTACCTTCAGATGTAATTTGGAGTCTCTAGCTATTACGGTTACAAAACGTCGGGCATAGTTGGACAGATGGACTGCTGGACTGCTGGACTGACACCCTGACGCCACTGAATACCTATATGACTAGCTCCGCTGACCTTTGGTCAGCTGAGCTAAAAATTGAACTGTGTTCAACTACAGGCCGAGGTCTTCCACACTTCCACACACCGAAGCATTTGCACCAAGACCCGAGACCAGTGATAAAATACATGTACGTATATGATGTAGGCTTAACACAGTATATTTCATACTTGTCAATGTCATACGTGTACATTTATGTTAATGATCTGATACCCTGGAAATTGGATTACCGGTATCTGGAAGTTGAATCTCAATTTATGCTTTTTTAAACATCACTATAACACAGCACATTCAGGAAACTTTGAGAAAGCATTGACTCATGATGAGACACTTTGGACATTTGACACCAATACTTTAAACAGACAATTTAGACCCAAATAGCATCTAGGCCTATTTGGTACATCTAAATCCTTTACCAAAAATATCGATAACAAACAATACATGATTACAAAGTTCACTTGTTGTTCAAAACCATTTTTCCAACAACAAAATGATCAGAGATGCCTGTTTGTGATATTTCACACCTTTTGAGTCTGCTCACTGTAACCTGGTAACCTTTTGAACAAACATTACAAAAACCATGATAAACAAAATAATGACACAGATCATCTGTCCTTCAGATCATTGTGGTGGCCATGAAAGCATAAATGGTCGGTGCAGTTTATTAATAACAATACATAGATTGAAATAGCTGACATAAAGAACAGAATTAACATGGCAAATTACATATATAATTTCAGCATTGAATTCCTGAAATTGAGAACGCGTTATTTGTTTCATGAATTACATGACCGTTTCTGAAGAGGTCTTGTTTATAGACTGTGTTGTCATGTCATTTTGCACGTGACAAGAAATCAGAAACTTCGGAGCAATCATAGGTTGGGACTGGGCTGAACAAATTACTGAGGATATCTTGTGACATGCAATTGACTGGGTGCAATTGGTGGGGGTCAGTGGGTGAAATGAGGACTAAAGTACCATACTTGAAGCTGTGGGGTCAAGCTTCTGGAGGACCAACAGAGAGTGCATCGAAGTTTAAGTGCATCATTGGAGGACAAGAAGCCAGGTTCTTCGTTCAGGTATTTTAGTAGACATCAACAGCCAACTGGTGATAGTACAACACCTGCCAGTTAGTCAACATGTAGTTCTTTCATTGGATTACAGGAGGCAAAGACAGAGTTGAGTATTAATAACCTTTTTTTCATTTAGGTCATTTTGTGAAAAATTCTGTTCCAACCAAAACTGTGCATG
>NMRB01000071.1:703419-715894 GCA_002633025.1 Notospermus geniculatus
CAAATCAAATCAAATAACCTTTATTTTCATCGGTATGGATTTACAGTGAAACATGAGCTAAAAGCTCTTTAACCGATATCGAACAAAAGTATAATTAGTAACAAAAGCAGAGGTACAGTAAAATGATTTTAAAATACATAAAATTAATGATTACATGTAAAATGATGACTTATTGCATCATGCATGCTGCTGTGGGCACCCACACAGCATGCACAAAGAAGAAGCCATCATTTTGGTAGAAATAAAAATTTGAACAATTTTGACTAAGGTTTCAAGACAAGCGTTTTAGGTGAGGAATTTGCACATGGCACATCTACATTTATGTCCATCCCATACACTGATAAGTCTCTTAAAATCGTTAAAATTTTTTGCCTCACGGACGCAGTTTGGGAGGTCATTCCAGAGCTTCGTTCCATAATAAGAAAAACTCTTTTTGCCGTAAGTAGAGGTTCTAAAATCAGGTAGGCCTAAAGGCAAATTATTTTTCCTTCTCGAAATTATTTTTTTATTTTTCTCGAAATTATTTTTCCTTCTCGAAGCGTGATGTGCGATGTAATGCAGTGGTGAGCAGATCGGCCTTCAATTAGGCCTATCGAAGATGCGACGAGAGAAGCTGAGGAGGACCTGTCATCATTTTGACATTTTTGTTTTGTCTTGTCATGGACATGGATGTCGATTGTCATGAAGAATGCTAATAGCTGGCAGGGCTGGGGGCACAATGCTGCAATCGAAAAGGACCGTGTTAATGTCGTCAGTCATGTCATTGTCACTGGTGGTGACAAGTTTGGAGGGCTGGCCTGCATCATGCACTGCAGGTGCGTGTGCATGCATGTATGATGATGTCAACATGGTCAAGCAAGCCGCCTTTTTATTTACTTAGCGATGATTCTTGACTTACCCTGCATGTCAGACACGTTATAGGCCTACGCCAAATAATTCAGACCACTTTCCATCTATTTCAGTTCATATCATATTATCTACGACAAATAACCAAAAGATTTTCTGAAATTAGGGAGAAAAACCACCTTGGAGAAAAACATGAAAGATCATCAGAATGTCAGATGTCAAAGTTGCAATTAGCATTAGAGGGCAGCACTGTACGGTGCCGACGTCAGCGCCAACAGTGTAGGCGGCGAAAGTTGTAACTAATCTACGATAAACGTCCCGTGACCTGTTCTGTCTCAGCCGTTACCGCCAGCAGCAGAGGACAATCTTGTCTTCATCGGTCTTCGGACCACATTGTTTAGGGATATTTTCAAGGGGCTTGCACTCATCAGCCTGTCCCAATGCCATTTCCTATGGTGGGCTTAGATATTGATATAATAAGCGAAGTCGTCCTCCAGAAATGTAGCAAATTTTCAACCCCAACCGGGGTCTTCTTCAGGCTGGCACTTTCAAGTCGAGCTACCAGAAGTATAAAGTGGGCTTAGATGTTGGATGGTAAAAGAGAACCACACACAATGAACAAAACACAACTATGGTATTATGATCTGTATTCTTACTGAAGTCTTGGTGCTGGTCATCAGACCATGCCAATATACATAACTTTACAATATCTTGATTGTTTAATACAAATAACAACATTGGCTACTGGTTGAGGTATAATTCATCAAGATAGTCCTGTGTCTTCAATCCAGCCTGGAACATCTTCATGTCAGAATATGGATTCCACTTCTTCAGGAGTTTTCCCTGCCATGATGAACACATTCACATAGAAAACTTATTCATCCATCGGAATATCACACACACGAAGATGTTCCATTACATGATCAGAAAACAAGACATACTCTTTTTTGTCACTGAATTCACCAAAAAATGTCACCATATTTTCCAATAAAATCAATAAGTGAAGCATTAGTCTATAAGTGTAACTACACAGGATTACATGAGGCACTCTCCTCAGAGGCATGGGAGAAGATAAAGGTTCCTTCAAACGTTCTCATTTCTTATGGCTGTAAAAAGCCTTTTATCAATCCTGCATGATGGTAACAGTAGTAATTATTATTGGTACCAAAGCCTATATATCATGATCCTATCCAACAGATCAGATAGTTTTAAAAGCAGTGATGTCAAAAGGCTGTCCAAATTACTGCCTTTGTGTTCTGTCTTATAAATGTTGGATTTCAGGGCATAAAATGTCACAAGCACAGGCATGTGATACATGTCCATGTCGCCATTTCAATATACGGTTCCTGACAATATCACAAAATAAAGGCGAGCACTGAACTGAACTGAATACCGGTACGTTACAGAGTGTGAAAATGTCTGTGTAATTTATCCAGATAACAGCACACAATGACAGGCACAACACCATATAGAAATGAGAAATTTTATAACACAGCGCCCTGGCTGTGAAGGATGAAACGAAATCTTTGCCCATGGTAGGCCAACTCCATGGCAGAATTTGTGGATAAGAACCTCTTTTGGAACACTTAAACTTATAGATAGGCCTACATCAACACATGAAGGGACTAACATCATATTATGCTTGTACAAAGTGCACAATCTTTTTGACTTTACAAAGAGAGTTACTCACACACAAATAACAACAAGGGTGCAATACTTTGGTGAGATCAATACCTGAAATGATTGTGATGTAAATTGCATAGCTGATTTGAAGAAAATTCATGAAACACAGGACCTTGAACTAAATCAAAATCTTGGATGTTTTGCAACATTGAAAAGGTTCAGCACAAATTCAATTAATAGAATTAACCCCTAAACGTAGGATGGCATCAGTACATGTACATTACATAGAAGATTTTAGCTCGTATGTCACATTCTTTGGAATGTTTTGAAACTCATAATAAAGAAAAAGTACGTATATCTGAAATTATGAGATTGACAAAAACTAGGCCTAAACATGATATTTTCTAAAATACCAAAAAAGTACCTCTAGAAGTTATTTTCAAACGTTCTCATTTCTTATGGCTGTAAAAAGCCTTTTATCAATCCTGCATGATGGTAACAGTACCGGTAGTAATTATTATTGGTACCAAAGCCTATATCATGATCCTATCCAACAGATCAGATAGTTTTAAAAGCAGTGATGTCAAAAGGCTGTCCAACTGCCTTTGTGTTCTCTCTTATAAATGTTGGATTTCAGGGCATAAAATGTCACAAGCACAGGCATGTGATACATGTCCATCTCCATTTCAATATACGGTTCCTGACAATATCACAAAATAAAGGCGCGCACTGAACTGAACTGAATACGTTACAGAGTGTGAAAATGTCTGTGTAATTTATCCAGATAACAGCACACGATGACAGGCACAACACCATCCAGAAATGAGAAATTTTATAACACAGCGGCCTGGCTGTGAAGGATGAAACGAAATCTTTGCCCATGGTAGGCCTAACTCCATGGCAGAATTTGTGGATAAGAACCTCTTTTGGAACACTTAAACTTATAGATAGGCCTACATCAACACATGAAGGGACTAACATCATATTATGCTTGTACAAAGTGCACAATCGTTTTGACTTTACAAAGAGAGTTACTCACACACAAATAACAACAAGGGTGCAATACTTTGGTGAGATCAATACCTGAAATGATTGTGATGTAAATTGCATAGCTGATTTGAAGAAAATTCATGAAACACAGGGCCTTGAACTAAATCAAAATCTTGGATGTTTTGCAACATTGAAAAGGTTCAGCACAAATTTAATTACTAGAATTAACCCCTAAACGTAGGATGGCATCAGTACATGTACATTACATAGAAGATTTTAGCTCGTATGTCACATTCTTTGGAATGTTTTGAAACTCATAATAAAGAAAGTACGTATATCTGAAATTATGAGATTGACAAAAACTAGGCCTAAACATGATATTTTCTAAAATACCAAAAAAGTACCTCTAGAAGTTATTCAATTTATGTGTGACTACACAATGGCTGCACATGGTTTTATAACGTACTTCTAGGCAAAAAGAGCACAAAGTGTTGTTTCAAAACTACGGTAGGCCTACTACTAAGCACCAGCCGGCCTTATCTAATTTGGTTAATTACGCAAATCTTGCTGTAAATTCCTGTGCCTCTTGTCCACACATGTTAAAGTGCTCTGTTTACAAATGCACTTAGAATGATAACCTTGCCCTACTGCACACTAATCAAGCTGAATTAAAGGAGAAAGTACATGTACCCAGATGAGACCACTGAAAGGTCAATGAATCTACAGTACCTGGTATTGAATAAAGAAAGAGAAAGAAAGTTGCTGGTCTAAATCTCCCAATCACAGCTCTTGACACACCCGTCACATGTCTTCTGAAATCTACACAATTCTGAGAGGCTTACACGTACAAAAATATTATCTTCTAGAAACATGAGATCGCGAATAATTTGTTGCATCGAAATGACCTGCAGTATTTGTACAATTTGTGAGACATGAATATGGATTACCAAAGAAATAGAAAGTAAGAAATTATGTGCAGGCTTATCATTTGAGGTGATATGATAGATCCCACAATGTTCCTTGTGGGAAGCCCTGTACTACTTGAGAAGAACTGAATTCTTTTCTGTATTGTTGAGTTACCAATTCAGTTACCAAATTTCTATAAAAGTGCAAATTCAGACATCCAGCATTTCCCAGTCAATCGCAAGCAAGTTCATGATGAAGGGGTGTGCTGGGGGTTGCTCTTTATGTGTCGAGAAACTGAATGCTATCACTATCACTATACATGTAGTTTCAGAATATATTCATTGCTTACCGGTACTTTTGGTTTGCTCTTCATTTCCAACTATCAGTCAGTACCAAAATATTTTCAGATGGATCCTTACAACAGAAATCGTACAGTTCCCACTAATAGATTTAAAAACAATTAAACTGACATAAAACACAAATAATACATCAACTATGCAAGTGAAGTACATTCTGTTAAAAATAAGAAATGATACAAAAATTACCGTACACATAAAACATGATTTTATCGAGAACAACAAATTTAAAACATAAATGTACTATACCAATCAAACAAGACACTATTGCACTAAATATACACTTTGAACACAACTATTTGTTAATCAAAGCTAAGAATGATCCTTTATTAGCTGTGCTTTGGTTTCATCAGCAACTGAGAGCCAACTAAACTAGCCTACGAGTTGAACACCTGAACAAGGAATAAATGGCAGTGGCTCAGACAGGTAGAGGTCAGGTATTTCATGGTCTCTGGTTTCTATTCTTATATCATGTTATAATCTCATGTGATGACAATGCATTATGACTGTGTGTATAGCAAATGGGAATTTTTGGGGTCTCGTGTAGATATTACACTGAATGTCTTGGAAAATATAATCATCATAAACAGTAAGTTTATACAGAAATCCAGATTTTTTCAAGTCGGATTACATTCAGTGAAAAACAAACTGCTTAATATATTTTGCTTGTGACTCTTTAACAAAGAATTTGTCAAAAAAACATGAATAATTAAACAAATATAACAAATTCAACTGTCAGTGAGTGTGATTAAATTACGGCAAATGGTTCACTGACACATGGGAAAGGTAATACATGTAACAAACTTGAATAGCACACATTTCGTTGCACACCAAATACATTTTATGTTAGAACATGGATACTTGTTTTTGCAATAAATGTCTCTTCTGACCGTTCTACCGACATCTGAACGCCACTGAACAGAGTGTTACAGATAGGGTAGGCGAAAACAGACTCTCGAATGCACAATAGAAGGAGGTCGGTTCAACAATCCAATCAACAAGATCTTACACCTCAAGTGAACTTCAACAAGTTGGGGTAATAAAGATAGACAAACTACATGATTTTCATTTACATGTCAAGTGTTAGGGTCAGTATCTGTACCAAATTCTGGAGCACAGATAAAAATAAGCACTTTTTTATCTGCAGCTTTCAATTCATATGCCAGAAAATATGTGATAATTTGGGCTGAACCAGTGAAATAAAGAAAGCAATAAACATGTGAGAGTTTTACTTCAATGACCCTGACCTTTTACTAACAGATGACCTATGCACCTTGACAGATGACGGCATCGTGGCAGACTTCTTAGACTGGAAAGTTTTCACTGCAGCTGCATTTGACCCTGAGGAAGAAACGTCAGCACCATCTAATATATTTCCAGAGGAGGAGTCCCTCTTCTGTTTGGTCGATGCTGCCATAGGCGATGGGTATAATTTACTACCGGTAATGTTTACATCCAATGTCCGATCTTTAAGCGCCGGGGCTACTTTTTTACTTGGGGATGTAGCTGTCTCCTTTGTGGGAGAAAACGCGTCAACTTTCTGCCTGGGTGAGAGTGGTGATTTCTGTCCTTTTATCCCCATAGGCGATTTTGCATCACTCCTGTGGCCACCTTTTTCCTTGGTGCTGAATGAACTGATCTCAATCCTCAAATTATTTTTTGTTTGATTTTTTGGCTGCCTTGGACAATGCGCTGGACTACTCTTCGGACTTTTCACTGGGGAAGACTTTGATTTCACTTCGACTGAATTAGTCCCACTAACTTTCATATCCTGTGCACCAGGGTCACCCCTAGGGGATCCTGTTCGCCTCGTTTCACCACCTGAACTTGCGCCAGGGTCACCATCCTCACCTTCACTTGCCCTTTCGTTGTTCTCCTTTTCATTTGCGCCATCCTTTCCGGAGGAGCTGTCCTCCACATTTTCATCACTATTTTCCATGGACTGTGGCATGGCAATGTTTTCACGAAAGAATACAACAATTACAGATATATTATCACAAGAGCCTTCATCCCGTGCTGCACTGATCAACTTATTGGCAACAGTACTGCGATTTCCATTGTTTTCTTTGAGGTGATCATACACAATATTCGTGAGGTTATTCGGGGAGATACGGTCCCACAAGCCATCACACGCTATCACAATATAATCCTCTGAGCCCTCCAGTTGACATGAAATTAAATCAGGTTCGTGACTTATATAAGGTTTGTGATCGACATCCCCTGAAATAAAAAAGCTGTTAATTACAAAAGTAACTTTACGGTTAAATTCTAATCTGCAGCTTTCATCTGAAGATATCAGACTGATCATCCATGGTCCATACTCTGGTTTTTCTCTTATTGATACATAAGGGACACACTCCGCGTGAGCTACTGCGAAACTAATACACAGTACTGCTCCAGTGTCTATATTCGCAGTCCACAGTGAAGTACGTCTGACTGCGGACAGGATACCATGTTTACGTGTTTATAGGATTTTATGATCATAGATGTTCACCTACCTATGGCTCTGGAAACCGACAAAGCCCCATTTACTCTCCAAGCACCAAACCAGACCACACAGCCACCAAGTGCCTCGATACGAGACTTCTCATCCTGAAAGAAAACAGGAGGGTTAGATCTATTCCAGAGAAAATCTTTGTGAAAAGTACCGCTACACGCAATTTTGCTCTGGATTAATAATGCAAACCATGCAAAGTGACATTAGCGTCAAATGACCTTGAGCAAATGGATTTACGGAAAACATTACGAAATGAATGATTCACACAAAAGGGAGGACAACACATCGTACAACATTAGTACGATGTACATGTAAGTGACTGGTTACCTACCTCCCTTTCTGGCTTATGAGGTGACATGATTGATATTGGAATACCATCTCTGACCAATATGGCCTGGCTGTCGCCTAGCCATGCTAAATACAGCTTTCTATCTCGCAGTAGTATTGAAACACCAGTTGAGCCACTCCTTAGGCCCTGAAAAAGAACACCAGATTTGAGATTTATCACTCTGAGTGATTAGTGCATAAAGGTACATGTAATTTACATTACCCAGCAATAAATCAATCGACATTATCAGTCATTCGCAGAAGATTCAACTCCTGAGACATTTTAACTTGCTGATATAAACATCAAGTAATAGCTGTAAAAACAGCAGGTAGAAGTTTCGCATCACCATCAGGTGAACCTAAGCGGAAATCTAGAACACGACTATCTTAAGGACCAGACATGGGATACAGTTACTAAATTTGTGTTGCTTCTGATAAACCATAGAGATATTGTTGCAGCTTTCATACCTCATTTTTTGCTTTTATACTGAAGTTCTCATCTGTTCTGAGGTATGCATTCCTGAGTGCAGTCAGCGGATCATCTCTGAACATCGGCTGACATACAAGGTTCATATGGACGTGAGCAGCTGCGTACCAGGCACCATCAAGCCCACCATGACCATCAAATACAGCATAGTATGACTGACTGGGGTAATCCTGTCAAAGAAATGATAATGAAGAGTATCATTTTATAGAATATGTGACCCTCCACAGCAAAACCAGTCACATGTCGCTCTAAGCTTGGCAGGTTGAGACCAAATGTTTGTCACTTTCAATATTGTCCGTCTGTTATGAAATCTGACATAATCTATTTCTTCCGTTCTCTTCTGGTGTCATCTTAGTTCGTTGTGGCTCGCCTTCTATCGGTAGTGACATGCGACTGGTTTTGCTGTGGAGGGTCACATTTTCCAGTATTCCAAGCTACAGCCACAAGTAAGTTACTGTGGCTATAGTTCGTAATATAATTCTAATGTATTACGGTAGTATTTTTATCAGATGTTTGTGGTGTATAGGTACATTAAAAAGGAGAATTGAGGCATGACAGATGGTTCATGGCAAAAAGCGTTTGCAGGAGACCACAGCCTGGATTTGGGTAATACGATAAACAAAATGTACCTAGTATCAAGGAAAGGAGTGAATCCAAACATCATGAAAAGAGCACGAGGAATGTCCACCATTCTGCCAATTTGCAGACGATCAAAAACGGTCCCAAGTACATAGGCCTACATGATGTGTCACGACACTCACTTTCAGCTCAAATAGTGCATTCAGGTCTTGAATAACAATATGTCTGTCTTCCATCTTTCGCCGTGAATTCTTAATGGCGTGAGCAGAAACATCATGAAATAAGTCTGGCAGGTATATCTTTGGGAGATCGTGAAGCCAACGTGAACACACTTCATGGACTTTGTGGAAAACAGCCCTGGCGAACTTGTTTGCTTCCAGTTCTGGAAAATTTACAACAGGCAATCAAAACATTTTCAACCAAGTGGAACACTACAGCAAGAATAAAATGCCCAAATTACACTCCCATGATAAATTAGCACAATGATAAAAGCCATTAGCCATTATACTATCTCACTTTTTTTGTAATAATGGTCACCAAGTCTCTAGCTACATGTAACATACATGTACATGTAATATTCCTGACAAAAAAAATATAAAAATTTCATGTATGGGTACAGACAATGACAGAGTTACAAGTACATTCAGTTATTTTCCTGACCTCATTCCATTAATTTTTCTATTAGCTTTCCACTAGGGACTCCAAACCAGCATTGTTTGGTATGGTTGAAAGACAAGGAAGTAGTGCATGACGACAGAACATGTACATATCAGGGGAAATTGAATGAAATGAAAGTGCATTTCCACACCACCTACTTACGAGGTACATAGTCTTCCTTTTCTTCCTCCAAGGACTGTTGTGCCCGGTACAGCTCAATCAGGTTTATGGACTTGAATTCATTGGAAACTGCCCTGGCTATGTTAACGGCCAATACAGGTGGACATTTTCTGAAAGTAAACATATTGTGAAGGGGTAGGGGTACACAAGTCACCTGAAAACAACATTTTCAAATTGCCCACTATTGTCCCATGGAATCAGGAGAGTTGCTTTTTAAACTACATCCATTCAACAATCCTGAGATAATCAGGTATGCCACACAAACCCCTGTGTGTGGAGCGAGCGCTAAGAACCACTGATCGCCTCAGGATGCTGTTCAAGTTCTTTCCAGAAGCAGCAACAGATATGACTAGACATTTTGCCTTGAAGAGAGAGTACGGGTGTACAATCAATGGGGTTCAGTTTTTCTGTGCTATCCTGTCTACTGTCTCATCGTTGCCTGATTACAGCATAGCAGAATGCAAGACAACTCCACAACGGCAGCGGCTTAGTAATTCAATTACAGAATCCCATGAATATTATTACATTGACATTTTGTTAGATCAACATCTTGGATTCATTGGCAATATCAATTATTGGCACGAAACACGTAAGCTAACATGGCTAAAGAACCTTGGTAACAACGACAAGTTCAACCTGAATTATCTAATGCTCGATGCAGGAGCCTCATGACGCAAAATCAAATGAAGAATCTAACACCTGATATTTGTAAGATATTGATAGTTTGTCACAGTCAGTGCGGTACTTGACTGTACTTGACTTTTATTGATCCAAGACTAGCAAAGCCAGGATTAGTGTATGCAGCTTATCCATGTTGTATTCTAAGTAAATGATAGACAAGACTGGAGACTTTAATTAAGGTTTCCCTGGAGCTTCTGTAATCTACAGCAAGTGCATGCCATTGTCTGCATGATCTACATAAGATTCCTTGACAATGACAACCTTTACTCATTTAGGTATTTAGATGTAACTTACTAAGCGTTGCCATGGCACCCAGGTGATATCAAATGCCACTGAGGAGCGAGGCAAATTGTGTCAGGCCGTGAAAGTTCAATATGTGACACGGATGACATTTCTGATGATTACAAATCCTGAATAAAACAGTTTCTTAGCACCAGCAGAGCTCACCAGTTAATCCTGCTGTATTGTTTGTTATAATATTAGTCACTCAACCAATACAAATACAACACAATAAGAGTGCAAAACCCAAGACTTGGCAAAGGAAAATATCTTGGAGCAGTTGCAGTGAGAACCCACAGGTGAATAAGATCTTTAACACAACAGACTGACAACACATTTTATTTTCCTATCTATTGCATTGACAGAAAGTCAAAAATTATTCTGCCACCACTTATGGCAAAGCAAAAATAAGGAAATAGTATAGTGTTTCACCAAACAAATCAATACAAATTACAAGCGTAATTCGTTGATCAATAATACACAAATACATGTATTGATTATCGACCATACATGGTCTACAAGCCTTATAAATTGATGGTAAGGTCTCAATGTTCAATGTGTTAGATTAACGTGGGACAATTCTAGCCTAATAAATACTTAAAAATTTGAGGTTTTAAATGAAATGTGTTTTTGGTATATGTATACATCATGTCCTCAATATGGCAATAACCATGCACTTAATAATCAGGTCAGCTCTATCACTGTCACTGGCATGACCTCACTTAGGCCTAATTGCAAAGATCTGATTCAATCAATAACATTTTCATCATGTGTACATATCATCAGCAATAAAGTGCAGTAGGCTATTGGTAAAGCTCATCAAGTCATCCAGGGTCAGATTGGTAGTTGGGAGCATGTCCTTTGACTTTGAGAAAACAATAAGAGATACTCTCCCATGTCTCTATCATTGTTTAAGGTGTCCTGATAAAGGATGTTCCCACTGTCATGACTGTAGCGGATTTTGATGCATGACAGGCCTTTCCGTTTGATGGGCGCGAAAATGAATGCGCCTCGCAAACAATAGAAATTCTATTGTTTGCAAAGCACATGCGTTTTCGCGCCCATCAAACGGAAAGGCCTGGCATGATGCTGATGTTTACAATATGTGTAATGACATCATTTTCAAATGAAACTGCAATACAATGCAAGTCGCAGCAACCAACATGACTGACGCTGTTGTCCTCCAGGCACTCTACATCATCTCTAGCAGCCATGGCAGGAGAGGAAGGCTTCAGGATTTGCCTTCTCACTACTATTGTGTGCCACGGAGTAGCCTAGCTGCACTATGTCACTTCCGGCCAGGGCTTCTATTACTAAAGTTCAGCCAGCATGACTGACACTGCCGCCACTGGTGACACTGCAGTGTGAGTGTCTTTGCTTTGAAGAAGAAGGCAGCACTAAACCAGGCCTAGGCCTAAATCGATGGGATGGGGAATTTCCACATTTACATGTAGGCTTATCTATCGTGTTTATGAAAGGAAGCAGCCATAAGACAATAGACAGATTGCCAAAGTCGGCCATGTTGGACCAAAAGGCAATAACAAACCACTGAATGTACAGTGAATGTATACCATTGATGTACAGCATGTTTTAAAATGTGCAAAAACATAAAAGTTTGCCATGAAAATGTCTCAGATAACATAACCATCAGTACTAATACATTAATATGCACTAAGCCTTGGCTTAATTTTGGTAAAATAGTAATTCAGAAAAGAAAAAACAGACTTTTGTTGCTTAACCAACCTTGGATCCAGGTTTTTGAATCATCATGATTCCACACTGTGGGATAGGACCAACACACCTGGAGCTGAGGTTTGGCATAACAAGGCATAATAAAAGTCTTTTAAAACTTTTTGTGGGAAATATCTGCAAACATTTGGGCCTGCGCACGGTTTATAACACATGTAGCACTGCTGAGGAGGTGTTCATTTTGTAACTTTTCATGAAAGTTTTGTGTAAATTGCAGGTTTTAAAACATGCTGTATATCAATGGTGTACATTCACTGTACATTCAGTGTTTGTTATTGCCTTTTGGTCCAACATGGCCGACTTTGGCAATCTGTCTAT
>NMRB01000071.1:716925-728090 GCA_002633025.1 Notospermus geniculatus
GCTGACGTCGTGCACTGACGTCAAGAATCGCGGCGATGATTTGCGTTTTTCAAATTCAATACAGTGGGGCTTTAATAGAGGTGTCCTCCTCAGCTCCTGACAGAGGTTCTACTGTATCTTGAATTCAATGACGAAGAACCAGGTAAATTGTTCTCCAACTTGTTGATATTCTAGGACTGTGACAGTTGACAGAAAAGATGGAAGCTTTGGTTTCATCCTGAGAGGTTCAAACCCTGTGTATATTGAATCAGTGGACATGAATGGTGCAGCTGATAGGGCCGGGTTAAAGGCTGGACAGTGTATTCTCAAGTTGAATGGACTTGATGTCAGGTGGGTATTCAGTAAGGGAACAGTCACATATCCACTCCGGGGCCCGTACGGCGAGTAAAAACAGACATTTTGGCCAATTTCTACGGTGCCCTGTTTGATCCAGTCTAATTTCCGCTTATCTATTGAGGCGATATTCGGCATAATTCATCTTAGATCCGTGTTTCAATCTCTAAAATCCACGGCAAGCCGCTGGG
This sequence comes from Notospermus geniculatus, assembly GCA_002633025.1. Lineage (NCBI taxonomy): Eukaryota > Metazoa > Nemertea > Pilidiophora > Heteronemertea > Lineidae > Notospermus > Notospermus geniculatus. The sequence continues at coordinate 717,450 of NMRB01000071.1, forward strand.
TGGGGAAAATCGTACGGGGCCCGGTGGATTTGTGACCTAGGCTTAAGGGAACAGTGACATCATATGTTGATGCCACGTTGCACCTATCAGGTGTGTATCCAAGGGCGGGCGCACCCGCCGCATGCCCCCCTTTCGGCCAAAAAATCTTTAAAATTCTGAAATTTGGAGTAAATCATTGAAATTCACCGCAGATTTCAATGTTTCTAGCACAGTGTGCCCCCTCATCAGGGCAAGAAATATGGTCAGGTCGCAAAAGTGAAAATGTGTGTGCTCATCGTGGAACAGGTGGCACCTGTGCCAGGACTCCTAAGTCCTAACTCGAGTCAGGTTGACACTTGTCGGGATCTAATCATGATTCGTCATGGCACAGAGGTTGTTCAATTCTTGCAGCCCACGATTTTCCAACTCTGAAAACTATTTTAGTTTCAGAGGTGAATAATTTTGGCCCCTGAAATTAATAGCTTTCCTTGCTTCTCTCCACAGGAAATCCAGTCATGGACACTTAGTCAAACTTCTCCAAGGGAGTGGCAACCGTCCAACATTTGAGGTCATGCAAGTGGTCGACAGTGAAGGAGGTAAGAAAAACAGAGTTTTTAATGAGGAACCGGCGTGCCGTTTATCCCGACAGGTTGGCGCAGCGATCGATGAGACCGAACCGACGTCATCGACGTCGTTTTATGTGCTGACATTGCATCATGAAAAAATCTGCTGTACATTTTTCTACAGGAAAAAATAAGCAGTGATAATAGTTGAGTAAACTGATGACCAATGATGATCACCTGCAACAAGCACCTGCTTTTGGTGGAACGATAGGGTCTTAAGTGCGAATAGCACGGTATTTTTTAACTACGTCATCAAATACAACAGGCTTTTCCAAAACAATGGTGTTCACTCATTCAGGAGAACGAATAGAACCCGCCTGGGTGGTAAATTTACCTCCGACTTGAAAAATCCGAATTTTAGCACCTGGAGTCGGACCAGATCTTAACCTCGCTAATGACGATTCTCAGACAAATACAACTTTGAACAACTGATGAATATGACTATTTGTTTTTAGCCCCTTTTTTACCTGGAAGTTCAACATCATCGGATTCAACCTCCACGTCAAGTTATGACGATGAAACATCTTCGTGGTTGAAGGAAACCAGCAGAATTGTGGACAAAGATGGGAGAACATTTAGACAAAGGGTAAGATTAAGATTACTAAGATACTAATTTCTAATGTGAGCAATTATATCTCTGGTAATGACAATGAACATGTATGAGTTGCCATCTGTTGGTGGTTGTAGGTCTGGAAGACAAAACATTTTAGCCTGAAGATATTTATCGGGGCTATTTTTGCCAGGAACTCAATGCTAAGTTAAAAGTGCCATCACTTCTAATGGGATACCTGCACGAAAATTTATCCCGACAGGTCGGCGCTGCGAGCAATGTGCCTGCGGCGACGCCATTTTAAATGTTGATTGTTGCGTCGTGAAAAATTGACATGTACATTTTTCGACAGGAATAATGAGACAAAAATGTTTCTTTTATCGTCAACGTATCTCCTCATTTAAAAGGAAAAAGCAATGAGATTAAAGAAGCTTTCATCTGCTACAGGATGATGTAAGGTTTGTTGTAAATGGAAATTACGTTAGAAAAAGAAACTTTGGGCACATCGCTCGCAGCGTCATGTCATGACATTAGTTCTGCCGGTTCCTCAATGTTGCAATGTCCTTATTTTCATTTTAGGCTGATCATTTGCTAACGAAAAAAGAAAAGGACAATTTAAGAAGGGCACTTACAAAATATAACAACGCAAGGTAAAATTTTTTTGCTTATCTCAAATCAGTGCTAATAGCTCCATGCTCAAGAAGTGGCTTGAAGTGAATTCTTGTAAGATCAAAGGTCCTGTCACACCAAAGTACATGTAGACTCGAAGTGCTGGAGCACCCTTCCCGTCCGAGCCCGTCAAAGACTGTAAAAAGTTGCCACTACGTCCACTCCGTTCGCACACAGTTTGAGCCCGTTCGGCAACATTTTGAAGAAAGTACTGAGAACTAGTTTGGTGTGATGAGGGCATTGAGGAAGGTTCTAATACAACAGAAACACACCAAATACCGGTTTCAATCTGTTGATCTGCCTCTTGTAAGCCTACCATTCTTCATGGAAGTATGCTGGCTTCTGATGGCTTAGTGGCATCCAGGCTAACCTGGGTTTTGCGCTTAGTTCGCACAGCTCACACCACAAACCCCAGGCCCACTCCAGAAGAAAATCTGTCAGGAATGCTGTTCGCTGCTCTTGTGGTGCACCCCCACTGCAAATACGACATGATTGTTTTTCAAATTAATAAAAGTTGTTGTCAAGAAGAAACTTTCGTCCGATAATTATAGAGGAATCCCACTGACGATTGTGACGTCACTGCCGCGACGAGATGCCGCCATGCTGGACGTCACGTCCAACGCATTCGTAGCTTCAGATGACGTCCAACATGGCTGACGTGCGAATTATGACGTCAATGATGACGTCACGTGAAGTTCCTCTATAGCCTATAACTAGATCGCAGGAAAAAAATATTTTTTTTGTTTATTGCTGTTTTTGCATAAATACATCATGGCTGATCATATCGTTCGGAACGGCTGCTTGATGAAACAGCCCAATCTCAACCAATCAGATTTGAATTTACATCGCCATACAAGAGCCGAACCCAGAAGTAAACATTGCTGCACCATACATGCCTTCGGTGTCTGTAACGCAGTCTCTGATTGGCCACCCTGTTGATCTGTGGCGGCTGACACGAATTTCATTGGATTGAATTGACGGTGTTGGTGTGGAGTTAACGGAATGCCATTACCGCCGGTAAAATCGGCATGGCTTAGTGGAGAACAAGAACCGAAGTGTTGAGATTTTGCCATGTTATGCAGTTAACAACCATAAAGAACATTCAATGTGTATAGGTTCCCTTTCAGTCAATTTTCACCCACGTCCAATGCAGTCATACATTCTTGCATAATGACTTTACGTTGTTGACATGTCCCAACTTTTTCAACTGCCAAAAGAGCAGCTCTCAATCGTGACTTCTTCAGGTTTTTGTATCGTGATTCACACTCCAGGCAGAAATTGAACAGTTTATTGATTTGCTGTTACTCTTGGATGATTGTTGAGAGGGATTCCTAACATTCTTGACATGAAAAAAAGAGAGTACAACTTTGTCTGTTTCCATACAGTTGTTGGTAATGTGAGACACTTGTCAATTGACTAGAATATTTGCTCTTAAAGCTGACCTATCCGCAGAAAAAGCCCCCATGCGACGAGCAAGAGAATTGCAAACGCCCTGCAGATAACTCAAACGAAGGCTCAGAACATGATATACCCCACGACGCCAGGAGGGCGCCACCTTATTTGCCTTCGAGCTCTAGAGGTGTCAACATCCTCTGGTGAGCTCCTGCTGAACAATTTTCTGAAAGAAAAAATGTGACCCAGCTGGGAGTCGAACCCGTGCCCTGTTTTGTTTGCTCCACCGTCTTACCCGTTCGGCCACCGAACTGGTTGGAAGACTTCTCTTGTTTTCTCTTATTCGTAGTATTACGTAAGTCGAAGGTCTACGTCTATGACAAACACAAATCATGTTTCTGTCAGCTGGCTCGTTGGCCGAGTGGATAGAGTGGTGGATTACAAATCAGAAGATCGATGGATCGAATCCCATTCATAAGTATAAATGAGTACAATTTTTTTTTCTTTGAGTAGTGTGAGAGGTATGCGGAGATGTTGACAGCTCTGTTGCCTGAAGACAAATAAGGTGGCGCCCTCCTGGCGTTGTGGGGTATATCATGTTCTGAGCCTTCGTTTGAGGTGTCTGCAGGGCGTTTGTAATTCTCTTGCTCGTCGCACGGGGCTTTTTGTGCGGATAGGTCAGCTTTAAAGGGGATTAGTCGCAGCAGCCCAAAATGACGCCAAGAAAAATTCACAGCCCACAAAATTCACAGTGTCAAAATTACAAATTTCGTATTTTTGCATATTAATCCCTAGATATTAAGCCCAGATTTGCATTGAATGTGTTCTAAATGCTATTCAAAGGCAGCAAAGCCACATTAGTTCCGCAAATACTGTAAAGCAGGAAAATTTCGCGTGCAGAAAATTTTCGCGAATTTCGCGAGAGTGTACGAGTCGCAAAAATTTCCTGTCACGAATATAAATACAGGCAAGTGATAAACATGGTCTGTGAAAGAAAACTGAAAAAAAATGGCAGAGACTCACGAAAATATCCTGCAGCGAATATGTTTATAAATCTTGATTCGCGAAAATTTCCAGCCGCGAAGTTATCTTGCTTTACAGTATCCCCTTTCGTATACTAGGCAATAAATTCCCGATGTGAGTACCGTACTGTAATAGAATAAAGATGGTGGTAAATGGATTCATTATTCAGACACCTTGGCTGGCACGACCAGATTGCTTTAAATGGAACTACCTTCCCCGTTCGGAGAGGCTTGACAAATTGACTTTGGTTGTCTTTATATTTTGTTACATTTTTCATGTTTGGATATCCAGTTAATTCGCAAAAGGGTGTATTAAGGAGACATCCAGTAACTCTTGTTCGTTTCACTTGCAGAGACATTGCAGCATTCTATGAAGAAATCTCCCACATTTTTGACACTCCGTCCAAAACCACATTATGGATGTTCCTCATCCCCAAACTGACCAATGAGCACAGGGATTATTGTCTACAGCGCATCAACGTACCCAAGGAGATACTACTCGGTATGCAATATTTGAGAATTATTTAATTATTATATTATCACGATTAATTTCATAGTTCTAGTGTCCAATGGAAATACCTAGTATGTCACATTTTGTTGTTTTTGAGAAAAATGGGTTTATGTGGAATAACTTGGAAGAGTTTTGTTGTGGAAAACACTCCTAATTAAAAATATGTCATACAACAGGATTAAATGCAATTTGCTATGTTTTACCTCTGATTTCATGCTGAATTTGTAAAGGTAAAAACGTAGTAAGTCACAATTCTGATGACTTAGACGTAAAAACCCAGTAAGTGCACCACTGTCTTTCCGAGGCTTTGGCGAACATTTTGCAAACAAAAACTGTTTATTATGATGAAACAATACCTAGTAAGTATGAATTTGGCCTTAACTCATTTTTTCCAAAAATGTGACTTACTAGGTATTTCCATTGGATGCTAGAGTTGTTCTTGAGTGTTCTGCTTCTCGCTGCATGTTGCTAGAGACTGTTGTGAAGGAAATACCCCTGAACTACTAGTATTTGCATCATTTGGAACAAAACACTGTTAACACTTGCACTGCCAAGGCCTATTTCGTCAAAAATAGGCCTGTAACCCGTCACACAAAGTTCTCAGAAAGCAGGGCCGACCAAATCGAAACTCCCATCACTAACATGGCCTAACAGAGAAACTCTGTAATGCATTGCAAACCTCTCTGTTGGGCACTGTTAGTGCTATCAGAGTTTCGATTTGGTCGGCCGTGGCCAGGGGAGACTTTCCTGCCGTTAGAGGCCACCACTAGTTAGCGGTCCAGTGGAAGTAGAACGTCATGAAATTTGACGTCAGAGAGAAGATGTGCATGCCACAATGTCATCCATAATGACATGGACGCCATGACTTATGTCTCTCACATCAAATTTTGTGATGTTCTAGGACGGCTGACAGACGGCCTCTAATGGCAGGATAGTCTCCCATTGCATTGTGGCTAGGCTGTAGAAGGCCTAGCAAAACCAACTATAGAAGTGGCCAAAAGTCTGCCCAGAATTGCTCAAAACCAACCCTGTTCACCAACGCACACTCTTCCATGGAGTGTCCAGGGCAACACCTAGTACAACATACGTGATTCAGTTGCAGTATGTCATTAACACTAACAGGTTTTTATGCCCCCCGACCTCCGAAGGTTAAGGGCATTCAGGGCCTGTGTTGTGGCGTGTGCTTCGGTGTCGGTATCCATTAACATTTGGTTTCCGTCAGTTAACTTGAGACCGCAAGGTTCCTTTTGATGACCAGCTCTGCCGCCCATCCAAAGATGGGGCTGTGGTGGCCATCTTGAAATTGGTTTCTGTCAATTAACTTGAGAACATACAATAGTTTTGTATTTATTTCTGCACTGCTGTTAACTGTATCAAATAGGTGGGCAGTCATAATGTCAATTTGATGCTGCGCCCACAATAAAAAATTAGTTTAAAAAAACGCTTTGAGCAATCAACTTGAAATTTGTGGTGATGGTTTGTCTCTATGAGGGGTAGGTTCCTGCCGATGACCAACACCGCCAACCATCCAAGATGGCGGCCACAAACAACATACCAGTCGGAGGCATATGCCACGCTCTGCGTTGCTCTTGTTACAACAGGTGACCATGGGAACCAGGCGGGCTAGACCGTTCAGTTACTTTGGCATACTTCAACTGAAGTATTATGTAGTGTAACTGGAAGTATAGTGTAAAAAGGGCTTTAGTTGCAATTTGGATCATTCACCTCTGAGAATTAGGTCAATACTTTGCTTTTAGGACATCCTGCGATGCCAAGAAAGTCCAAGAAAAGCAAGTTTTACTCTTATGATGTTACTACTACTACCTCTTTATAGTCAGATTTTCTTCTGTTTATTCCGATATATATTGATTTATGACATAATTTATCTTCAAAATACATTGTAGTAATTGCAGTGTCTGTATATGAAATCTTGTATAAATCTTAGAGAGAAAATGCATCAAGATATTGAAGACCTACAGAGGGGCAGATCCAGGAATTTTCGAGGGGGGGGGATCTCAGCTTGTAAGGGTGCCGCCCAAGCATGTTGGGCCACCGGCAGGGGTCTGTGGGGCCTCTCCCAGAAAAATTTCAAAATTATAGATTGTAGATGCAATTTTTACTCTAGTAGTAATACTGTAAAGCAGGAAAATTTTGCGTGCAGGAAATTTTCGCGAATTTCGCGAGAGTGTATGAGTTGCGAAAATTTCCTGTCACGAATATAAATACATGCAAGTGATAAATATAGACCGTGAAAAAAAACTGAAAAAATGGCAGAGACTCGCGAAAATATCCTGCCGCGAATATGTCTATAATTCTTGATTCGCGAACATTTCCAGCCGCGAAATTATCTTGCTTTACAGTAATGGGAGGGCTACCATGAATTGGTGCACAAAAAATCATAAATTCACTGTGGAAAAATCATTAGTTGCTGGGAGGACCCCTGGATCCGTCCCTGCCTACAAGATGTATTTTACATTTATGTGGCTGAATTCTTCTGTGAACTAAAAAGAATGAGAGATTTGTGTATTCATATTCTGTGGTGAATGAAGTCAGCTGTGTCCAGTAAAATCGTAAATGTAATGGAAGCTGCTGATCGATGCCCCGCTGGCTGAGACACAAACCTTTTGTGATGCTGCACGTAGTGTTTCTTATCTCCGATGACAGGCCTGCTGAAACTGCCTATTGGTGTTTTGGTGTATGTGACACTTCATTGGTTGTGCATTAAGAGTAGGTAAATGTTCAGCTGCTTTAGAAATTTGTAGATTGTTTCTATTTCAACATATCACAGTGTCAGTCGGGAGATTTTCCTGCTGGAGCAATCACTCCCATGGATTTGCCACAGGAGCTATAAAAAAATCCCTCCCCAGATGCCCCTCAGGGGAATGATTCACTCCCGTCAGGGGAGTGATTCACTCCCATCAGGGGAGTGATTCACTCCCGCTATTTCAAGTTCAGAAAGAGGAATCACTGAAACATGTTGGAGCCAGAGGGTCCCAACTTCAAGTTCAAGGGGGTGAGATTGTCTTTGGGGAAAAGCCGGAAGCATTTTTAGCCTGCTTGGCCGCAAGGCCCAGCAGGGCTTATGCTGTGGTTGGGGTCATTGAGTGGTGGTCTGTCGTGCGTTAGTCCGTACGGCGGTACAGCGGTACGTCCGTACGTCCGTAAACTTTGGTTTGTTAGCGCTCTAGCACCTTTACTTTTTTAGGAATCTTTTTGGTCTTTGGAGGGTGTATATATGGGCCTATGATCTAGGTCGAGTTCGATTTTGAGTGCGGTGGGATTCCTACTTTGGCCTCCAGGGGGCGTTTTGTGAAAAATTTCAAAGGGCTATATTTTGATAATGGTTTGAACTATCGTGTTGAAACTTTGTACACATTTACCTCTAGGTTATAGCAACTTACAGACAGAATTTCAGTGAAATCTGATTCTTGACTTTGCCACTAGGGGGCCAAAACCAAAATCACTAAAAGTGCTATTTCTCCCTTACCAAGAGATGGATCTTTGTCAAATTTTTATCATGGGTATATCTAATGAGGATACACAAGATAATACTTGAGTTTTTAAATTTGGGCTACTTTGCAAGGTCACAGGGGTCAAAGTTTGTCTGAAATTACGAAATGGCTCTTTTTGTAATGGCTTGACCTATTACTTTGAAACTTCGCACATACATGTATCTACCTCTAGGCTGTAACAACTCAGAAGAATTTTTGGCAAAATCTGATTCTTGACTTTGCCACTAGGGGGCCAAAAGTCAAAACATAAAGTTTTGTTTCTCCCTATAGAAGTGATGGATCTTCGTCAAATTACTATCAAGGGTAAATAGGATACATAACATAATACTGCTTCAAGCCAAGCGGGCACAGTGCCATTGGCACTATTTTTTACTCATCTTACATGGCCATGACAAACAAAACCAACTTGATTACATGGATCAGACTTCCCAAAAGAAGGGATTTTGAAGGAAGTGATGGGGTTGTATGTTAGTGGAATGGCGCGGGTGCGATTTGTGGCAACTGATGGCGTGAACACCCCAGTGAAAAGCTGGTTACGGGCACTATTCTGATCGCGCCAGTGGTCTTGCCATGAGCGTCATGAATCATGCCAGTAATTTTTTTCACGGGCATCGGCGCGATCGCGCCTGTTTCCTGACTGACACTGATATTGGCATACATATGTGACCCGCTCTGGCAAAACCAGTCGCATGACACTCTTAGCTTGGCAGGTTGAGACCAAATGTTTGTCACTTTCAGTATTGTCTGGCTATTGTGAAATCTGAAACAATCTATTTCTTGCATTCTCTCCTGGTGTCATCTTAGTTCGTTGAGGCTCAACTTCTGAGCGACATGCGACTGGTTTTGCTAGAGCGGGTCACATATTAAGTCCATCCGGTTTGGTAGATCCCATTTGGATTTCGTTCTACACGATAATGATCATTGCAACTGATCTCGGACTGGTTCGAAACTGGCTTCAACTGTTCTCTTGTAAAAACGGCTATTTAATGCACATCCCAATTCATCCCAACACTCAGCTGAGTTTTTCCCTCACATGATCGATATCATAGAGGAATAAATTTACTTATTTATTTTTATTCCTTTATGGTGATGCGAATGTATGAATATCCTTTGTTGTCTATTTGTCTCTTGTTTGTCTGGATTGTTCCCCAAGAGCTATACAGACTGGGCCGTCATGCGGTACCGTGATTAACGCTTTACCGTGACTTCCGTGGTGAAAAGAGGAAGTGGATCGAATGTGGCGCAACCGCACAACTGCTCGCTGAGCATGGTTGGAATCGTGGTCGCGCTGCAGCGTGATATCAAGGGGCAGTTGAAGTCAACTTTTTTAATGGTTTACTTGTGGAGATTACAACAACAATTGCGGCTAACCGAGGCCACACGAAGATAAACGACTTTAGCACGTCTGATTTCAAAAAAGCATCAATCGTTTAAAAAAAGCGTCATTTTGAAATGACCTGTCCAAATGCAATCTCTATCATCTTATCTACATACCTGAACTGAATTTCAAGCACTGCAGGCATTTGTGGTGCCGAAAATGGCATATAAAGCAAGTAGGCATGGCACGAGGCCTGCCATTACGGCTGTCGAGGTAAATTTCGGGCGAAAATTGCCTGTAAAATCTTTAAACGTGAGTATGACACAGTGAATTCTTGCTTGTTTATTGACAAAAATTGTATAAGTTTACGGTGAGAAGTTTCCGTATCCTCCATGCAGGATTGTAGGCGTTTTCTGCCAAAACAAATATTGTATTTTGTACAGTCATTGCGCGGTTTGGCGCGACAAACCACGGTACCGCGTGACGGCCCAGTCTGCTATACATGCACCCTTCCTGTAATGTTGTGCTGGGTGTTCAAAGCTGATGTAGAATGAGGAAATTCTAAAAGCATTCGAATGACCACACAAAGAATACTGTCACAGATGACTGCAGTTCTTGAATTTTATCTGTACAGTGCCGTACTTATGGCCCTGTCACACTTTTATGTATATCAAATGAGTTGCTTATTAAAATTCTTTTTTATCAATATAACTCTCCAGCCTTTGCTAGCATTATGAGTAAACAGTTACGTCGGCAAACAAATTTGTTTCAGTGAGTCGATAACAGTTGTTGACATTCCAGGGGCATTATGTAAATTTTCTTTAATATACATATGTAGTTTCAAGATAATTTATTTGCTAAGTTCTAACCATCTGTTGTCATTTTGTATATGTAGATTGCTTTTATTGATGTATCTGTCGCCAAAACTAGGTAGGCCCCTATCTACAATGTATTTTGCAAATTTTTTCAGACCTTCAGGATATGTCCTGCAAAATCAGTGTGAAATTCCTGTCAACGTGATTTTATACTTGACACCTGCTCAGGTTGTGCACTTGCTTGGGAGGG
>NMRB01000071.1:744942-765381 GCA_002633025.1 Notospermus geniculatus
GTATTGCTGGGTACTGGCAGTTCAGCCACGTGTATTTGTTTATACCCGGTGTTGCTACTGGCAGTTCAGCCACATACCCATGTATATTTGTTCATACCCAGTATTGCTGGGTACTGGCAGTTCAGCCTCGTGTATTTGTTTATACCCGGTGTTGCTGGGTACTGGCAGTTCAGCCACATACCTATGTGTATTTGTTTATACCCGGTGTTACTGGGTACTGGAAGATCAGCCAAATATCCATGTGTATTTTACCCAGTGTTGCTGGGTACTGGCAGTTCAGCGACACTTGTTTATATCCAGTATTGCTGCGTTCTGGATGGTTAGTCACATGTGTACCCAGTATTGCTGCTGGCTGTTTAGCTACATTTGTTTCCACCTAGTTTTACCAGATTCAGGCAGCACGTTTGTTTAGACCTGGTTTTACTAGATTCTGGCATTTTAGCCATACTCGTTTATACCCAACAATATAAGGTCCTGGCCCTGAAGGGTTAATCTTTGTCCTTGTGTCACCCATGGGTGTGCATTCGATAAAGACACATGTCGTCAATACGCGTAAGTCTCTGAATATAAGACTTGAGTATTTACATTTTGTCGATAATACCAGCAACTTGACTATTCTCCATAAATAAACATGCTCGGAAGTGAAGATACTGCGTTTGTTATAATCCAATCGTATTAGCTTTAAGTGCATTTTGTATCAAGCATTCTGTATGGCTAATTGCGATGGGGAATTAAACGATATTTGCAATCCCTCGGTAATTTTAGTGAGAGTTGAATTCTCAGGGCTGGCACCTGGTCGCTATACAAGGATATGAAGGTTATGGTTCACGATAGTAGTCCAAGTGGACGGGGCTCGTCAGGTCGCCCAACATTTCTCATTTACTTTGATCGGTTGCATTGTGGGATGGTCAAGATCGACGCCATCGTCATCCATCTCCAGAACACCTATCGACTGCCCTGTATCTTTTACAATGAGCATCCTTCACACGTTCGTGGTCAATGCTGAAAGCTTTTTTGGCCGATCGCCAACGTTTTTTCCCCAGAGAATAGCCGTATTGACCGGCGTGTTACCAGACGGACATTCCTGACTGAGAGTTCGTATGATGTGCTTAACCTTATATCAGAATAAACGTATCGGGAAATGTTTTGAAATATGTTCAAATAGAATTCATCCGTTGCTCCTGTCATTGATTTAACTGTCTGTCAGACGTTTTCAGAACATTTTAATGATTTTTTTAGATCAATTGCGAAATTTGGAAAATTTCTCATTGCTTGGGTAGTTCCATCATGACACTGATATTTTCTGAAGAAATCTGCAAAAAAAGGGACCAATGAGGTGGAGGGTATGATCTCAGTGGTGTTGTGAGGCCATTCTTTCCTTGAATCATAGGCTCTGGTTTCCTCCTACCGAAATATCATTCAGTATTTTCGCTGAGTAGTTATAATGTCCCGAGTTGGGGCTTGTACTCCTGAAATAATCTGACGAAACACGAAGTACGAAATACGAACTTGGACTTCATTTCCATGACATAATGTATTTCAGGAGATGGTTGGTACCACAAATATCGCCTGCTGCAAGGGCGTCTTTTAGTGTATGATGTTAGACCGATAGAGTAACATGTACGGTGTATATGAAACATTTTCAAAGTTCTCCGTATGTCACTGCTTTATTTCGTCAGAAATGCCACAGGATGCCAATATTGACAACGTCTTTTGGGGAAAATCCCGCGGAAAATTGTGCAGAAGAACGCACACAGATGTTTTGACGGCGCGATGTCAGCAGCGAAAAAAGTGACGTCATTACGTCATTTGGGTCTTATACTCACTGCGCCATCTATTATTCTAGTTTGTCACGCAGGTCCCCATTACAGGACTCGATACACGCCCCTTCTCATCGCTGATGACACTGTGAGATCGACACGGTAATCTCCAGAGATAACTGGGCTATCTCCGGTGAAAACCAGACTCCGTGGAACAAGAGAAACGTGTCGGTTCAATTACTGCTACATCTCGTCGGCTACGAATCGACGTCAACCAATTGGCTGGGGATTGGCCTCCACAAAGAAAACAAGATGGCATTAGTTCTTATTTGCATGGGCTAATGTTCACGATTTCTCTGATTTTTTTTCCGGTGTTGCATGGCTTATTTCTTAGCCGAGCTGGTCAAGGTCTGTTGTGGCATTATTTCAGGTGGGCAGGTGCCAACTTTGTGCATTGAGCTGTAGGAGTAGCACAATGAAGATACCGTGGAACCTCCCTTAGCAGACACCTCTGCCAGGAGGACACCTCTCTATTAAGGACACCGAAGTTCAGTCCCAAATTGACTATTTCTATTCATTTTGACCTCTGTAATCAGGACACCTCAATTAAGGACAGCAATTTGTCAGTCCCAGAGGTGTCTTTAATAGTTAGGTTCCACTGTACAAGCTGCGCTTCCATTACAGAAAAAGCCAGTATTTGTCTGGGCTTATTCTGCTTCCATTACAAGATGTCCGTGTTTAATAAGTCCGGTCCTGTTAGCTGGAATAGCAAAGCTGAGTATACTCCGAATCAAATTAGATGCAGATCAAGACCGGTGTTTTCTCTAGCAGAATGGCAATAAGTCTGGGTCTATTTGTAGTATTATGTTCGGCTGCAGGTGGCTGAAGATCGCCTGCGGCATTGCGCATGCTCAAAAGTACCAGAACAATATACGCGGTTCACTCCACGTATCGCCATCTGTAGCTGAACTTACTAACCTCAAATCCAGTAGTGGAAGCGCAAGCCCTGAAATATCCGGTTTTATTTTTATGCGGATAAACACCGATACTAATAAGACCGGATATAAAAGCTGTAATGGAAGCGCAGCTATTATATGGCACCTCTCATGTCTAAGGTCCTGGGTTTAGTGCTTCTGGGTTTCCTGCTGTTAGAGGCCGCCACTAGTTATCCGTCCTAGAACGTCACAAAATTTGACACCACAGAGAAGTCATCCATAACGATGTGGACGCTGTGGCTTACGCCTGTGACGCCAAATTTTGTGACGTTCTAGGCCTGCGTACAGGCGGTCTCTAACGGCAGTAAAGTCTTGGTCGTTCCAGTCTTGTTCATGAGAACAAGCGAATCAGATTTCTCCCGAGTTCTGGTTTCCTCCTACATTACAAGTCCCTGCTCACAATCACTAGCCCCTCTATCTACACTACCACAGGTCTTCGCTACTTGTGCTCACAAGAAATAATTCGATGACACAGCTGAGTGACTCGTTGCCTTTCATGGAGTAACAACGTAAAAGCAACGTCAAGAAACGACTTTTACAAGGATAACTAACGCACCTAAAACATAAAGGCTGTATTTACAAGCCCGAATGCCTAATTACTCAAGACAAATGAGCAATTTGTACTGACTGCTGATGCGGCGACTAATATCTCCGTCGGGGATAGTCAGATTACTCCTTAGTCTTAAAGGAGCGTATCGGTGAGGTATGAATACTGACTTCGGAGGAGGTTGTCTTATGAAATGTACCACGAAACGTACGCTGTGCACATTTCGTATAATTTCATTAAAGCTGAACTTAATAGATATAAACCCCAAGCGGCAGAGGTAGAAATTACAAACAACCATCCGCCATGTTTTGAACAGCCACCAAACATCATACACCCTCTCGGACGGTCACAGTAGGTTTCACTTGCCACCACGCACTTGAACAGTAAAGATCTCAGCACAGCTGTCAAATGAGAAAAAACGAAAAATTATCCGTGACAGTACCGAGATTCGAACCCACACACCCCTGATCGATTGGCGATCCTTTTTCTGCATGCGCCACAAAGACTGCTTGCTTGCACAGCAGCAATTCCGATCGCTTTATTTCCTCATGGAGATCTTCAAAACTACAACGGCTTACTGTAGATCGGCGTCGTTGTATGCAAGCAGCCTTCGTGGCGCAAATAGAAGAGGTCGGCCAACTGATCAGGGGGAGGTGGGTTCGAATCTCGGAACCATCAAAGATTATTTTTCGTTTTTTCTCATCTGGCGGTTGTGCTGAGATCTTTACTGTTCAAGAGCGTGGTGGCGAGTGAAACCAACTGTGACCGTCCGAGAGGGTGTATTCATGTTTGGTGGCTGTTCAAAACATGGCGGATGGTTGTTTGTAATTTCTAACTCAGCCGCTTGGGGTTTATATCTATTAAGTTCAGCTTTAAGTCCAGGCATATTTTGACCTCTTGATGCAATGATGGTTACACATCATATCCCAGGTGCTCTCTGCACTGCAGGTTTGAACCGCACCCCATTCTGCCTCTACTCAGAAACTGCTTCAGTTCATACGATTCTCAGAAGATGACCAATAGGTGTCACTAGTGCTGGTGCTATGTTGGAATTGGCACCAAACTAGCTAACCAATCATTGATCCGCTTTCAAGACCAATTTTGGGCCGTAGCGACAGATGATCATTGCGACCCGTGCCTCTCAGCATGCTCAAGGTGTTTCACCCAATCAACACGTATCTTACGGCAGCATTGGCTCAACTGTCAATAGTAGTTTTTCACGCCTCACTACAAGTGTCCAGACAGGCCAGATTTTAACTCCCAGTGGAAGACTGCCTGCACTTTTGGACACTTGCGCTGACGGGTGTTTTGATTGTGCAGGCATCATCAGCGCCATCTTTTGGTGATACTTCAGTTTTCCACCAACAAGCCTGCGTTTAGTCGTGGAGTATAACTTTGACTGAAGGGGTGAATGTCGTCCACTCTGAATCCTAACCCCTGCCCCCATCCCAACCCTTGATGCCTGGCCTCTACCCCAGCCTGACCCCTAAAGCCTACTCCTAATCCAAACCCTAACCTTAGACCACTGACCCTTACTGGCAGCCGTTACCCTAGATACCGGGTGCCCTGTTCCATAGGATTAAATGACATTTACACCTTTTACGTGTGACATGGAATTTAATGAATAGGGTCGAGCGTAACATCATTCTCATTGGTACTTATTGGGTTGAGCAGGACTTCTTATGCCCCCATAACACTGCGCTCGTTCTCAGTACGTTCTTGAAAATGTCGCCGAATGGACTCAAACTGCGTGCGAACAGAGTGGACGAAGTGGCAACTTTTTATAGTATTTTTACGAACGTCATGGATGGGCTCAGACGGGAAGGGTGCTCCAGAACTTCGAGACATTATTTGGCCAACGTAACACGTTCTAGCCCGTTCTACGATTTTTTTAGGACGGGGTAGGACGTTTTAAGAACTACTTCAGTGTGACATCACCTTAATCAAGCTAAAGGGTAATCCATAGTTCACCATCTATGTATTTGGCTTCCATATTATCTATTGAACACATCGGCAAAAAAGTATCGGGGCGTAAAATATGATCGAAGGTGAGGTTAATCAGCCGTATTAGAAATGACCGATGATGTATGATGACCAATGGGGCGTGAGCACGGCCATAGCGACCATGTACTGAGGAACATGTACCGGCGTTTACATACCAGCGGTGGGCAGGTCATCTAAATAATCAGATATGTGACCAGACACAGTGTCGTCCATGATAAATGTGTTTTTTGTCGCATAGGTATGTATGGCAGACGTCTCGAGTGGCATAGTTCAGCACTCATATCACAGAGGTTTGGGGTTCAATTCCTGTCAGAATCCTAAAGTCTGTTGTGTGGTAATGAGAGTGCTCCTCCTAGTGCAGGTTTTATCGGGATCTCTGGTTTCCTCCTGCATTGAATTATTGCATAGTAGGCCTATCGTGCAAGCACTGTCTGCATCTGGGGTTGTTGGTCCTAGATTCCATTGAATATCTCAAAGTGGAAGAACAAAGCAGTTATCCTTGTTTCTGCAAGTTTTAACAGGACTCTGGTTTCCTCCTACATTGAATTATGGCCTAGTGTCGTGACAACACAGCCTCTGTCCGTGGTTGTTGGTTCAATGCGGACCCTAGCCCAGTGCCTCAATAGGTGTCACTAGTGGTTAAAACTATTTAAATGAAACTGACATCCCGGTCCTGATCAATTTCCCACACAAAAGGCATCCATTGTATAGGACCAGGTTTCGGTGTGCTGCCCTCTATCGTAGCTAGGATCCCCATTCTTGTGAAAATTCTGAATGGGAGCACGTAGCGTTTCTTCTTGTCTATGTCGGTTCTCTGGTTTCCTCCCACATAATTGCACAACAGAATATTGTTTGTGGAGCTATTAGCACTGTATTGAACACTCAGTTTTTGCTATCAGGTGACTTAACACCCATCCATTAAGGATTTTTTTGAAGATCAGTTTCCTCTCAAGACATTCCACTTTGCAGACAACATAATGATGTGTGAAGAAGTGCGTCACCATAGATACCTGTCTTGTAAAGTGCATCCAAATTTGTCAAGAGCGCTTAACCTAAAATTGCAAATTTGGACTTTTTTTATCTCAAGTGCGTCTACCTGTTTTCAAGGGTAGCATCTCTTCGGTTATGTTATCTCATTTCCAGTCAGTCACTGAGAGCTTCAGCAGAATGATGACATCTTCTGACCTGAGCAGACGACATTTTCTGACCTGAGCAGACGACATCTTCTGACCTGAGCAGACGTCATCTTCTGACCTGAGCAGACATNGTCTGACCTGAGCAGATGACATCTGAGCTGAGCAGATGAGATCTTCTGACCTGAGCACACATCTTCTGCCCCAAGCAGATGACATCTTTTGTCCCATGGGAAAATGGACAGAGACGGTTAACGACAGTTGTGATAAATTTCTTCGGTCCAAGATTGTTTTCTCTCTTCTCTCATCAAGTATTTACCGATGATCATATGATTCTGCGCCTAATGGCGGCAACCCATTTCCCCCATCGCCACTGATGAGTTTTCTCATATTTGTTTCTCATAGCACAACGTCTACTTGTGTCCACCTGTTCTGTCTCAACTGCCATTATGAGAGCGGCCGAGATGAATCAACTTGTCCAGTAATTCGTTCTGAACAACAGCATTGGACCTCTCATCGACTCTGTTGATCTGTGTGTTGCCGTCTGTCTGCTCGAGGCTGCCAAATTGATGGAAAACTGCAGTTCCATTCCAGCCAGAAGTCACCAAATTGATGGAAAATGGCAGTTCCATTCCTGCCATTTGTGTACCCGCTGCCAATCTGATGGAAAACAGCAGTCCCACTGGCATCAACCTAACTCTGCCATCTGCCAACCCAAAGCTGCCAAAATGATGGAAAATGGCAGTCCCATTCCTATCGTCTGCCTACCCAAAGCTGCCAATCTGATGGAAAACAGCAGTCCCATAAACCTAACTCTGCCCTCTGCCAACCCGAAGCTGCCAAAATAATGGAAAATGGCAGTCACACTCCTAACCCTAACTCCACCCAAAGCTGCCAAATTGATGGAAATGGCAGTCCCATCCGTAATGCTAATCTGCCCTCTGCAAATTCATGGGAAATGGCAGTCTCATGCCTGCCCGAAGCTACCAAGTGTATGTAAAAAAGGCAGTCCCATTCCTAACCCTAACCCAAACTCTGTCCTCTGCCTGCCTGAAGCTGCCAAATTGATGGAAAATGGCAGTCTCATTCCTGCCAATCTCTACAAACCATTCAGATTGGTTTAGTCATTACAGCACAATCCGAATGTCGCTTCGTTGGATTGCCTCTAAATCCCCGCATCTCCGCTAATTTAGCGGCGAAATTACACCGCATATCATTGATAAACGATACCTATCTTGGGCAATGATCGTCAGTATTCGTGACATGTGATTGGTCGTCGGATTTTGCGGTTGTTTCGTTGATGGGATGTTAATCACGCGTGAGAGGGTTGTCGATTTTCTGCGTATTGTTTACGTTCATTCCTCCTCACGATTACTATTCGTCTGTGACGGCTGTCTGGCTGCAGACTAGCCGTAAGGACCTGCTAATGCGATCATTGTAGTCTTCTGGCACCAATTATTGCCCTACGAAGAAATTTCCCGCTGGATGCCTTTGGAGTTCAAGTATATGATGAAACCTCTCTCCTAAGGACACCTTTAGTTTGAACTGACAAATGCTGTCCTCAATTGAGAGGTGTTCTGATTACAGAGGCCAGAGTGAACAGGAATAACCAATTAGATGCTCAACAATCAAGATATACAGTACACTGCACAACTGATCTATACCTTCCGCGCCGCGTACTGTCTGCATACCACATGCAGCATCGTGCACGTACCGTCCTGTCTTCCGCGGATGTCGCGTGGTGCCTTGGAAGGCACGCAGTGAAGACGTAACATCATTCGCACGTGTGCGCGGAAGTCACCCGGAAGAGACACACGACATACCCATACCATACGCAATGAAGTGGAGCGTACCTTCTGCGTGACGTATGCAGAAGGTACGCAGATAAGAGTAGGTCAGTTGTGCTTCATACTGTACATCAAGATAAGGTACAGCAAGTTCTCTACAGCTGACTGTAAGGCCTAGAAGCCTCTTGTTTTCCTACAGGGTGGTCCAAAATTACTTCATCCTGCATGTTTTTGCTTCACTTTATCATCATCTTGTTTCTTTTCATCCTCTCTTTCAGTAAGTTTATTTATTTATTTACATGTTTGCTTCATTAGTTCTTGTTGAGTTGTTTATTTATCACATTCTGTTTGTTTATTTATTATTTATTTTGTTTATTTATTACTACTCCAGCCATTGCACGACCTAAACCTAACAAGGTCATTTATACCAAACCTCAGGATGGTAAGTTATATTTCTAAAACCCAAAGCAATGATGCAAGCTTGTATCAAGACACCCTGCAGCATACGCTATGATAATATTATGCCATTTTAGTGAAAAAAGATTATCAAAAACATATTTTTGCAGAAATCACCAATCTCCTAGATACTGAATAGAGAGGTAAAAAGCATGAAAAGCGATATCATGTACAGCTGGAGGAAACTGGACCCATATTCATAAAACTACTTAAGTCTAAGTATGACACTTATCCTTTGTTCAACACAAAAGATAAGTACCACACTTTGACTTACATGTAAGTATGTTTATGAATACCAGCCCTGGAGATCCCAAATAAGCCTGCAGCGTCAAAAGCCAGGCATACATCGCACTTGCAACTGGAAGCAACTGATCTGAAAAGTCACTGGTGATGTGCGTGCTGTGCGCACATTGCAAATTCAGCAACTCAGTAAAACTAGGAGGTCATGAACTGACCGTGTACATCGCACTTGCGACTGGCAGCAACTCGGGTAACATCCGGGGTGTTGAGACTCGACAAGACTAGATTTCGTTCAGAAAACTGGCACTGGTCAGTCACAAGCCCACGTACAAACGCAGAAACTGGGTACAACTAGTCGCTAGAAAGTTGAACATGTGCAACTCGCGGCGACTGGCAAAATCTCAGTTCCAGCGAGTCGCAAGGGTGCGTACATCGACTGTTTCTGGTGACTGATCAGTCGCTGCCAGTTCCAGCTGGATCCTCCCAATCGCCAGGTAATCCAGGTTGTCTCCAGTCACAAGTGTGATGTATGCTAGGCTAAAGAGAGTTGCCCTTGCTATCACATGAAGAATGGGCCTGACCGGGGATTGAACCCATGACCTGAGAGGTAACAGACACCAGTATTTACACTGTACCACTCTGACAGCACTGCTGGGACTTGAGAACATTTAAATCTGAACATTCCGTTAAATTCTATTTGAATTTTATGACGGTGGAGAACGCGATCTGCAAAAATGTGATTTTGAATAATTCATTCCTAGCGATGCCTTGTAGATTTCAGAATCGCCAGAAATTATTCATCATTTTGATTGCAGCAATTGCACCCCGTAGCAGCCCACGACACCCAGCATGACGTTGCACATGTCACCTTATCGATTTTATGCACGTTTAAGGCTTGCACCCAAGGCTTGAATCCACTACAGCAATTTTGAAGCAGAACCATTGTAGTGGAGCCACTATGGTGGAAGCGATGTAGTGGAACCACTGAATATCCATTACGTTGAACCATTGTAGTGGAACTACTACAGTGGGACTGCTGGAGTGGAACCATTTTACTGGAATTGCTTTAGTGGAACTGCTAAAGAGCCATTGTAGTGGAACTGCTAAAGAGCCAATGTAGTGGAACTGCTAAAGAGCCATTGTAGTGGAACTGCTGAAGAGCGATTGTAGTGGAATCACTGTAGTGGAAACAGGCCTTTATCCATTGTTTGCATACAATGTTTGAATATAAAAAATCCCCCAAACGCATGAAATATGCTGATTATGTGCATTTTGAGAAGCCAATAGTTCATGCAAGACCGCAGAAATCAATCGTGCATGCTATATTTTGATGTATTGAACTGAAAGCATAATCAAATTTTACGATGTTAACCCTGAATAATTTGAAATATTATTTCAGGAGTGCAAGTGCCCACTTAGCTACTCATCAAACAATATTGGGCGATATTAATGATATGTAGGAGGAAACCAGAGCCCCCGGAGAAAACCTATGATGTCGAGGAGAGATCGCCCTCTCTACCACATAAAGCCACTTGCGCGACCGGGGATCGAACCCGCGACCTCAGTGGTGGCAGGCGCCGATGTTTCCACTGCGCCACCCCGACTTGAATGACTTGCGGTACAATTTTACAGAAAGATATGAAAGTTTTGCCTCGAGAGGCTGTTTATAAAGTCTGCCAACTTCCAATTTTCCCTGTAACTTTATTCCCTGTTGAGTAAAGTCGTAAGGATTTATCGTGACCACTTTGCGCCTGATCAAGGGATCAAAAGTTTATATTAACATGATTTGGTCACGAAGAGGAATATGATATTATCATCATCAAAGTGCAGTTTAATGTTCGTGGCGTCTCGAGTTAAAATCCTGACGGAGTTTTACAAAAGCTTTAATTTTCGTTTATCTGGTGAGATTTATATTTTCTGTCCGTGTTGTTCTGAGCCGATGTTTTGATAGGGGGCCATCTCAACAATTGTGTCGGTGCTGAGTTAGTGTCGTCGGGAAGTATTCTGCATGCTTCTTAAAATGATACCTCAAATGGTTCATTCATTTCAGGATTATCCGAGTATCACTGAGATGGCCCCTCAATGAAATGGGTAGCACATTTACTGGCGACTTCCTCATTCCATAACCTGCTGAGATGGTCCCTTCATCACATGCACAGCATGTGTATATGAACATGCACAAGAAACTTCCTAGTTCTATACACTTCTAAGGTGGCCCCTTTCATCGCATACAATGCATATGCATGCATATGCTCTACAAGAGCATCCCTAATTCTGTACACTTCTGAGATGGCCCCTTTTCAGTAATTTCCTTTAATCCTTCGAATGCAGAAAGATTGATCATCGATTTGAATTTCTGTAACGGTTGTTCATAAGATTTGATGGATATCCCATCCTGTTTGAAGTGTATAGCTCCTAGCGCTATTGATGTTGGAAACGGTTCCAATCCATCGTAATGATCCATCAAAATCCTTACCTCGCACCTGTCATTTTTGAGCTCATCAAAATTTATGCCTCTTTTGCAATTTACTTATTTAAACTAAGGGTATATTTCAGATGTACTAAACAGTTAAGAATTTTTGCAGGATAAACAAGAAAAAATGTTTTTTTCCTGTGTCGAAAATACTTTTTCATTATTTGAGAATGTCATATCATACTTTTCTTCAGATGGATACAAAAAACGTAAGCAGTACAATGCATTCAGGCCCAATAAGAAATTCAAGGGTAAGTCTGACCTTGACATGTTGAGGAGACCTTGACCTTTGGTTTGAAGGTCATTAGCAGAAGATATGGCCTTGACCCTCTCATGCTTTGAGGTGTCAGGCATATGCTGTGGTGTTGGGACGTCAACTTGAAAAATGAAATGTACATTTATGCATAACCTTGACATTGGTAATGGAAACAAATCGGCTTGTGGCAATGACCTTGATGTCATTTGACCTTGAACTTTTATGGTCTCCAGCTGTCACAGGTCATGAACATCATCCCATTTGCGGACGGGTTGAGGTCATTGCTTATTCCCACTGATGTCCTGTTCCATGTCAGGTCATTTCATCAGCAGCTTTCACTTAAAAGCTTCATAATGAAATATCCTACACCGCCGCTTAATGGAGTACTTCCTGTATATATTAATAAGAGCTTTGCATGTCGAAACCGCAACTTGCGTACACCAAGCTTCAACATGTTGTCACGTACACTGCTTGTCATACTAACCAAAGTTGACGCTTAATTGGGTAGAAGTGGGTTCATATTGTGCGCTGTTGCGGATATCTGTCATCGCGGAGAAGTTGAATAGATTAAAAAATGAAAAAGGATGAAGTTTCTTCCTGGATGGAGTTTTATTCTGGAAGTTCCGAAGCCGTATTATTTCCCGTTAATGCTTTTCAGACATTTTCATTGACTTGGTGCACTGTGAACATCTCAATCTCATGAGAGCGCATTGCTTAGTTATGAAAATATAGGGTTTAAAAGACATAAGTGTAAACACAGCAATATTTGGTATAATGAAATGGTCCATGGACCATGTGCTCACTCGTTTGGACATAACAGTGTATTAATGACAGAGAGAGGTACACGTCAGTTATGAGCAATCTGGGTCAGGTCATTCCCAAGTTGCAGGACTTCAATGATTGTTGGGTTATGCCACCTGGTGGCCATATTGGATGTCCGATCGGGCCAAAACTTCACATGCACATAAAGGTCATCTAGAGGGAGCCACATAGCACATTTGAGTGCTCTGGGTCAAGTCGTTCCCAAGTTATAGCATATTTCATGATTTTCGGGTTACGCCACCTGGCGGCCATATTGGAAGTTTAATCAGGCCGAAATTTGACGTGCTTGTAAAGGTCACCTAGAGAGAGGTAAATATCAAGTTTGAGCACTCTGGGTCAAGCCGTTCCTGAGTTATAGCACTTGGATGATTNCAACGGCCACTGAGCAAAATATTCAACGTGTTTGATATTTTTTGGCAAGAGAGGAAAAAACCTCACCGTGTGCGGCGGGACTGAGTCATTTGACTCGCGTCATTTTGCTACAGAGCATGCGTAGAAATCACATGACGGCATTTCATGGCACGTCGCGGTGACGTGACGGTACGTCACCGTGGAAGTATACCGTCCAAAATCCTCCGCCGCACACGAGAGGTTTTTGACTGAGTCAAAATCCTCGAATGACATTTTGCTCAGCTAATTTCTCTCGTGTGCGGCGGGCTTTACGCTGGTACCAATGACACAAACAATTGCTCGCAGTTGAGTTGCCCATAGAGAGCCAACTTCTGCGAGAAAAGTTTCAAGTGGAGCAGCACCTTAAGACGTGAGGAACAAATAATGGTGAATTGCCCATTGTGAGCCAACTTCTGCGAGAAAACTCTCATGTGGATAGGCGCCTTGAGTTTCTGTAAAGGCCCAGTTTGGCCAAGAAGAACGTTTAGTGACAGCCCGCATGAGGGGTTAATACTTCCAGAATGCCATATTTTAGCCAAAATTACCCTCACAATTATCAGCTGCTTGATTCCGAGTGAAATATCCCCCTAGGGTGCCGTCAAAACCTTATCTTCAACCTGATTCAACTTGCAACAGAATAAATGGCATCAAAGAGCGGAGACAACCCAATCAGAATCGAATCTTCTCTCCCCTGTGATATAATTGGCGTATCTCTGCATCTCACTTTCAAACACCTGCCTTGTACCCTGGAGACATACGCCAATCAGATGGCGCTTAGGTTTTCACGAGGTATATCTGACACCCCGAATGTGCTGCCACCTGTTGTGTGGCAATTTTACATGTGGAAGTTTAAGTCTGCCGCAGACGAGAGCTATCTGCTGAGCAAAATTTCAATTTTTGGCATTTTATACTCCGCATTTGCTCTCGTGTGCAGTAAAATTTTGGTGGGCTGCAAGTTTGAATGTACCGAGAATGTTCTTATAGATTCAAGTATAGTCATGAAGTCGCTACTCCAAGTGTTAATGTGACGTAGCTCACCTAATTTGCTCTTGTGAACTTTCCATATTGCTCTAGGGGGCGCTGCAAACTACAGCAGTAATTACACACCAGAACGGAAGAAATTGTCTCTGCCCTAAAGCTTAGTAATCTCCTTGGAACCAATTTCTGAACTGTCTCAGAATCACGGAAGATATTTCGATCTGGGAGAGATTTGTTGACGGGAAAATCTTCGAACGTTTTCTGGCTGTTCAAGAATGATTTTGTTCATTCCTACTAATATAGGCCATGAGGCGTTTGCGGGCGCAGAATAGGAGGCCAGCGCGGGTAGAAAAAATCGATCCAACGTATTTCCTGTTAGCTCTTTCATGCACACCCGCTCCCGCCACTGAAACCGCGTCCGCAAACGTCTCGTGGAAAAGCAGCCTAAGTGGAAATATCAACACCTATCGGCATCTGGCATTTCTCAGTCCACACCTATGATCAGAGCCGGGCTAAAGTAGTTACCCGGATCCGTGGTGGGTCTGACCCGCCTTTTGAAAGGGAATTAAATTAGCATGGCAATTTTTAACCCTGATTTTCATAGGTGTAAATGCAACAATGGAGGGTCAGACTCGGCAATTTCATTAGGCGTAAACAGAGCTGTTATTGCATTTGGCTGATTTTACATCGGATGACATGTGACACGAAGACGCAGGCGAACAATGGCTTCACAAAGGATTCATCCCCATGAAACCTTTGTTCGCCTCCATGTTCGTGAAACCGTTGTTCGCCTGCGTGTTCGTGCCGCATGTCATCCGATGTAAAGTCAGCCTCACTAACCCACTGACCTAGATTTCAATGTCCACTTCATCCTTTACCGACTGTGTCCACCGAGTTAACATTCCGTACTCAGCTTTTGATTTTCAGTATTGAAAAAATAAAACTTGGCTAACTTTTCTTCTCATGTGTTTTGTCTTGCAGATGTTCCATACGTACCTCGGCCCACTCCGAAAGAGAGTAAGTACCAGTATTCTATTCCTACGTGCAAATATTCATCAGTTCACTTGGTACAATTCTTGAATTCGCAGATCTGCGCACTTCTGCCGAAATCTCAACCAGAACGTCGATCTGAACCAGCTGACGTGATGCCATCCACGATTCAGTAATGGTCGAGTCTGATACGTCTTCGACGTCACTGTCGTGGGGTTGTTTGCGTCACGTCATTCAGTTTCAGACCGAGGTTGTGGTTGAGATTTCGGCAGAAGTGCACAGATCTTTGTCACTTACCTCAATTTGAGAACGGTCTTTAGTCTACACTATGGGGGATGTTCACCCAGCCGTACACTGGGGATGTCCACTGAACCATAAAATTTGGGGGATGTTCACTCATCCATACAATTTGAGAATGTTCACTAACCCATGCAATTTTTGGGGATGTTCACTGAACCACACAATTTTGGGGATGTTCATTGAACCACACAATTTTGGGATGTTCAGTGAACCATACAATTTTGGTGATGTTCACTGAAGCACACAATTTTGGGGATGTTCACTGAAGCACACAATTTTGGGGATGTTCATTGAACCACACAATTTTGGGATGTTCACTGAACCATACAATTTCAGATGGTTGATGTTCAATGAACCATACAATAAGGGGGTAACTGACCATAACATCCCATAGTACGGGCTACAACAGGTTGTGTCGAGCTAAAGTTGTTTAGGGCACAGCATGCTATGGGTCATACCGCAAATAGTCTATCTGTATGCAACTGGTTTGAGCCAATCCACGTTGTGTGATAGCTGTGGCATATTTGTATTACCGAGATGGGGATTCCGGACATTAATGTCGAAGAAAATCATTGTATACTTGAAAAGTGTCATTTTAGGGTGAGTGTGGGTATTGAAGGGACCACACAAATCACACTACTTGTGGACAAGAAATACAGTATGTTGGGGGNATGTAATCCGGCAAATTGACTGACTGGTTTTGTGTCATGATCAGTTACGAGGTTTACCAAGTGTGAATGGGCCTAAATATTTGGGAAAAGACTTCAACTTAAACTGCTGGACCATGATGGCATGAATGGAAAAGGCATAATCAGTTCAATAGGTCTAGTTGAAGCTCAGCCATTGGTCAGTCATTCTGAATGAAATAGGCCTACAGGCATGATTTTGCCAATGGCTAGTTCTGGATATCTTGCTCCAGTTTCAGTCAAAGTCAGAAATATGGGCTGATTTAGAAACAATTTAGAATTTTCCAACATTTTAGAAATGAGATCAGGTCTAATGCCATGAGTTAGTTTCAACTTTTGAGTTTTCTCAGCACTCTGGACATATTTTTTGATACCGAAAGATTTTTACACTTGGAGATTGTGAACCATACAAATGATGTCCTCAGGTTTAAAGATTTACCAGCTGTTGGGTGTTGTTAATCCGATCTACGTTTCTTAACCGAAATTTTTGTGGACCTAGGCAGCACTGGTAGGGTCCAGTGTACTCGGTTGAAAAACCTTGAGTGATTGACCTGGGTCAATATTAAAAAAAGAGAAGGCCACTGATGGGATCAGGCATTAGCCCTGGTTACACTACACGGAAATCCCCGGGCTTTTTGAGACCCGTCTCAAGCCTGGGACTGAAAAAACCCGCTTGAGACCTGTTGTGCGTCAACACTAGGCCCTACTAAAATCTCATGACGCGGATCTAAATAAGCTTATTAGCCCTGTGTTTTTCATCCCTGGCTCTATTAGACCTGCGCTTTTAACACATGTAGACAGAAAAACCCCGGATGGGACACGTGTTTTTACCTAAATGGCTGCCATTCAGAACCACTTCCTTCCTCATTGCGGTGTTATGTAGGTACTCAAATAAGGTGATTCAACTTCAAAGGGTAAGACTGTAAGTTTACCAAATACTCCTGAGCTAAAAACCAGTATGTTGGTGATGTCTATGGTTAGGAAAGGGTTAGCACCTTCTTCTCAGACCTTTCCTGCTGAAAGTGAAAACTGGGTCATCATTCTCCCACAGCAGGGATTGGTTCATAATTTCAAAAGTGAATGAAGATGAGCGAGGCACAAACCCTGCTGTTGGTGACTGTTGCGTAGGTGGTGGCTTGTTTGCCAGCAATGGAGTTAAAAAAATGTTGGTTTAACATATTATTCATAGATAATTTAGAGATACCAAATGTATAAGAATTTAGTTTGTGTAGAAAGACACTAGATTATGATTAAATTGTAAGAGTTTAATGTCTCTCTCTGGTACGGTTCTGATGATGAAAGTTGTGTATGTGAAGTAGGTCAAACCATGTACATCATCAAATGTTGAAGAATGTTATAGTCCTGCCACTCTTCTCATCTATCCTCTAATACGAACATTTTTTGTGGACCTGGCCAACACTGGGAGTGCCAAGGCTATCTCAGTGTACTCGGTTTTCGCACCTTGAGTGTTTGCCCAGGTCAAAATTTCAAAAAAGGGTAGTCACTGGTATCAGGGTGGTTTGTGTAGTCCTTTGGTATCATCACGGACCTATATACTGACAGGATAGGCATCTCGGGCATGTCACGTGACCATCTGTGTTGATTCCAGTGTGCACGCTGCATTGCGAAAAAATTATCTGCTGTGAAGGCATAACTTACTTTTTAACACGTTCACTGCCGACGCCATTTTTGAGGGTCCAGTGGTCCTTGCCAGGAATTTTTCAGACATTGCCTGTGCTATTGAATGTTACGTTATGTGGCACATCTGACCCCTTCTTTCACTGTGCCAAGAGACGTTACG
This sequence comes from Notospermus geniculatus, assembly GCA_002633025.1. Classification (NCBI taxonomy): domain Eukaryota; kingdom Metazoa; phylum Nemertea; class Pilidiophora; order Heteronemertea; family Lineidae; genus Notospermus; species Notospermus geniculatus. Next base: position 762,561 of record NMRB01000071.1, read on the forward strand.
TCCTTCGGCACTGGAGGAGGTCCTTTGTCATTGCCTATGATTTTATTTTGAATGGATAAATCAAGACCAAAGACGTACATATACGTCCCTGGCAACCAAAGCAACCACTATGACGTAATTATACGTCCCCGGCAGTGAACGTGTTAAAAGACGTTCAGTGTTAAAGGAAGCAACATAGGCTTTTAGACGCAAATGACCCCGCTGATCAGCCTTCATGAAGCCTTCATTTAAAAATGGCGGCTTTGAATGCATTTCGAGAGAAGTCTCTGCACATTTCAGTTGAAATGACAGGGGTGTACTAGACGTGGTTAAACCCATTGAAATAAAACCGTCATATCATCATAGTAAGTTACCGGAGAAGTGGTCCAGGATCATTTGAATTCCCAATTACCAGAGCCATTTGTTCAATGATCACCCTTATCTGACGCCGGGCCGTGGTACGGATCGATTTGGTATTGACTATTTTCAAGACGTTGGATCTCAGATGAGACTATTGATGTCTTAAATGGTCGCAGAATTTAACTCATCTGCCCCAGGTTTGAGCTGACAGCAGGCATGGATCCAGCAGTGTTTCCGCCAGAGGGGGGATGGGGGGGATGAATCCCCTCCTCAAAAATTTCAAGGAGGGGATATCCCCCCCTCAAGTTTGCAGACTAACCTTTTTCAAATATCACTATTTTCACTTCAGTAGTGTTTTTCTTTAATTTGTCACGTTTCAAATGCAATTTTCATGCAGAAGGAAGACTAATTTTGCATTTTGGAGTGTAAAAAATGACTCTGGAGGCCATTTTTAACCCAAAAACCCCCCAAAAAAATTTTTGGAAAAATTTTTTTTTTCGAAAAAAAATTTTTTTTTGAAATTTTTTTTTCTCCCCCCCCTCCTTGACAATCCTGGCGGAAACCCTGTCCAGCATTGACAGAAAGGGGGGACGTAGCTCGACGGAGGTGGCGGACAACGAAAGTGGGAAGCCAAACAATTCCAAACAAGTCTGACAATAGGGAACCCCGATCACGCACACCACGCGAGAATATGTGCGTTGGTTTGAACTGATAGTACACCGACGCCACCTATTATTCATGACGATTCAAGGTGTGATTGGCCGTGCTTGGTGAACCGCATCTCTCGAACAATGAGCCTCTATAGGTGTCACGTCTGCTCTATCAGTCTCACGTGACCAATTGGCGCTCCCCATTTAAGTGTTTTTAGATGCATTTTCCTGGCATCTGAGAGCAAAATACTCGAATTTTTTATGTGATTGAATTTTTCTTGCTAAAAAAATCATTGCTCTGCCAAAATGGTGGGGGGGGTACGTCCCTTCTGCCCCCTCTGGACCCGTGCCTGGACAGTATCTTCTCTTGAAGTTTTCTGGGAGCCTCAGAAAAAGAATTGGAGAATATTTGATGGAATATTCTTCAGATGGTCGACAAGAACAATCTTGGGGTGTCGGGGTGGCGCAATGGAAACATCAGCGCCTGCCACCACTGAGGTTGCGGGTTCGATCCCTGGTCGTGCAAGTGGCTTTATGTGGTAGAGAGGGCGATCTCTCCTCGACATCGTAGGTTTCCTTCGGGGTCTCCGGTTTCCTCCTACATATCATTAATATCGTCCAATATTGTTTGATGAGTAGCTATAATGCCCTAAGTGGGCGCTTGCACTCCTGAAATAATATTTAAATAGAAGAACAATCTTTGTTCAAATAATTTTCAATCAAACCATAGGATGTGAGAATTCTTAGTATTGTGTTGGATAAAACAGGTCATCAAGAAATTAAGAGAAAACATAAGGGCTGAAAATCTGGTGGGAATTTCACCTCAGTCCGGTGAGGACCATGGCCACTGCCTCAACAGGTGTCACTTCAGTGTTATATCTAGGATTTCAGAAGGGCATGGTGCAAACTTTGCGAAAAGGGCACTNATTTTTTTAGGGGCATGGCGCCCTAGGGGGTTAAAAAAGGGCACAATGGCGCCCCCTTTTGGCGGCATGGCGCGGCGCCACTCTAAAATGGCCTAGATATAACACTGCACTTGTTAAAACTATTGAAATGAAACTAACGTCCATTGTATAGATCGTTTTCACGACGTAACTCCGACAGTGTCCGCCATGATGACGTTACGCGTTTTGCCCACCAGCAGAAACGCAAAATGCATTGGATGCTGGTGGGCAAAACGTGCAACGTCATCATGGCGGACACTGTCGGAGTTACGTCGTGAAAACGATCTATAGGACTTGGTCATGATGTGCTGCCCTCTATTGTAGTTATGATCCCATTTGCTCCTCACCAGCATGGGTATGTAGGTCAATGGTTGGAGTAAGATGAAGGCCTACAATATTTGTTTATTGTTGATTTATCATCTCATTAACAGATAATTTAGACATAACAAATGTATAAGAATTTTGTTTATAGACAAAGACACTGGATAATAATTAAAATGTGAGAGTTTAGTGTCCCTCTGCTGAAGATGTTGATGACGAAAGATGTGTTTGTGACATCGGTCAAAACCATGTATAAAATGTAAAGTTGAAGAGTAAATTGAGTAGGTCTCGTGCATGATTAGTATCATCCAAATCATCTAAATATTTTTTGTGGACCTAGACAGCACTGGTTGGTCTTGGCCTCTCAGTGTGCTCGGTTTTCCAACCTTGAGCGTCTGCTCTAGGTCAAAAATAACAAAAATGGCAGTAGTGAAAGTGGCCAGGGTCACTGCTATGATGGCACCTTCTTTCTTGGTGTGACCAAGAAAGAAGGTGCTATACTCAAGCCTCTTGGGAATGAAAGCTCATCCAAGTTTTGGTACATTGAACATTTGGCATTTTGGAGGC
>NMRB01000072.1:0-12807 GCA_002633025.1 Notospermus geniculatus
AGTCCTATTCGCGGTGGGGCGTCGCCTGTTACGGTGGAGCTATCCGTACGCACCAGGGACTTGTCTCGGAGAGTGGCCACCCTGGCTGCTGTCGAGACCCCGGACGGGGCCTCCTCGGGCCCCTGTTTTTGTGTGCCCGTGTAAAACATCGGCACTTACTCCCAGTCCCGATGATTCGAAAGATGACCTTCCTCGTACATTTTTAACAAAGTTTTGCTTGGATCAGTCCATTACAGCCTGTAACGAGAAAGAACATTTATTTTTATCAAAAAAGTGTCGAACTATTACGAAAACTACACCAATGTGATGTTCAATGACTGTATTATCTGGTGTATTATCTGATGAGTTTTCTGGAGGCAATGAGTGTAACGCAACTTTTGCAGAATTTTGATTAAATCTGTGTCATAATTCACGCATTTTCGATTGTGTTACCATAAATTTGATATATCATCATGCCACTGAATGACAACACGTGAACAAATTTGATGTGGTGACAGCTTGAACGAGTGAACAGTCACTTCTTTTATGGCAGTAGCTGAAATTTACGTCCCAAAATTGCAATTTATTTTTCATAAAACTTCATTCCAGGACGTTGAACCTTTATTGAATTCAGAAGCTGTCGGATCTGATGTAGAACACCCAACCACCATCAAATAAGAAGCTCTCACGGGGCTATCTCGATCGAGTCGGCATGGGCTGGGACACGGTATTTCCCTAGTCAAAGCACATTCTTCGAGGCAAGAAATACTGCTCCCCGAACCTCCAACGCGACCGTCTATCCTTCTGCACCGGGCTCTCTTCTTGGCATCGAACAATGGGATTGGCGTTCGTGTTAGCGTTCCAGGGGCTTTGCGAAAATCTCTTCCATTCCTTGGAAGGTAATCGCATTCGTTCACACCTCAACATCCAACGAACACGCCACGTCTATTTGTCAAGCTTCGTGTATATAGTAATTGATGTACAAGTCACTCATAACGTGCTTATGTCCTGTCAGCCAGTCGTCAGAGTGGCTACATCTTAATGACATCTTACGAAAGTGATCTATACGGGTTACTCACTAAACCCGGCCGAAATGGCTCGCCCGACGAGCAATTATGGTAATGTTGTCAGTGAGATGGCCGTGGCACTTCCTGCGGACGGGAGATCAGGCTTCATCTGCATTACTGAGTCGGTGAACCATCGGTTGGGGCAAGGTTTGGACTGCTCTGTGCCGATTCGAGGTGACTGATGGACACAGACACTATGTTCAGACGGTGAAGTGCCACTCCATAGTGCGAGTTTCCTCGCTGGCTATCTTTGGGCAACTCGGTTGCAGACCTCCCATGTACGTTTGAGAGTAGATGTAAGTCCCACTACAGGAGAGCCATACCATTATTGGCCCTGTCAGCTATGGAAGAGGTCATCTCAAGCTACTCCATATTTCTCACTTGGATGGGGTCTTTTACATGTTTTACTTGCTTCGGCCCTTACAACGTTACAAGGTACAAGGCATCAGGGCTACTGTCCCTTGCGACGGACGTAAAGAGACAGAAATGATTAATCCCATATGGCCAAGGCTGAATTCGAACCGTGGACCTGCCGCTTCAAGCGGAAGTGATAACCACTATAGGCTATCAGGACTCTTCCGAAGTAAACTGAGATGGACATGGAAGAATCGCAACGCTTTTCTGACTTGTCTGATATTCATACAGGAATTAGCACAGCCAGATAACCAGATCTGATTCCATACTAGCCCATAGGATAGACTATATCGATCATAGCTTGATTAATTAAAGCAGTTTCTTCCAGCCAGTGCCGTACATGATACGTAAATGTACGTCAATTGAATATTCCTTACTCCGTAGGGACTCAATTCTCATTAGATGAAAATTGTGTATATTATTTTTTTGCGCGTCGATGAGGCAGCAGTAAATAGCCAAGTCCTTTGCGTATTATTAATAACCAAACGATTTATACGGCAGTAAAACTGAGTTGTAGTTACATGCACAGCAATCATCGTAATGGTCATCCGCGGTAAAGTCGTTTATTTCATCATCACACCCATGTAGCTGGATGAATATGAAAACACACTGCCCCGCAACACCAGTCCAACCGTTGTAAAATTAAGTCACGTATGTGACTAAGGAAGAGGCGGAATATATCATTGCTTTACACTCTGAAGTGGGTTTTCATCGTTAGGAGAATGGAAATACATCTCCAATAAACCCTCGATTATGTTCGAGCAAATATCAGACGGCTTACAACTCACTCACTGAATTGTCTTGCCGACCGGTAATATCCGGCTGCGGGATAATTCGTTTAGTATGTACACGAGGTTTGTACGGTAACACCCTAATCGTTGTATTAGCTGGTCAATCAGACTGGCCAACGGAAAGCATTGCAAGTATTCCCAAGCCCTCTTCAGGGAATGGTCTCTCACTCTCTGCAAGAGGAGTCACCAGACAAGCCTTGCTTGCTTTCCCTTGAATCTGTGGAGCCACGATCCGGTTAAGTCGAGGGGTGGGGCGACAGTGCCAAAGTTTGGTTTAAACTTCAACATCATTTCCGGTGCTGTTTCGCCTTGTCTACTGGGATGGTTTGGGGACATTTTGTGGGTACAATGTATATCGTCCTAGAATATACAACAGGTTGCCACATACATTTTCTACTGGTACCTGTTTATTCGGCGTTGGAGCAAAGACGACGACCGGAGTCCCTCCAGGTGTCATCAAGTGATCACACTTGACGACAACCGGCGCGAGGAAGCAATTCATGGGAGGAGCATGGCTCGCTTCTATACACAACCACTGTCGGTTTATAAACCCCAGGTCACACTGTGGCGACTTGGCGAATCCCCGCGAACTAGAATGAAATGGTCCATGGACCATGTACATACCTCTCTCTGTCATTACACTGTTATGTCCAAAGGGGTGAGCACATGGTCCATGGACCATTTCATTCTAGTTCGCGGGGATTCGCCCGCCTACATCGCCACAGTGTGACCTGGGCTTTACAAGCTGACAATAGACTTCTTGGGATGCTCGCGTTGATTTCGAACGAAAGTGTAAAGTCTGTGTGTTCCTTTCAAGCATTTCCATCTTGGTGACACTGCGCCCATTACCAATGCTGGTGTTACTTAGCCGATGAAATGTTGTTATTTCCGCACTCACTTCCCTTTAGTCACTGCTGAAGAAATAGACGAGAACAAAAAATCTGGCTAAACACGCATATTATTTATATTCATAGCTATTCATCTTTTATACGGATTCTGCTTTGCATAGACCATTTGTTATGAGGTCGTGCGTTGTGGGGTTCCATTGGCAATTTCCCTTCGTATTGACAGAGATGTAGCCAGCGATGTTAACAGGCGACACATGTGTACACAGTGCACTTGGTCTCATTTGCATCTCTATTGGAAAGACGTCGATTCCGATCGAGTCAGATTGACGGCTTCTGTTTGCCTTGACCCCGGGGGAAAGGGAGGATGGCTTCATATACAAGGCGACATTTGTTACAAATTAGATTCTTATAGGCGTGTCAGAATTGTGTGAAAACTGCGTGGACTAAGGCGAAGATTCTCATTTCGACTTCGCACCGCACACCGAAAAGAAATCCCTATTCGGTTCAACCTAAGATACCTGTTTGTGATTGTGCGCATGCGTGTGTGTGTGTGTGGGGGGGGGGGTTGATTTCATAATCAGCTCTTGAAGGAACACAACGTTGTCAATGACATAAACGGGAGATCAAGACGTACTTCAGTCGCATCGCCAAACCTCTCGACCCAAAGTGGAGCTAGTTATTACCCAGTACCAAAATATAATCAAAAATGCTCATCCGCGGAGAGTAAAATGATTAGACCTGTCGCAACTAACAGTCCATAATATTTAATATAAAGTGCCGTGTGATTGTTACCATGGATACCCCTCCAAAGCTGGTTAGTGCTCTAGTTGTCTTCCAGAAGAGCAACGGGGTGGTCTCCATGGTGCAGTAAGAGGACTCTGTGCGCTTTAGACGACTACATGTATGTTGTTATCAGTCAACACAGACACATATTTTTGTCCATGAGATCATTCAGCGATGAGATCATCTCGATCAATCAAATGTGTTCCTAAAGTTGGCAAAGTACACTGTCTAGAACTCAATGGGTCATATGAATAAAGACTGACTAGCAAATGCTTTACCTTCAGATTTGTACAGCATACCGTAGCCTAGTGCATTTGTATTGCAAAATTCAAGTAAAGACATTTACTAGTCTTTATTCATATGGCCCATTGGCTGGTATTCATAAAAGTTAGCAAATACTGTTACCTAAGATTTGCACAGCACGGTCCAATGTAAATGTACCAAAAAACTTGACGTAAAAAGTATTTGCTAGATTTTATAAATACCAGCCAATGTTCGAGAGTGGAGGTCGTGGCCGTGAGCCACGACGCGGACCTAAAAACTCGGAGAGGTGAGGTTCCGCACGTAGGCTTCAGCTTACAACATCTCTTCAGAGACGATCTCACTGTGATTTTCGTGTGTGTGCGCGCTGTCAGCCTGAGAGGAGATACGAGCGAATCTAGATCTGATATACGGCATGTTTATGTTTTGTGATTTTTCAAGTGACACCACTTTATCATCAATCTGACTCGCGGAGAAAAAAGGAACCGTATTTTATTAGTATTTTCACCAACATTACTCAAGCTTGTCAGATCGGTATCCATGGCTGCGGCATAGCTGCCAAATGTACAAATGCAATTCTCCTCTTTTCATTGAGAAATGACAGGTTTCTGAAATCCGTGTTAGAGTGGACCCGTACCTGACGTCGTCGCTTGACCGACATCACTCGAGAGCAACGCGTTCTAGATGAAAACTTCTGGTGTGCAACAGCTAGAAGACGGTGTAACATCTGCCAGTATTCCCCATCTGCGAGTGTTCCCCTCCTATTGTCTGACGGAATAAGCAGCGACTTGACAATACTGGGGAACAGAGAGAAACATGTCGATCTATCTGCCAGCGTTTCCCAAACAAGGGGGACACACTAACCCACAGGAACACTGGTAGATAGAACACCTGTACAAAGATTTTACCAGGTGCTGTTCATCTCCTCCCCGAGAGATAGTCAAGTGTCTGCCAAAGCCCACTATCATAATATGAACGATGGGGGCACATGAGTCTATATGAAAAGACAATGAAATGAATTATAGTTGCATGCGGAAGGCTACACTTGGTAGCCTCATAGCAGCTTTCCTTAAACACAATTCCACGTTGACGGCAATTTATTTTTTCTGCCGCAATTCGGGATTTACTTCTCGTGGATTATCAGTTTTACGGCGATTTATGACCACTGCTCCGTGGTAGCCGAGGTATAAATCTAGCAACCAATAGAAGGAAACCACAGTATATCCCATTCAACGTATCACAATGACACAATGAAGTAATTCCTTTTACACTTTGGACAGCCATTAGGAGAAAGGTCGGTACATTGTAAAGCTACAGATGATATGAAATGTCAGAAGGTCACTCTCTTTTAACCGTAAGAAGAAAGAACATAATACCATATGTTTCTTCCTGATTTGCAGTAGAAAGTGTAGGTTGGCTATTTTTAATGATATTATATAAATGTCAAGCGTTTAATTTTTTTTTCAATCGGCTTCCCCTGTTATATTAATAGTGAGCTGTATGAGTATAATAAGATTTTTTTACTAAGCACAAAGATACTCAGCAACAGCAAGTGGTAAGATATTCTCACGAAAGCATTTTGTACAAGTTCATGTGCTTCTTTCCATTTACGACGTACACCTGGCAAGTTGTGCTTAATGGCTAAAGAATGCTCTATGTAACTTTAAGTAAGAAGCGGATCGGAAGTTATCACCATCATGATGAAAAGAAACTTGACTTCCTTCCTACCCTACTATCATAAATAATCTTTGTTATATTTGCATTTTGTTGTGTTACCACTTAATATACTGCCTGTGGCAAAAGTACAGGAGTTTTCCCAACCCTTCCACATATACTCTGTTCCGGCGTAATGTTTTTCGATGTTCCCCATCTGCAAGTGTTCCCCAACTATTGTCTGATAGAATAAGCTGCGACTTGACAAAGGGGTTACACACAAAAACGCGTCTGTCTGTCTAATGGCAAATGTCAAACGTGTATGCCGAAAACAACACAGTTGGTCGGAACACTTGTTCACCCACTTGGTAACTGTTGAATGCCATGCTATTAATTCAAACTCCCCAATCCGTGGTGTTCTGTTGAGTAAATCAGCTTTCGTCTGCCGACGAGGGCAGCCCGAGACGTAAACAGGTGTATCCACTTGTTTACCTCAACTCAACCCACAAAGAAAATCAATATAGGCTAATAATCCTTTTGGGGTGATCCTCAACAACGTGCTAGTGTCATCAACATGTTTAGGTCTAATTGGCTGTACTGGTAAAACTAGGTTTCTTTTCCGACGAAATGTCATCAGCGACCGAAAAGGTGAGAAGCTGATAATGACAGGAACATAACGGATTTAAAGAAGTGTCTCTCTGGAGGGTTCATCTTGTTTACGAGTTGTGCTCTCGCTTCACACGACGTTGTTTTGATCGCATATCATCGAAATGTTACCGGTAGGAGAGCGCCACGTTAAGCGGCGTTCGGAACGCAAATTTTGCTCCGAGTAAATCGAATTGCCGGTAATAAGATGGAGTTCCAGCTACCTCCCCCGGGTCAGCAAGGCAAGACACCACACAGACAGCCGAACGCGCCGCTGTTTTATTTCATATATCATAAATGTAGAAAAAACAGTCATAACCAGTGGCCGTATAATCCCGGACGGCTAATGCGTCTTCAGGCATTTCAGTAGAAGAGCTCTAGCGTCCCAATCCCTATTTATCACGGTTCATTGCATTATATATCGTGACGGCGAGGCAACTAACGGGCTCTCATAACGATGCCACCATCGACCGCCACCTCGGAAGGGCAACGATTTTGGAAACCAACAAGAGTATGACTTTTTTAAGTAGACGCCTTTAAGTATGCTTGAGATGTCTCATTTATCAATCCATATTGAAGAGATGGGAGAGTCTTGGATATTTTTCAAGTGTCTGCAGAAGAAATTAGGAAGTGTTGGTGTGTAGATGTACTTTATTTTGTACAGTTGATTTTTGCTGGTCGTAAAGTTTACTTAGTCCCATGATAAGCGCAAGCTTGCGAACGCCGATATCAAGGCCGGTGTAACGTTTTTGAGTGTTCCCCATCTGCGAGTGTTCCCCTGCTATTGTCTGACGGAATAAGCTGCGACTCGACAATGGAGGACACAGAGAGAAACGTGTCGATCTGCCAGTGTTTCCAGAACAATAGGGAGAACACTGACACGCGGAAACACTGAAAAACTTTACACCTGTGGACGCGGAGAAAGTCCCCCTGGAATCAAAGGCCTGTGCTATTGTCCTGTGGATTATGCCTTTGAGAAGTGATTACTAGTATGTCGCTGGCCCTGACATAACCGATGACAATGCATGGGCTTTGTATTGGTGACTTCCATTCCTGGGGCGTTCTCCGCAGGTACACGGCAGCAAACCACCGTTGAGTGATACATTTAGACCTTATCCAAAGACCTATTGCTTTTTTAACAAACGTCAGTTATTTTTACCGGACATGCGACCTTTCATAACCATCCAGTCACCCGTGTTGGACTAGCGGACAGGGTAAATAGGTACAGCTACAAGCCCGACCCAACGTTTTTAATTACAGCAAGATTTAATATCGGCAATTCCTCTCACTTCGGCAGCTACTNTGGATATTTTTCAAGTGTCTGCAGAAGAAATTAGGAAGTGTTGGTGTGTAGATGTACTTTATTTTGTACAGTTGATTTTTGCTGGTCGTAAAAAGTTTACTCAGTCCCATGATAAGGGCAAGCTTGCGAACGCCGATATCAAGGCCGGTGTATGGACGCGGAGAAAGTCCCCCTGGAATCAAAGGCCGGTGTCCTGTGGATTATGCCTTTGTGAAGGGATTATGTCGCTGACCCTGACATAACCGTTGACAATGCATGGGCTTTGTATTGGTGACTTCCATTCCTGGGGCGTTCTCCGCAGGTACACGGCAGCAAACCACCGTTGAGGGATACATTTAGACCTTATCCAAAGACCTATTGCTTTTTTAACAAACGTCAATTATTTTTACCGGAAGAACTAGCACTTCGATATGCGACCTTTCATAACCATCCAGTCACCCGTGTTAGACTAGAGCGGACAGGGCAAATAGGTACAGCTACAAGCCCGACCCAACGTTTTTAATTACAGCAAGATTTAATATCGGCAATTCCTCTCACTTCGGCAGCTACTAGTTATGAATACTGACAAGACCGGTCGATTATACTCGCATATTCCATTTGCGAAGAGTTCTGTGTTTGTTGATACATGATGAGGCGAGTTCATCATGATATGTCCGTAACTGCGGTTGGGATATGTAGAAAGAGATAGGGATTTCAACTTTTAGTAATTTGTATTTGTATGTTTCCACCAGGGCCGAAGCGATAGCAACATCGACCCTAGTCAGTATGGATGAGGCCATCTCAAGCTACTCATGACCCGCACTTGAATGGGGTCTTTTATTTGCCCTTGAAATGCAAAGAAACAAGGTACAGGGCACCATGGCTTACTGTCCCATGCTCCGGACGTGAAGAGCTAGGGATGATATCCCATGTGGGCTGGATTTGAACCCTGGACCTACGGGATAACCACTGTAGCTAGCTGTCAGAGCTCTTCAAGTTGTCGTGTATGTAGGTTGTCGGATATGTTGTTCATCAGATCCTGCTGGGGATTTGGGGCCATGGACACCACCGTGCTGAGCCATGGCGCCCTTCAGTTTAAAAATCAAGTTATTCGTATGATTCTTATGCCGATGAGCATTTCTGAATGTCATTAGATGGCCCGAGGTTTCATCTAGCAACATGTATATATTGACGCTGCGACTACTGAGCTATTAACACACTTACTTTCTACATGTATGTACATGTGCATGTACATGTAATGTACAATCACGCAAACTGAAGCCACTAGCCAACTACTAGTATCTCCAGCATAGCACACTTGTGCGAAATTTAAATTTTCTCTCACGAAATTCCCCTTCAAATGTTAAGGGTTAGCTGACTCCGACAAATGAGAGCTTTAAATCACGGAGATAATGCGGCTAGCGTATGAACTGACAGGGCCATCCAAAATAAATCGATGGAGCCATTATCCCCAACGATGAGACAAATTTATTTTTAGTTAGAAATCAAACTCCAGGGACATGGGTCGTTATTGAATTTCTTTGTAATGCTCAAACTCGGCCTTTGATGTTCATCATTACGAATGGTGCTCTGCGGGCAGTCAGAGATCAAACCATGATGGTTGGGAAGCCACAAGTCTATTCATGACAAATTACTCGGCCCCTTCAAACTAATCGAATGACTTTTTTAAAGAGACAGTAACCCCGTAAATGCCCTTCTGCCGCAGTTGGGGCACACTTAATGGCTACATGTGCGAATTGCTTTTTATGCCAACTCAAGTACCTTTATGTTCTTTTTTCTGATGAACAAAACTACGTTTCGTGTCGATGAAACGATCACCCATCGGTAAGTTCCACTTTAAATTCTCCAGTGCTGATTCAGCTTCTTCAGTGCAGGCATAATCCACCGTTCTTCAAAGTAAACACAATCACGTAATGCTCGTAAAAGGCTACACATGCCTACATGTATTACGCCGGTTACACTAAATGTACATGTACAATACTTATAAGATCTTTCGTCGTTTGGCAATGGAGAATTGCTGTTTTATCGACGTATGAGAGAAGTTTCTCCTGTCTTAAGGCATTTTAGATCGGTTACCATTGGCATGTGACAATTTGGCAGAGACGACAGTGTCTCTTGTTCGATGCGTTCGCATCTTGCTTCCAGAGCACGATTAAGCCGTTGCTATGGTAGCAGTGTAACAATCTCAAAGTCCGTCGCTTCCAACGTTCTTCCGTGCAGTTTTCGACATTATCTAGTCTCGTAATTTTGTCGTACTGTCGCAATAGCTGAGAAAGACACGCGCCATCGACGCAAAAATCTCTTTTCTGCAGTCTTTGCGGTTATGGATTTCAGAGGTTGTTTGTCAAATGGCTGGAAACGAAAGGCATTGTACGGTGGCCCATAGAGCTCATTGATGAAAAATATTTACATTTGCAATTTTTTTTTCAATTCGATAATTTTTTTCTTGGGGTTTGTAAAATTTTCAGAAGTTCCCACCGCGGTGATAATGTTTCCACCGCGGTGGAAACATTCCCACCGCGGTGGAAATCATTTTCACCGCGGTGNTTCAATATGGTCGCCATCGGGTCTTTGCGAAGGCAAGTAGAAAACGCCATACCAAGTGGTGAACATGAGTAGCTTCACATGGCCTGTTCTATACCGACCAGGACTAATAAGCCGAATGTTTGCTTCGTCCCAGCAGGGAAAATCCAATACTGCACAATTGCTACTTGTCCACATTCCCCATGACCACGCTGATTGGAAGCAGCGACATCCCCCATTGCCACTAATCAAGTCATCGATAGATCAATTCCAACTGATCGATGGACATGCCTATGATTAGCTGGAGTAAATTAGCGAGTTATGTGACTGCAAGATATACGTCATACATCAGGGCTTAACTAGTCCGTGAAATACCCATTAGACACATGCCTAACAGCAAGTAAGACAAGCACCAAGGAGCACGCAAGGGGGTTACTGATGCGAGTGAGTGGACATGATTGAAACATAAAAATGTTCTTATTTAACTAGAATGGCAGGCAGGCCCCGAATCTCGACGGGAACGCATCAGTTTGTCATCTCACTTGGATATTGAAGCCGTTTTTAGCTTAGCCGTAGCAAAAGTTAATCGATTATCGATCGTTGAAGTTTCGATCAAAGTCAGGATATTGATCGGAATCTGATGCTGTCCTCTGGGACCGAATTTGATGGTAGATATGTCTCATGTGATGGTTACTCCGAGATTGGTCCTGTACGTTGTTTGAAACGTGTGCTAATTGAATTTCTCGGGAGAAAGATGGATTATAGATATCCAGCAAATTCAACATGGCCTCCAACCAGTAGTTGGGCCACCGCAGTTCGGGTGGCCATGAAAAAATGATATTACAATCTGAAAAAAACAACTTGACTCTAATTCTCTATGCAAAACTTAGGGATTTTAAAAGTGGATTTAGCATTCCACTTATCGCTGTAATCGTTCTGTATCGATTCATCAAATAGCTTCAGCTTTCGCTTCAATCAAATTTAGAATTCGATACGAAATCAAAACTCGGCGATCGATGCCTGTGACGAATGGTTTTCTTGTGATGTTTGCCAGTGATTTGGGATGCTGTCTGGTAATTTATGGTAAACTTAAACCACGACAAAACCAACCGCTTCTGTGAAGGGGAATTAAGAGTAGAGTCACTTGGCTGGATCAGTATTCCCTAACTTTGAGGTAGATCAATTTTCGCAGTTTGTTATGAATAAGACTATGGGTCGTATTTTAGAACGTTCCTTAACATTAAGGTCCACCTTAAATCTATTGTTCTCGATGGTTTTACAATAGACTTAAGGTCGACCTCAATGTCAAGGAACCTTCTAAAATACCACCCCAAGTCTTTCTCTCTGGGCAAAAATCACTGGTATACCGTACACTAATCACACATTATAACACTAACCGTTCGTTTTTTTTGCTGGTGTTTTCCCTCAAAATAATATCCTACTTCATTTCGGATTAATAACGCATCGTCTGCAATCCTCTTTTTTTCTGCTTCACTCCTTCCTGGATGGCTTGATCAAGCATTTGCCAGCGAAAGGAAAATCCCATCACTCGAAAACCGCTGCACCCAGCAAGCGGACAAGTGTATCTAGCCCAACACATCAATCACAATCACAGAGGAAGTCGCCTATACTTTCCAATAACTCAGTCTCGTTATTGGTAATCAGCTAGTACATCAGCTTTGATATTGGTTATTGATCTTGTGAAGTTCCACTGCGTAGGCAGAGCAGTTGTAATAAAAGGCATCACCTGGGGGAATGTTGGCTATATTCGGGATTGTGAGTGGAAAAAAACTCACTCTCGTAATATGAGCAGAAATCGAAGATAAGGATTGCTGACCTGACGTTGTAGACCAACGAAATTTTTCATCACTTCTTCCCCAAATGGAGGAGGGGGGATTTAGGCCAGCTCCAACATCTGGACCAATTTTCAAAGGAACTTAGTTGAAGTACACCAATTATCTTCTGTATCACACAAAGGATGAGTAACCCACTGAGACGTCAACTCATTTATGAAATGGGTCAGCGGGTGTTACATCTCTCAATGTTACCTTATGTCATTGTTTCCCCTCATTTAATGGGAAACGCTGGCATATAGATCGACACTTTTCTCTGTGTGTCTACTATTGTCAAGTCGCAGCTTATTCCGGCAGACACTAGTAGGGAACATTCACAGATGGGGAACAGTCAAAAACGTCACATCGTCTAAGCAGATTCTACAATAACTTTGTATGGCGTCGTCGAAACTGTAGCCTTATCCTGTCATTTTGCCCCTGGAGCGATGATGTCCTCACAGCCATGTCCATTCGGGGTAGCAAGTAAAATACAACAAGCGCAGTCAAGTCCACAAAGAAATATCCAACGGGAACTATTTCAGAGCTGCATTTAACGATCAAAGGAACACTGGATAAAGATTACGAAGGGCAATTTTTCGTCTTCATCCGAAACCTCAGCGATGGTTAAAGCAATTACCGCGGATGACCTCCACCATGATGGCCATCAGCAAGAACAACCAGGCATGCTGTGTTATGTGATTCCACGAA
>NMRB01000072.1:12875-74832 GCA_002633025.1 Notospermus geniculatus
ATTTTATAAATGTGGACAATATCCCTTTAAAACCCAACAGATTTGCATTCTGACGTTTCCATGTGATAGGCAAGACCCTTCTGCACATTCACTGCAAATTTTGTTGAATTCCGACTAGTTGATCTTATGATACAAACGGTCTGAATTAATGAGAACCCCACGAACGATGTGTGTTCAGGGTCGTCGGTGTACATTTGAATAGGCTGACGTACATTTGTACATGGAACACTAATTGTGCTGAAAATAGCTCAGTTATCGTCAGAAATGGAATTCAAAGCATCAAGTTGACAGGTTCATGTACCTCTTCACCACAAAAAAAGTTGAAGCTCGTGCCTATTACGTAAAGCCGAAATTCAGGCAGTGAGAGACATCTGGTGGCAACACAGGAAGTGTATCCCTCAGTAAGCTCATCGTTCGCAGTTAAACCTTTATGGTTGATTCCTTTATGTTAATAGTGATGAAAAGCAAGAGGTTAGGGTAAGACCTTCGTGTCGATAAGACCCAAAATATGCAACCTAGGTTCCATATTGCCGACACAAGTGTTGTTCAATGCAAATCGAGCTGTTTTATCAGCTAGTTTTTTTCGTATAAAAATGATACCGATACCGATTCAAGTTGTTTAGTGAACACCAATGATGTTAGCCCAGCTGAACCACGGAATCTTCGGTGTATTGCCATATCCTGTTTACCTAGACGAAACAAAATAACCGTCTTGAGCATTATCCACTGCAGATATCCCGCTACTGAGACAGCAAACATGGGTTAAACAGGGTAAAACAGTCCTCATTTAATGGAACGAAATGCTTCGTTTGAACTTTACCTTACGAAAATGGGCTTGTCAACCTTTTTCGGGACCGGAATGCGAAAAATCTTGTTATGTGTGTTCCGTTGGCTATTGGTCACCATTCGGACTTCACAAGTGGTTCGTCAACAGTAATATGGTGATAGTAATACCGCCATCACACTTTGTTTCTATGGCAATTGCAGTGATGGCCAATTGTCAATCAGAAGATGAACTGCCAACACGTCTGGGTGGCTGACTTCTGTGACCCTATGCAGATAGTTATGATGATGTTTATACATAAATGTGCGGACTGACAGCTTCCGCATAATAATGACAATTAAAGGAAAATGGAAGAGAATTCTCTTAGTAAACATAACGGTGTTCCCTCCTGACTATACGTTAATTACGTTGATGACTGTGCAGCTGAGAATATGTAATGCATTAGTCTATTACCTGAATGCAGCCTACTCTAACCGTTGATTAATGTACAGGTTATTTATCAGCGATAACCTACGAGAAAGAAATCTGTCGAAGCAAGAAATGGCTTAGAGGTTGATGTTAATCATGAATACATGATGAGATCGTGATTAGACTTTGAATATGACTTACCCATAGCAGGTGTTGAAGTGCTGTAAGGTGTCAGACAGGATAGGCCTAGCATCGGCAATAAGTAGGCCTAATGGTGCAGCAACTTCGTAAGAAACGCCACGAAGGGCGATAGGTAGAGGTGAAAACATGAATTTGTTTGATTTTTAAGAAAAAGGGTTCGTCTCCCAAAATTCTCTTCGAAAAGGCAGAAATGAAGGAGGTAAATACACATATACCGAAGAATTCTTCAGACAAAACTGTCAAGCAGGGTATACTCACTTGTAACTTAATCTCCGAATCCTAAAGTTGAATCCTTCATTGAAACGGAAGTACATGTAACGTTGCAAAAAGAAGCTGTTGTGTTTTCTAAGATTCGGTTGTTACTCCGCTGGAGTCACCTTCCAAAATGCCCCGGAATCCTTAGTTTTAATCCACCATCCATTGCGATAGTGGCCAAACGGTTAATTATGATTTCGAGTATCTTTGGTAAGCGTCCTCCTCTCTCACCTCCGATCGAATGATACCTATCAGCTGCAGCTGCTGATCGGTTATGTCATCCTATATCACAAAGAATGAAAAATTCCTAATGATAACCATCCCTGTGTTTTATTATCTATTCCAAAATTCATGTCTTATTACCTATGCATCAGTAGTGCCTCTGTCAATAGCAAGATCACTCTCGTTCGGTCCTGCACAACAAGGTGACGTCACAGACTATCAACATAATGGCGCTGACCACGTGACCTGGTCTTGCGCCTCTTTCGCGGGGCAAAAGGCGAACATAAAAGCGGGAATCACGGCTCACATTCAGTTATGCGATTTCACCATTCGCCTTTCGTTGTCATAATCAAGTATTGGGCGAGTGCAAAATCATCACCGCTCATGGATGTGCACGGTATATCGACCGGTCTTATCGGTGTCTGCATTTTCTATCTGGTTGTCATGTTGGAGCTTGCTTGGAGACTGGTGTGCAAGAGTAGTGGGATGTGAATTGCTATTCTATGAGTACAAACTCTGGACCATCGACGATGGACCGTGAACGGCTAAATCATGAATGTAATCGCTACATCACCATGGGTTGTTGTGGATGGTAAATGGATTGCCGATGATGACCTTGTCGGCAGGGGTTCGTCACCAAGGTCATTGAAGGATCGTTCATCTGACAGGAGACCAAGCTAGGTCAACCATGTCAACGTACTAGTAATTGACGTGCGACTGGAAAATGCTGTTGATGTCGTCTAACCTTGGTCATGGCGAAAGCAGCCGTGAAATACACCAAATCAGTTGTCAGGACACCATGCAGTGGCTTTGGTACTTGGATCTAGCTCCTCCAACATTATCATATCAAAAGCATCAATGAATGTCATGACTTTCGAAGACTGTCAACGGCCTGCTGTGTGCTCAGCAATGACCGTTACCAACAGGAAAAGCGGATCCTGGCAATGCCAGACTTCTCTGACCTTAAAACTGCGATTTTGGTGTATCTACGAGTACAAGCACAAGTACATTATATTTGTTTTAGAACTTCGTCGCAGCATTAGTCGACAAGCTAACGAAATCATCTCATCACCAAAGCTGCCAAAGATCAAGTTACGTCGGGGAAGATTTTTCAAGCAAAATGTTTTTGCCAAGACACTCGAGATGTTTTTATTTTGACTAATTTCCCAAGGGACGTCGTAAAGCTTGCCTTACAGCAACATGTACTGGTTCAACAAATCCCATGTTCATTCTCTTCTTAACCTAATCCTCAAACGTATACCTCTTGCCGCTGTATTACATTGCATTCGTTTGAGATGGTGTGGATTCCTCTTTCACTTTCGGTCGATAAGGTCTCGACTGCTTATTACCCTTTAGATCAGGTCTCCATGAATTATTTATAAGGACGCCTTAAAAAGTTTGAGGATGGAAGCATTCCCACTTGAGTGGAATTTCTCCAGAGAAGACGCCATAGGAATTACTCACAAAAGAAAGGCTTCGATGAGATCCGTTCTTATGGAAATCTCTGAGGATGACGATGCAACTCCTAAGACCTTGTTCAATTGAATTGAATTGAATTTATTTCTCTAATCTTACAGCGATATCAGAGGAAACAGAGATGATAACACACAAGCTGAATAGTGTGATAGACCAAAGTAACTGGGGAGGGAAGATGCAAAGCCATCTGACGATAATAATGGTACTAGGCCTACAGACTGGGATCCTATTCACGGATCACTTGCAACTAACTTTACGCAGTCAGCGAACCTCTGTTGGTTTGCAAGACTCCATTGCTCATCCTCAGCCAACAAGGCCTGGCGCAGCTGCAAGCAACGAGGGTCCCGCGAACATCGGCCCTGATTTCAAATAATCCAAGGCTGTCGTCAGAAAGACGTAGCAAGGATGGTAGCTCACCAATCGGATGAGCTGATAACCAACTCGCGCATCCGTGATCAATAGACCGTATTAGCCGGCTGAATAATTGATTCCTGTGGTTGAATGATACAGCTAAATTCCATCAGATTTCATTGGTAATAATATAATATGAGAATTAGGTAGAATCACATGACAGGCGACGGTGACAAGGATATCTTATCCATTCGACGACTAGACGCAAGGGCCCAACGCGCCGCGTAGCGGCCAACAGCGAAGCTAGCCAAAGACTTGTCACGGGTCAATCAATAGAACTGGACTCATAACGCCTTAAAAAGTTTGAGGATGGAAGCATTCCCACTTGAGTGGAATTTCTCCAGAGAAGACGCCATAGGAATTACTCACAAAAGAAAGGCTCCGATGAGATCCGTTCTTATGGAAATCGCTGAGGATGACGATGCAACTCCTAAGACCTTGTTCAATTCAATTGAATTGAATTTATTTCTCTAATCTTACAGCGATATCAGAGGAAACAGAGATGATAACACACAAGCTGAATAGTGTGATACACCAAAGTAACTGGGGAGGGAAGATACAAAGCCATCTGACGATAATAATGGTACTAGGCCTACATTTTGGTCGAACAGACTGGACATCACTATTCACGAAGCATATTTACAGCTAACTCTACGTAGTTCGCAAACATCTGTTTTCGAGACCACATTGCCCATCCTCAACAACCAACAAGGCCTGGCACAGCTGCAAGCAACGAGGGTCCCGCGAACATCGGCCCTGATTTCAAATAATCCAAGGCTGTCGTCTGAAAGACGTAGCAAGGATGGTAGCTCACCAATCGGATGAGCTGATAACCAACTCGCGCATCCCTAATCAATAGACCGTATTAGCCGGCTGAGTAATTGATTCCTGTGGTTGAATGATACAGCTAAATTCCATCAGATTTCATTGGTAATAAATAATATAATATGAGAATTAGGTAGAATCACATGACAGGCGACGGTGACAAGGATGTCTTATCCATTCGACGACTAGATTTTAGCGTGTGACACGAGTTAGCAGCACACTGAATCTTGGAAAATGGTGCCAAGTGTACATCAACCTTGCCAGTGTACACAATGTGCATTTTTATCACCGCGCTTGTAGAATTGCCCAGACTGGTGGATATGAGCGAAAAACAGCAAGTCATACTGGCCACAATGCATCAGTAGCATGATTTTTGTCTTCACCTTTTTAAAAATCGATGCGAGACAGCAGCCGTCAGTCTCTTGATGATCGACACTGTGCAGGTATACCGAATGGCATACCAATCCTTGTTGCTGTCTAACGATCGAAAGTTTCCGTATGAGGATCAGACATGTTTGGGGAAAACGTGACTTGTGCTTGACATTCTTGTATGAGAAGAAACCGGGAGATCAATGTAACTTTTTCTTCGTCAGGAGATCCGCTGTGTCAATTATCTTTGATCGATGGTTGATTGAGTAATGGTTGAATAATTGACATCATGTTGCATGCAAGGTACATGTAAGGTCACCGCCGCATTACGTGCATACCAACACGTACATGTATCTCAATAGAATAAGTTGTTCGGGTTCGGAGATTGTTTGGGCTACTCGCAGGGTACTGATGGACGTTTAACATAGGCCATTAAACCATCTTTTTTGAAGATCGGGATCTGGCCTAGTGGTTAAGGCGTGCTGCCCCTTAGTGCTGGCGATTGATGCCTCATACGAGGGTCCGTGGGTTCGAATCTGGTAGGAAGCAACGTCTTTCACCTTAGAAACCCGATTCTATTTCATAATAGAATAAGCATAGGCCTTGGAGGAATTATACTGACAGTATAATTCCTCCAAGATTAGGCTATTGATGATTTTGTTACAGCGTCCAGTGGATTTCTTCTAATTCATTGACCACCCTGAAATGCATCTTCCAGCTTGCTGTCACACATCGGTATCTCCATCTATATCCGTATCCTTGAGTTGTTGCTGCTCCTTTGCTCTCCTGTGTTACACCATGAGCCATTAGCTTTGAAGCTACCGAAGCAACGCGCTGAAAAAGATGGCGCTGCATATCCTCGCATTCATTCATTTCAAACCTCGTTCTAAAGAAGGCAGCAGTTGCGACTGCAAATTGACAGTGAGTTGGCAGTTGTTATCACATTTACCATTGTCTGAAGCCCGGTTTATACATTATGTACTTCATGTACTCCACGCTTCACCCTATTCTGACGATGACCAATGGGCCTAACAATGGAAATGAGCGAACAATAGGGAATGGTGCACGATCAGCTGAATCGGATCAAGTATAAACCAGGCTGCCAGGGGCAATATTTATGAAGCCTTCGCAACTTTGCGAGAACGCAAGTCTATTGTTTGGCTGCACATGCCATATTGTTCACTGACTGCCTTACAAAAGATTTGCGTGAACGCAAAGTTGCGAAGCCTTCATAAATATGGCCCCAGGCCCTGTAACTGCTGAGCAGATAGGCCTATGGATCACCCGCTGGGGTGTTGTGAAACGCCAACAATCAAGGATGGCAGCATTATGGTTTGATGAGGGGGAAGATTTTGCCGTATGTCGTCTATTCATGGAGAAAATCGTTGTAATCCATGTCCTACTCGTGACTGTATCAGTCTGCAGCGTTTTTGGTTTTTTCCCAACAAAACCATACTGCAAGTAAACCAACAGCAACTAGGCTAGCTTTTGAATCATTCTCCTTTATTTACATTTTTTTTCATTCATAAAAATCTCTGGTCCGACTCTCTAATCAGTTTTGTAAAAACCACGAGTGGTTCTTCATGCATGCCACTCGTTGCTGGATTCGAGCATGCTGTACAAGACAGAAAGAAAAGAAATGTTTACATCACTCTTGAAATATGCATAATAATGCGTGTTGAGCTCATGAATGGAGTCTAAATATTTAATCCCATGAAACCGATCTGTCGTTATTTGGGCAATTTAACACTATAAGCCGCTTACAGCAATACTATTTAGATTTGTAGAACAAAAGATCATCACGGTCTTTTCTAATTCCTTTTTTCTGAAAGCGAAATCACTGGGCTACAACAGCCCATTCTTTTATGAACGCGCCATTGAAGCCACGTAACAACCTGTCCACGCTGAGACATACCACATTCTATTCTGTTGAGGTGATTTTGCTCGAGTGATTTCGCTTACAAAACAGTTATCTACGTAGAACAACAAACGTGTTATGGCACCGTTGGTTAATAAAAGAATTTAAAGCCAATTATGAAACGTCGATAAACTCATGACGAAGTTCAGAAAGCACTTTGGCTGTTACTGATACATGCACGTTCGATGCGTGTGTACACCCCACAGTGCAAGTGTCAAGACAGGCCAGATTTTAACAACCTATTCAGATATCCGGTGACAGGCAGCCCGCATGCCACTTTTGGACACTTGTACTGAGGAGTATGTACATATACATATATGAAGACCAGGGACCTTATTCACAAAGCTCCCGTAACTTTAAGGGTACGCAAATCCTTTGTCAGGCTGATAGTGAACAATAGGATGTCCGCAAAAGGACAATACTTTGCGCACTCCCGTAAGTTACGGGAGCTTCGTGAATAAGGTCCATGAATTTTTCGTAAACGGACGTTCAAAATTCAATAAGAGTTCAGCACCATTATGTTGTTTTGGACTCTGCTCACAATATTTCATCCACGTCGTTGGGGTTATCAGCGTCAGGAGGAAAGTGGTGAAAATGATACTGGGCACGGTGGCTCGGACCAGCAACAAGAATGTTATTCTCAGCACTCGTTTGAAATTGGTAGTGGTGTTGTTGTTTACTTCCTGAGGAGCGACAATTTGCAGTCCATTGGACGTCGTCCATCTTTGATCGAGGCCACGGTTTTATCACAGGTTTCCTCATGGCGCCGCGCCTGCGCAGTTGCAACATTTTGCATATTTTCCATTGTGGTCCGCCGTTGTCTGAAAAAGAAATGTTGATGCTTAAATATCTCGTCAGTATGTAGGCCTACTCTCCTCGTCACTATCATCAGAATCTCGACACTTCCAAGAGCTCACAGTGAAATATTTAAGCTGAGTCCACTCTGCAAAGCTTCGTTGGGAAGCGTTATGCTAACAATGGGTGGTATGAATAAAAGATAGCAAATGCCTTTACTTCAGATTTGTACAGCATTGCCTAGTGCATTTGTACTGCAAAATCCAAGTAAAAGCATTTACTAGTCTTTATTCATATGACCCAATATCCAAGCCTTTCGTCCTGCCCACCTGTTGCCAATTTCGAAGCATAGCGTCCTAACTAACAAGCGACCATCACATTATCCACGTTCTTCATGACATACCTAGGCCCTGCCCATCCAGTCAATTCACTTGATGTCAACGATCTCGTTATGAGCTCATACATGTACAATGCTATATACTCGTAATGCCCGCTGTACACGGTCAAATTTTTCATCCATTTTTTGGGAAATTCAGATTCCGGGCCTATTGGGGCTTCAGTGTGTAACCCGCATGTAGGCCTTTATTGAGTATATTCAGAAAATTGGATGAAAATTTTGACCGTGTGCAGCGGGCATAACTGTATAATCCAACTCAAGAATGACAATGGGAACTACTGCTACAGCGGTCATGCTTACCCTAGCGGTGAACTGCGGGCGGTCATATGGAATATGGAGAACATACCCCTAGGCTTAGGCTTGGGACCTAACAACAAAAAGTACAACATTGAATATTACAACACCGAAAATACAAAAAGGATAGTCAAAAAATGAAGCGACTGCAGCTGTCAGCAAATATCTTTCGCCATCTTTTATCAGCATGGATTGCGTAATCGCGTGGGCCAATCAGAATACGTGTCCCTTGGCGTCACGCTGTGCCAACTGTTCTGATTCATCCCGATATAAATTAATATCCAAAACTTTGGAACGCTGGAATTAAGGTTAGGGATCGAGGTAGAGACGAGATTTTACGTCTTAGCACGCGACATGCCACTGCTCTTTCTTTTTAAAAGAACGACGAAAGCTAGACAACTGCTGATTAAAATGTGGATCAATAAACTAGACTAAAACTTTCTTACCAGGAAACAACACGACTAGAGAAATGAATTTACTGAGAAGGACATTTGAATGGGATGCATATGCATTTCTATTAACTACACATATAACAGACTCTACATCACCAGCACCAGCACTAAAGTAGAGTAGCCGACTTGGCATTAGTGTCACCAACATATAAAGCCATCCCCAGACAAGGCATGCATTTTGTTATCTAAGGTCACCTGGCTCGTCCTTTACTTCTCTTTAGCCTTTGGAAGTATCGGTATGGCCGTTCTGCCCGTAATGTCCTTGGCCTCCGAAAGGTATCTCAAATATGAAACGGACATCCTCCTTGCATTGATCAATCCGATCGACTTGCTCCTTTTGACCAACTCACTCCTCCCCAGCACATTCTGTATACTCTGCCAGTTGGAACCGGCACGCCGGCGGTGGACATGCAAGCATCACGAATCACAGCGACAAAACCTGCGCTGGCACCAATTACAGAAAACATTGGCTTAGCAGCGTCGGGTGCGAAATCACGGGAACCAATCAGTCACGAGAACTAATCTAGTTAGTCAGCAACGACGATTCTGATTGGTTGAGGGGAAGGTCAGGGTTCGGGTTAGCCTTATATCATTAACAGAGAATACGTTCCCATGATTTCGCATCGACTGACTGAGAAAATGGCACCGGAGAAATGAGACAAAAATTATGTAAACAAACTTTATTATAGTTTGATATACAACTACAGGACTATACAGTTAACAACAATTTTACAGACATCATGCCTGGCTCTTTGTTGTTTTTCGGGGCACTATCAACTGGACGCAATGGTTCCCGGGCCCGCCGCCAGGCGGAAAAACGGCGTAGCCAGCGAATTGCTTTGTCGAACCAGCGAGTAGAATGCCTCATAGCCAACTGTTCTGATTCATCCCGATATAAATTAATATCCAAAACTTTGGAACGCTGGAATTAAGGTTAGGGATCGAGGTAGAGACGAGATTTCACGTCTTAGCACGCGACATGCCACTGCTCTTTCTTTTTAAAAGAACGACGAAAGCTAGACAGCTACTGTATTAAAATGTGGATCAATAAACTAGACTAAAACTTTCTTACCAGGAAACAACACGACTAGAGAAAAGAATTTACTGAGGACATTTGATTGGGATGCATATGCATTTCTATTAACTACACATATAACAGACTCTACATCACCAGCACCAGCACTAAAGTAGAGTAGCCGACTTGGCATTAGTGCCAAACATATAAAGCCATCCCCAGACAAGGCATGCATTTTGTTATCTAAGGTCACCTGGCTCGTCCTTTACTTCTCTTTAGCCTTTGGAAGTATCGGTATGGCCGTTCTGCCCGTAATGTCCTTGGCCTCCGAAAGGTATCTCAAATATGAAACGGACATCCTCCTTGCATTGATCAATCCGATCGACTTGCTCCTTTTGACCAACTCACTCCTCCCCAGCACATTCTGTATACCCTGCCAGTTCGAACCGGCACGCCGGCGGTGGACATGCAAGCATCACGAATCACAGCGACAAAACCTGCGCTGACACCAATTACAGATAACATTGGCTTAGCAGCGTCGAGTGCGAAATCACGGGAACCAATCAGTCACGAGAACTAAATAAATCTAGTTAATACTCAGCAACGACGATTCTGACTGGCTGAGGGGAAGTTCAGGGTTTGGGTTAGCCTTATATCATTAACAGAGAATACATTCCCATGATTTCGCATCGACTGACCCCACGGAATGGAATGATTGAGAAATGGCACCGGAGAAATGAGACAAAAATTATGTAAACAAACTTTATTATAGTTTGATATACAACTACAGGACTATACAGTTAACAACAATTTTACAGACATCATGCCTGGCTCTTTGTTGTGTTTTTCGGGGCACCATTGGGTACCAAAAGCTGAGAGGCTTACAAGAACTACCAGGTTTCCGTTCGAGTTGTTTTTATGTAGTGTTTAATGGATAAGAGGTGCAAACCAATATACGTAGTATCTTGGTTTCCAAGTCTCTGTGGGAGGCTACTGCTGTCCACCGTCTTTGAAGTGTTAAACCACGATTTTGTATGAACCAAAGTGTCTGTGAAAGTCTTAGATGTCTTGAAGAACTCATGGTTAACAGCTAAAAATGTCAGGATTATTGAAAGTTAGATATAAAACTGAGATTTACACCTTCGGTTTTAGTAGACAATGTTGAAACAGTGTGAGATGGTAATGTCAAATTTTGTGCGTTCGTTATATTTCTAAACAACAAAATATAATCTTACTACCTGCAGTTATTCCAGCTAAGTCTATATTTGCCGGATATTGGACATGGCAAGAACGATATACATGTATATTCTTAATAATCTTACTTAATGGTAGACATTTACCAAACCTATTGTCTAAGCTGTTAACAACGGTTTAGTAATAATGTATCTTCGCTGCATAAATACACAACCTTTTCCAAACGACTACAAATGTAACAGATATCTTGTATAGAATAGAATAGAATTAATAGAATATAGATTATCATTGAGAACAGCATACATCTGTACATTGAAACTCCTTACACTTGGAGGAAATGTACAACCCCCTTTAGGCATTGAAGATGAGAAAACCTTCAAATTCATAGCTTCAGAAGTTGGGTCAAAAACTTCGATGACCAAACTCACTGTATATGTTAGTAGAGTATGATGCTCCTTATCGCCTGATGTCCCCATGGTGCTTTTCAATTTCTAACCCGTTTTTGTTCAAAAAGTCTTGTTCTTGTTACCACCAAGAGCCCTTTGAGAAATCAACCATGAAAGAAAATCAATATCCCGAATGTTCCCTTCACACTAAATCCAAGTGTTCAAGTCGACGCCGGCGTCCGATTCTGAACACTATCGTATATTTGCCTAGCAGAAACACTAAAATACATATTTTTCCAAGAAAGTGATGTATTTTGTTCAAGAAATTAATTTCAAGAGAAAAAATTACTTCAGCAACCTATAGTGTGTAAATTATAACACAACTTTAACGTATGAACATGTTCAAGCGTTAAATAAGTGTTGCAATCAAGTGTTCAAAATGGACTGTTTAGAACATCAGTGTTATTATTTAGAACACCTCGATTGCAACACTTTTGGAACACATGAACATGTTCAAGTGTTCAGAAGTTGAACGGGCGTATTAAAGTCATATTTGTTTCAGTCAATAACTTACACACTTTAGTTTGCTGAAGTAATTTTTTCTCTTGAAATTAATTTCTTGAACAAAATACATCACTTTCTTGGAGAAATATGTATTTTAGTGCTTCTGCTAGGCAAATATACGATAGTGTTCAGAATCGGACGCCGGCGTCCGACGGATTTACAGTGTTTGGAGTTGGCAAAAGGCACGAAGTACTGCGTCCGCACACAGCCGCGTTTTGGGTGTCTTAAAATCTCGAACACCTTCTCATCTTTGAAGAAAATATAACCAAAAAGCGATAACTGTTTATAAATTTTATAATCCATGCATTCAATGATCGAATTTATCAACAGTTGGTAAGTAAAAAAATGTATTTGAAGTTTTATTGCACGGAATGATAACACCGATATTGATAACTTATGGTGTGATAAACATTGAAATCCATTCCAGAGAAAATTGGCGTATTTGATTCAAATCTGGTTCTATACTTCTGGACAGAAACTACATGTATTTCGCCCAGCTATATTCAGATGCTGAGGTTGACACAGTTAGCAGCCCCGTTTCGTTGATGACGTGTATATGGGCATGGATGAGCCATTTAAAGAAGGAGACTTTTACCAGGAAGAAATGAAAATTGGGAAAGGTGGCAACTTGCTGAATGTCCTTGCCTTGGCTTGCTTCGAAATTTCACCAAGTCATCTTCGGCCGTCATCAATAGAAAAAAGCTTGCTAACTGTGAATAAGGCAATACATGCGCAAGCGACAGGAAAAGAATGCAATTTCAAGCGCCCCTCCGTCTGCAGAACTAAAGCCAGTTTGTATGGGTGGTGAACAAGGGAACCAAATACAACAAGAGAAGGGCCTGGTCTGGGTGGCTACATGAAATACACATGCTTAACGAGATTATATCTAGATTTAGGATATTAAGGAGAAATTTACACGCAGAGTATATTCAGCATCAGCTTGGTCAGACGGGACAAATCAGTCAAAAGCACTTTGGGAAAACCATTTGTTAAGTCAACAGATAGAAAAGTCCTTCACACACACAACTTTCACACTAAGCTGGATGCAAATGACACATTCTGTTTTACAAGCGAGTTCAGGGTTTGGTGTTCAAGTCCATGACTATATGTATCATTCAAGGGCCTTTACACCATCAGACGCATCAAGGCAGCCAGACAGAACGGTGTCAGTTTTGGCATGCGTCGGGTCAACATGGAAGGGCTCTGAGAGAAACTTTGCACGCGCAGGTGTCTTGAAGCGGCATTCTTTCCAAAATACTTGCACTGAACTGTAATGATGAATCAAAGCTAGAGTATACAGTGTTATATTATCGAAAACACTGATTGCTTCTTCCCTGCATATATAATATGTGCATCACTCCAGAGATACATGAGTGGCAGTATGTACTTTTAAACTTCTTTGTATAGATAAACACAATAGACTTTACATACAAAATACAAACAGAGATCTACGCTTGGTCTATACTATGGATGAACATTCACTAAATCTATCACACGCACGAAAGACTATCTGCACATTCTAGCGTCCATTTTGGCAAGAAATCAAATGACCGTTAAAATCCATGACGTCATCAGCTTCACCTGACAGCGTTAGTCTTGCTCAAGCCTGCGTTTTCACGGTACTTAAACTGATTTGTTCTGTCTGACTGATGCTGTTAGTGTATTTGTACGAGTACATACTGTCACCGTATCGTCCTCTGCGGGGATCGGTTTTGAGGTACAACCGTGTGCAACAGGAACACGCCATCTTGAACTCCTTTCGGAATTTGGCTGAAAAAACGAGGATCAGGTCCAATTACGACATGTCTCCGTATCACCGCTAAGTCAACACATATAGTAGTAGCGAACAGCTTGCAAAATGGTTTTCATTCAGCATTACTTATTGATGTCAGAAGTAGCTCTTCGATATCGTCACGAATGTACGAAATAATGCGGCTGTACGTTGAAGTTGAGCTAGCAACCGCCAAACATCGGCCCTATTTGTAGCACCAATCAGGGGGAATGTATACCTACCGCTCATGAAATTGTAGATGACCGGATTAATAGCACTGTTGAAGTAACAAAGGTAGTGCGAGAGGAGGAAAATCTGGCCCAGACTAGGGTGACGCCGCGAGGAAAACACACTGGCGTAACTGAAATGAAGAAAATATTCATTCTGTGTGAATTCTTGTGAAGGACCACTTTCCACGTTGTGGGTCCACGAGTCAGGTTAACATGGGACACGGCATCAACATTTGACGTAAAATACAACTTCCTCCTGGTTCGTTTCAAAGCATGGTCTGTTGGTGCATGCTTATGCCAGTTTCTTCAAGTGACCACCTAAATTTGCCCCATTTCTGGATAGATGATACTAAAAGATTGTGAATTTAACTGTACAGCATCGCCAATTTTGTTATACATGTATGTGTTACACGTGCAATCGCAGTTGAATCGTGGTATGAAAACTTTGGTCATGTTACTTACCTGAGTATTGTCAGAAGAAAAACAGGGAAGTAGCAGATTGCGAACATGACCACCACAGCAATAAGCATCTTGGCTGCTTTTCTTCTCGCTAGGAGTTGGTTTTCGGCCGCAGATGTCGCCACCGTGGTCGTCCTAGCGTCCTGATTCTGTTGGTTATTGCAGGTTCCTTGGGGGGAAATAAGACAAGATGACGAGGTTTATTGAGAGATTTTGCCTAGACAAGTGCTAAGCAAATTGACATCGGTTAGTTGCTGCTTTGGAGGCCGTATTGTCGTCCCTCAGACTTCTGTATCGCTCCCTTTTTCGTTTTCGAGTTTTATAAATACACGAGATTGCTCATTCTTACTATTGTTGAGGTCTAATATCATGGCCACAAACAAACTGGGTCGTTGACATTACTCCGTTCGTTTACATACAAGTAATTATGTTTGCAATACGCTTACCTCCGCTCTCAGTCGTTCCTGGGATTGCATTACTCCACAGACACCTGGCGATCATTGAGTAACAAACCGCCATTAGAATCAGCGGCACTGCGTAAAGACAGACCATTAGTACTATCCAGAAAGCAAGTTCACTTTCCGCTGACCATCCCGTAGGTTTGCACTTCGACAGTAAAATCGTGGATTCGTATGGTGTACGGTGTTCCATGACGACCACTTCCGGTACCATGATGGTAAGAGAAATCACCCATATAAGAATTATAGCTGTGCGCGCCCTCTTTGGAGTGCTCTTGAAACTGAGTGGGTAACAAATGGCGTACCATCTCTCCACAGCGATGCAGCTTAGTGTTAGTACTGAGACGGAGACGGAGATTTGCTGAAAAGACAGAGAGAGGGGGAAGTTAATACACGTTATCGATTCGACTAAAACTGTGATGGCCCATTTATTATGGCGTTCCTTACTCCTTTTCGTTGGCTTCAAGCAAGTGTACCTGTTGGCCTTCTGTAAAATGTAGTGTCTATACCATATCGAAAAATGTGGCTGCATAAAATGTCTAAACGCCTTTCGTAATTCACCGACTGAAACATAAAACTTTCTACTTATGTCTCTCCTCTGAAATAAGAGGAAGGTCGGTTATTAGTCCAATTCCGGCAGAAATATTCTCAAGGACACACAGTTGGTTCTATTTCCAATCATGTGCATTGCAATCGAGAAAATGAACACGTGAAGTTAATTTGGGATTCAAACCTAACTGCTGCCTGGAATAAAGCTAATGGAGGGATTGCAACTGTGACACTCAGCGGAGGGGATTTTCTGCACTTATTTCTGTGAAGTAGGACAGATTAAGAAAGCAGATTAAAATATAAATAAGAAATTGAATCCGGTGGTTACAAGCAGACGCCTCGGAGAATTAATCATTATGACGAATGAGAATTTCTTTATATCTTTGTATTTTTTACGCAAGTTGTGTAATTACATGTAATTTTCGCCGCTGTATTCATCTGTCAAGATTGCTTTATAGAATTTCCCCTAAGATATAGAAGGAAACTCTTTTTAGTTAGTACAATGGGAACAAGTTGAAACCATACTGAAAAAATGTTCCTCATCAAAATGACGAATTTAGGTTCGTTTTCATTATCACCAAACTGAGTATCTAAATTCGTCAAAATAACAAGTCCGGGTTCGTCATTTTGATGAACCCTTGTTTATGTTCGTCAAGAATTCGTCAAAATGACGAACATGGACTTGTCATTTTGGCGAATTTAATAGATACTCAGTTTGGTGATGGAAAACGAACCTAAGTTCGTCATTTTGATGAAGAAAAGTTTTTCAGTGCATTATGAGATTCTAGTTTAATCCTTCGACGAAAAATCCTCAGGAAGGAATGTCTGGGGGAAATTCCTCGGGGACGAATGCGGGGGTACGACAAAATGTCTCGGGGACCAAATATCCAGTGATGAAATGTACATGTATAAGGGGAGGAATGACGAAAACGTCCTCTTCTCCATTATCATTAGACGTCAATCATAATTGATGTCTTCTTCGAAATTCTAGCCAGTTTCAAATACTTCTGTCTCTGCTTCAAAGCAATGAAGTTCGTCATGACAAACTATACACTGATTTCTGTCTGAGGCATGAAAGTGATGCATCCTATTGGACTGTTTTTATAACACATTCGCGGCGGATCCCCATCAATGCAGCCACATATTGGATTACTTCTGGGCTGTTTATTTCCATTAGATAAAAGGAATGATTCAAGAGATCTATGACATTTTCTATTGCGTATTATTATTCCCTATCAAGGTTGTAGTCATTGCATATCGACTTGGTGACGTTTTCTTTATGCGTTTTTGTGCTATTGCTTATGCTGTCTGATGCATTATTTCGCCTTTTGAAGTTATCGCTGCACGAACTTCTACATGAAGTACCGAGACAAATTGCTCCTTGGAATCTCCGATGATGCAGGAACTTCATCGTGAAGTGGTCTCGACATCGGGCATTTTGGAAGTAACATGAAAAAACCCTCTTTGTTGTCATTATAAGATGCGATGCAGGGAAAGCATTCCTTTCGTCTTCAGAGCATATCATTTTATGAGATATCAACCAGTCGTTTTAAGCGTAGTTTTCGTGCCAGTAAAAGCGGACCACGAACGCGAACGCGGAAAAATCTTTGTTGAGCAGAGAGAGGACAAATCTTTTGCTGTGATCGCGTTCGATTTCCCGCCATGTATAAAGAAGAAACGCTACAGGGAAACGCCGCTTAACAATGGCTTCACAAAGGGTGAAGCCTTTGTTAACCGACGTATCCGTATACCGTGTAGCTCTATGTATTAGCAGGCGCTCAATAGAGTTTTTTCACAGTCGACGCCGCTCTATGGTATGCTGATCCTTTGTATTTGAGTCTTTGACAATAGGGAATGCTCACAGTGAAAAAGGCCTAGTAAGGCCCCGATTACATAGAGCTATACGCTATTCGGTATTCTAGGCACGTTTCGTAGGGCACGCGTATAGTTTGAATCGAGCAAGGTTATTTCCATGAGTGGTTTACATAAGACTAAACTATTCTGAGGGCACGCTATTCGCTTTTTGTTCGTATTGTGCATGTCCAATTTTGTAGCGTATACCGAATACCGAATATCGAATAGCGTATAGCTCTATGTAATCGGGGCCTTAGGTGACCGCAAATGGACAAATAGGCTATTCAAAGCACACGAAAAGTACGAGGGCTTTGAATGAGGTCGAGGGCGTAAAAATCTAACTAAATATACAAGAAGGAGCGACATAACCTTGGCCTTTCTGCTTGATTTCATCAAATTGAGGGGAAAATCCATCTATAGCTCCTATTATCATTACTCAAACATTCCTGTGATCTAAACACACAGATACTTGCTTTCTCCAGAGAGAGATTTTCCAATATTTGAACGATACTAGAGAAAGAGGCAAAAGTGATGAATTGAACTATCAATGTAAGTGTTATATATCATCCGAGAGCGTCATGATTTATGTGATATTTGCTAAATCAGCCGAACGATGGGGCTAATGGAATAGGCGAAAAAACGCCAGTGTGGGACCACTGAAATTGGTTTGTTCTTCACGCAACGATTGTTTCAGGCAATTGACATGTAGTTTATAGAGTGAGGTGACTCTCATTCCATTTTTCTCTTGGTTGTGGTAGGATCGAAGCCTGTTTCCTCGAGATTGTCGTCACAAGACGGGTGAATGCATGTAGACTGCACATGTACAGTGAGAGACACTTGACAGGAGGTTCCTAAAACCTTCAACACCACAACGGGGCCTATTCGGAATAGGGCCCTTCTAGAACACATGTCACTAGCTGCACTACCCCCAACCTCACCCCCCCCCCCTCCCCCACCAACGCGAATGTCCGATGTTCAGATATGTCACAAGGCCAGGATTTTTCACCTTTGGCTTCGGTTATTCTCAATCGCAAAAAAATCTGCCATCTTCCTTTCCCTGAATATAACACAATTCTTTGAACTTTTTCAGAAAAATCATGATGCGGTGTCTACATTACGTCATCGGTTATGGCCATCGTCCGCCAAGACCGAGTCGAAGGCAATCTACAATGTACATGTCCGACGTCCCGGCAGAAAATCGCGTTTATCGGGAAAAAGAGATCGTTTACTTCGTGGGTCACGTAAGTAACTAGTGATTATAGATGTATTTCAACCAATCCTTGGTATCAATCAGGATGACACTGATAAAAAAGATCAGGTCATGTTCATCAAGATGTCCATTGAAAAAAGATCATCCCTTCACTCCCTCCTCTACCTCGACCAGGAGTATTGTATCCCCTTTGACAGGCTCTTCATTTGATTCCGGAAACAAGGTCGTGGTGGTCATTATGAAAACGGAAATTCTACCTTATTTGTGAGGATATTGGCGCTGCCGAACTGACGAGGGCGAAAGGGAGATAATTAGGTCTTCCATGAACGACCCCTCGGTGATGACGAAATGAACAGCTGATGACACGGGGATTGTCATCGATGATGATTACACGTACATAAACCGTCGTATAATTAATTTCTAGTCGTGGATAAGATCGTCGGTGCTCTTACAATTCGTGTTAACACCTGGTGCTTGGTCCACTTGATGGATTCACGCCGGGGATTTCGTACATGTACTCCCATTGATGGATATGAACGGAAGCAGTCCAGACTTGTGAAGTATCGGGGATGTTAGAGTAACCGCCACCATCCACCATCGTCACCCAGCGAAATTTATG
This sequence comes from Notospermus geniculatus, assembly GCA_002633025.1. NCBI lineage: Eukaryota > Metazoa > Nemertea > Pilidiophora > Heteronemertea > Lineidae > Notospermus > Notospermus geniculatus. The sequence goes on from NMRB01000072.1 coordinate 31,992, forward strand.
AAACTTTTAAGTCAAGTGTAATGGAATGTATGATACCCCCCCCCCCGTAGGCCTGTTGATTGGTTCAGATCAAAAGGGTCTTGGTACCTACTGAATGGTACCGCGTGATTCGCAAATATTTGGAGTATCACATCAACGGGTTTTAAATTTTATGACCCCGGCTTAGATGTCAATTTATCTCCAGTGATAGTGGAGAAAGGATGGGTTGATCAGTCATCTACAGTCTTCAATGCAACACCAGCACGAGCACGATCGTCGTAGCGCCTATTTCTAGAAGGCCTAGTTACACACGACTGAACAGTCAGTAGAGTTTCCCTCATTGTTCGGTCTCGATCAGATTGACTCTACTATTGTTCAGCTTCCATTGACATCTATACGCTTGAAGACTGGCGAATGAGGCGGTTCAACAATTCCCCCGAGGAATTACAATAATCTTGTTGATTGATTACTTCATGCAATTGCATTGCATCATATCCACGCATGCATATTAATGAGAAAGGCTGTGGTGTGCATGTTACAAATCGATGTTATACAGCCGGGAATCAAGTATTTTTCATCATAGTACTGCTTACAGAGATAACTCAGTTCACTTTATTTCGATCATAGGCGTATATGAATATGTGAAGGGGTCATCGCTATGTTCCCCATCCATTACGAATCTACAGAATGGCCTGAACATTACTGCAGCTTCGATTTTGTAAGGAATAGGTCCCCTACAGCCCATCAAATTACATTTCGCCTGGCAATTTTCAAAAGTGTTGTACGTGATCAGATTTCACCGTCTCAAATCCAATGATTATTTCAATCTTTTATGGGCTGGGCCAATAGCCTAGCCATCTAGAGATTGAAATTCACCGTCATACAATAGTGAAGCAATGAATATCACCGTCATACAGTAGTAAAGCAATGAATTCCTTATGATTTGTCTTTCGACAAATGTCATACTTTGACACTCTGAGGTGAGTCACATCGGAAACACCTCACTCGAACGCGACAAGGACAGCCTTGAACGCAGGCCTATGTGTTGGTAACAACATGACAAAAGCTCACCGGGGTTAGCTTTTTGCCGTGGTGCATCGTATCATAATAATGTATGAACAATACTACAAAGAAAGCTCCAACTCACTGTACCCTGGTATGATGTTTCCCTCGCTGGAACAAACTGACTTAACACTTGTTGTTCGTTCTTCTGATACATCCACCAGGTGAGCACATGGTCCATTGGCCATTTCATTTGGGTGTGGAAAGACGCAATAATCGTACAATGTATGTATGTAAATTTGTGTTCGCTGGTAACTATGGCTTTGGTGTGACAAATTTGCCATTTATCTCTTATTGTTCTGTGCATTGTTAGGAGAGATTTATTTAAGACTTTGCATTGGCATAAACCTTTGCCTTGCATCAAAATATGCCCTGGTTTTCCCTCTAGACTCCCACCACAAGTATAAAAAAGGTATTGCTATCATTACTTTAGCTGGCTTCCGATCGAGTGTCAAATAACTGGCCTCTAATTGACCGGGCAGCTTCTCTGATATGTTTAAGCGCTTGTCAAATATCAGTAAATGGTCTTATTCATGTTGTTCTCTTCACACGTTCCTCTGCCAAGCCAAGATCTAATTTCGGAAATCCTATTCATTACACGCTAAATTTGCCGCAACACCGGCGTAGAACAAGGCGTAGGAAAATTAGTGATGTACCCTTGACTATATGAATGTACTCTATTGAGTCATGAACAGAGGAAGCGACGATAATTCGGAGTCTGATGCAGTCTCGAAGTCGAACAGAAGCACAAGGTTCTGAATTAACATTTCGGGTACCGGTACTTGAAAGCCTGAAGCCTGAACAATTAAATAGGTCTACTGCTGAGAAGAGTTGACCAGTGACTTGACATCATGTGGCCCCTCGGTGCTGTCTATTAAACTCCGGTTTAATCTGCATGATCAGCACGTTCTGCATCGCTCTCCTGCTGATTGCTTGGTATTATCTTACGGCGCTCTGTCGGGGATGTCGTAGAATGCTGAAGTTACATCCATCTACACTTTGAAATCTCTTGTTGGTGCCAACTGCACCGAATGAAAGCAATGGATGGTCGAGGAAAAAACTAAGCTGGTTCGCCAGTTAGCCAGGAGAACATAAGACCCCTCCCTTCCCTCGAAGGATACATGTTCTGCAAATAACTACCTTGAAATTCTTAAGGAATTCCTCTCGATAATCCCACTTGATAACTCGACTCATTCGTCCCGAATTTTTCGCCTTTTTCATAACATTTTTTTTTCTTTGTGAACACTCTAGACGCTGCAATCTTTGAAGATACCAGCGCCAATCTTTCCACGCCTAATGCTGTTTAGTCTCTATTAGCAAACAGGGTAGCACAAATGGAAAAAGGTTCTGTGCAATAGACGGAATTGATCCTCTAATTGAAGAGGATGCCTTGAGAAAAACCAAGTTGTCTTCGGTGTCAGTTGAGCTGAAAAATGTTGCATTTTTGAGGAAGAGATACTGCGCGGTATCCAATCGATGCTGCCGTGAGAACAGACGCGAAAGTGTTCTGGTTGGGAGCTGGGTTGTCAATTGCTTTTATTCCTTTGCTGCGTATTTTTCCGTCGTTCGTGCAGCTTGGTTTACCGTTTCACCGATTCTCCGATCGTATGCGACCAATACCGATGTAACAGGAGACCGAGTAGGAGACGCGGGGGTTTAGTGGCTCAGGTCTGCGGCTGTAGCGGTCACGAGACCCCAGATTCGATTCTTACTGCCGGCTTGATTCTCTGAACCAGGTCGAATATTCTCTGTAAAACTAATGTGCTGTCCGTCATGTCTGTCACCAAATGCATAACTGGTAGCATTGCTGATATATGGTGCAATCTCATTCGATATCAAGTTCAGGGAGTTGGACGAACATAATTATTAAGCTGACCTAACCATCTGTATCGCCTACTGGTACAGACAGTAATCTCAATTGAGCCATCCCGGTGCCCAACCTGCCGACATGCTTGAGGGCAAACATCGTATGAAAGACTAGTCTTTCTCGATCAACCACCGAAGCAGCTGAACCAATTAATAGATTACCTTCATCAATGTGACCACACGTCCATGCATAATTCTGACAGAATATATACAAGTAGTTTGGCGTTGTCGTCTTTGAACTTTCAATCAATGAAATAACATGTAATCCATTAGGTTAGGTGTCCACAAAATTTGAATTGTGCGTTCTCAAATGAGAAAATTTTGTCTCACGAAGATGGCCACAGAATTAAGTATTAAAAGTCACGTAAGTTTAGTCTTTTAATTGGCTAAGATTCTTGTACAAAAGTCCAGTGAATACTTTCACTTCAGTTATATGGCTGGTGGTTGGTTGCACTGGACTAGAGACAGGGGTTACTTTCAATAGGTGGCGCCAGCGCTCATCTAATATGGCTGCCACAGCCACCATTTTGAGTTTCGTTTCTGGACAACTTTATAGGCGGTGACATATGCCATGCTTTGCGTTGCTCTTGTTACTCATATCAAATTGTAATTTTCTTAACATCAATTTGACCCCAACACGATTTGTCAGCATTTAATGAATGATTGTCTAATGCTCCACTACATTATGCAGCAAGATGGGGAACAGGTTCACGCAGATGTTTTCCTCGCATCAAATGTGTCCCGACAGTTTTGGCTTATTGACTCGGCAATTGGTCTTCCGCTAATTTTAATCAGAAGGTTTGGGAATTACAGAATTCCATCTGTAATTTTAAAATTCGATTTCCCTTCATTCACGCGTTGGTTTTTTCTTGGTTGATGTTGTTAATTAGTTATTCATGCTTTGCGTCAAGAAATTGCAAATGTTGAATTGATGCAGAGTTAAACCAACCGAGTGAGAGAAGAAAAAGGGAATTTGTCATTTGGCATTGTCTGATAAAACCTCTTGATGAGTTGAATACGACTTTCTTAAATGGCAAATGCTTTTGGTAAGATTGGGCCAACAGCGATAGCAGTTGCCGTCGACGTCATAATATAGATTGCATGAAATCCCACTCAGCAGAAGCAATCTTAAGGATGGGCTGTCAGAATCACCTTACTTTCTACTCATCCTGCCTTATGCCTACACTGATGGTTTTCTAGGTTCGGCAATCCCCTGCGGTCCGATTCTTGATGCCCATGTCTCATTACAAGACAGACATTCGGAAACAAAGCTGACGAAAACAAAATAAAAATGATCAAGTGGATTTTTTATGTGTTTGATGACAAAAACATCAATATTACCAATTGTTTTCGACAATTCCTCGATGACCAGACACCAACTCTGACAAATTAACAGTCTCACAAATTGGTTTGACTTCAGTGTGGAGACAGTTGGAACTAATAGGCTGTCTTCTCAGTCCTCAGATTCAATTTATAGTACACGATGTTTAATTGTGAGGGATCATTGCTTTGTCGTTTGACGAGTGGTATCTGTTGCGACATTTCTGGTAAAGAAACTACTTATCGGGTGAGAAGCACGATTCTGGTAATAAGGAAACACGATTGAAGAAAGCAAGATGGCGCCGGCTTTCCGGTTACGGAAGTGCGTGTTGTTTTCTTCGCAAGGCGATCAAAATTGATGCAAAGACATTTGTTTTGTTGGCTTCAGCCAAACAGGTTGTGATGGAGACTTGTGTGCAGTGCAAATGCACACATTTCTGCCATGACACCGTTATGCAGGAAACGTGTAAACATAGTGAGCAATATTTCACAGCCGGCTTGTTCACCAATCACACGGCACAACGCCAATCAACAAGTACTTCTGAAATTTGCCCTCATCAAGACATGTGATTTTCGACAAGATCCGTTTCCAGGATTCGGGAATAAGGCAAAAGGCAATGCCGCATGATATTCAAACTCAGAACTTCGAAACTCACAAGTAACGTCGGTGTTGAATGGAGGAAATGAGAGAACATCGTTGACACGCCACTGATGCGTGCCTTCCATCCACCATGCGAATCCATGGAGGCTTTTTTTGTGATATCTACCGAAAGGTTCTGGTCACCTCACCCTAACATTACTCAATTACCTGGTGACAGCGACCAATATTCAGAATACTTAACGTTAACACACCAATTACACTGATTTCACATCCCTAATCGCCGGCCGCCACATATATTATTTATTTAACATTAATGCACTGCGATGTCGTTTTTGTTGTAGTTGTTTGCTAAACTAACAAAGTTACGTGTCCCCTGATAGATATTCGGGTAAAACTTCAATCCCAGCAGGTCGCACTGTTTGTAAAGATTTAAAAATTTTACAATATTCTAGAGTAGATGTCACTAATTCGTGTCGCATAGATCACAAAAAACAAGAATCCAGTCTCATGGTATTGATTGCACACAACTTGTTTCTGTGCCAGCGTTGTTCTTTCCGCTATACCGCAGTACAACATTGCTATAAATGATTCCCATTTTTATGCTGCCATTGGTTTTTGGTACGATGTGGGAGACGAGCGGATTACGCATTCAATTCAATTTGTCAGTTCAGTGAAGCCGTGATTTCAAGCATATGCTCAACCCTTCTGAATCTATGAATCAAAATTGATACTTAGTTATTCATTTATACAGCAAATGAAGAAATCCCAAAAGTAACCAAGTTGAAAAGACTACGTGACAAGGGATTTATTTCGTTGTTAAAACGTCTTTTGTTCATTTTCTGCTGTATGATTGTCTAATGTGTTGACGCAAAGGACGTCACCTCCGGTATAACGTATTCAGCAGAAGCCTGTTCGCCAGCATTCGTTTCCTTGAACCCAAAATTGACATTGACTGCCGATTTGTGAAAGTCTCCATCAACATTATACAATATTTCTTCATCAGAATCGGCAGTTTCATCAATACTGCAACATCTTTAAATAAATGAAGCTTATTGCCGTCGATGCACACGTCAGCAGCACGCTGTGTCATATCAATTGGTTCACTGACACGGTGAGTTCTTTTCCTAAAGAAAAAATCTAAACAGAACTCATCAGATCAGGCTTAGCCCGTCACCTGCATTTGGCGGTGAACTTGAAATCTGTTGTAGATTCTATTCTGAGAATAGCGTTTCTCTCCAAGAGTTTTTGCCTTTGCGGTTTTTGACTGGGAGCGTTGGGGCCATCACCTGAAATATTATGTGGTAACGATGCAAAACAACCAAAAAAGCCGCATGTGATCTACGGTCTAGATCTACGATCTACGCTTCCGTTTATAAATCATTTTCAAGTTCTTCTTGAACTGCTTTACCTTCGCTTCGTTCTATAACCAAGACCGGCGTATGAGCTAGTTCTACAAGTGATACATCATGCTACGTTTTCGTTTTTAACCCGGCCCTTGCTTCAGCAGGTGTGTTGTTGAAATCCTTAGAATGTTTACAAATAACCGTTTACTATTCTATTTTTATACAGCCATTTAGTGAAAAATCTCAATACCTATAAACTTAGTTATCTAACCTTTTTTTCTCAGCGTACATACCCACGAAAACATAATTGGATACTAACGCAAAATGCTTACAGACTGTTTTGTTAATCATTTACTCAACCTGAACTTTTTTCTCACCGAAGTTTATCTTTGCCTTTGCGTATTCAGTTCTCTTAACCTTGAGATGTCACGGTTCGTTTAATTGCCTTTTCTCTACACGCACCTGCAGTGCATATACATCATTCCTCAAATTAGCCTTGAGGTAATGTGGTTTTTTCTTGCCAAAATCATTCCTGTATTCTCTTTACTGCAACTACCTGCACCGAAAGACCAAGGATCTTAATATTTCACATGATTTAGTATAACGGCTTGGGCGTCTGCAGCTGGGAATCGTGGTTTCTACCAGATCTTGCTTTCGGGTTTCCAACAAAACAACCTCCATGGCGTCCAGACGTGAAGATAAGAATGATGAGAAGATGGTCTCTCTAAGAGGAATTTTCTGCGGCTATTCATCAAACTTCAGACCGTAAGATGAAAAAATCCTTAGTCCACTAATCAGTAGAAGCCATTAATCTCACCGAACAAGCTCGTCTATCGGTTGACCTGACCGAAACAGAAAGTATTCAGCGAAGGCATATTCACCTTTGGTGAACGCGAGGGTGGAAGATATGGATAAAACATTGGCTCGGAGCAAAATATCTACGTTGCAGGATCTTTCTTCAGAAGGTGAAACTTTCCAGCCTGATTAGATCCATCTTGCCTGTTACTGACGACACATAGTTTGATATATGTGATGTGTAAAGAAGGCAGAAAATCCGGCTGGGATTGGTTCTCTGCGCAGAACAAGGATGTTTTCTTCGACTTCTAATTGAAGACAGTGGTCATCTTTCTCATGGTACATGGCTATTGCAGGTCGACAGCCCGTAACTTGGAAATTTAATATGTGATGAGTGTTAGAACTTGTTTCCGGATGCTAGTCACGTTGTGAATAGATAAGTGTATTGCTTCGCAATGCATCAGTGCATGCTACGATTGTAACCTGTGACCGAGGCGTGATGTTGAGATAGATGACATGTTGGAGGCCAGAGTTCTGCAGGTTATGGCGATATTCGTGAAAAAAAACTCACGTCAGATCGCAATGTAATGAACGAGAGTGGACTCCCCGTTCCTTTTCTCTGCTCTTGACTCGTAAATTATTCATAGTCACTCTGTCTGTGTAGGGTTTCAGGCCGGTACACCGGCATCCTTGCCCCAACAACCTCAAAACGATGTGGAGGTCTTGTCAACCAACTCCAGTTCAATGAGTTGAAGTCGTCGTTGTCGGCCGCCTTTGTCATCCTCGGAGCTAGTCTCAAACCCCCTACTTCTGACTCTCGAGCAAGGCATATCCGAGTAGCTGTTGGTGGTTAAAGCGAATTGATATCGAAAAAAATTGATTTAGAAATAGAATTTGAAAGGGGACGAATTTTCGGGAAAAAATGTAAACAAACTTCTCCAGAATGTCAACAAAGAAATGTTCGTGCATTCTGATTGGCTGAAGTGTTTACATGTACAAACACCAGCCAAATGTAAATAAAATCCGCTATCAATTCGCTTTAACTGGGAAACTTGGCCGCCTCAACACAAGAATTCATTCGCTATCGCTTTGTTCCTCTGGCAACTTCAGTCTTGTATAGTTATCTGAGTACCGATCGTTTTGATAATTACAGCGGCCTTAAAGATAATATCAAGATATAGATTCTAATACTGGACTCGGCTACCGTTACGTTATCATTAATATATTTTACCCAAGGCAAAATTAAGCATGTGTCTCTCCTATTTAGTCAGCAATAATTAACCATTTATGGAAATTTTCATATACAGAATTGTCATAAAAACGTAGCGTTCACAGTAGTTGGTCATACAGATGGGCTACATGTAAGACGGTTTTTAAAATTTTTTAAATTAATTTTTTTTCTTTAAAAGTCCTGATGATACGTTATGGTGCTGTCCCGGAGCACTAAAACGCTTACATGTACATGTATTTCATTTTAAAAAATACCACATTGGGATTCATAGAAAGGATACATGTTTAGAATTCCTTTTCGTGAAATCTACGAATTCACACTGAAATATTGCAGACAAGGGTAGTCAGCAGTATCCAGGCATTGTCACCTTAGGGTAATCAATTAAGAATTATCGGGCAACCAATTCGGTTCGAGGTTATCTGATTTTTTCCCTCATGAATGCTCTGCCTGGAGGGCAGACATGATTGAAAACCATTTACAAGGATACGTCGAGAGGTTTTTGTTGTAGACCGATTGGCTGCATGCGAGTGCGTCATATTTGACCGTCGATTCTGAAATGGTTTGGAAATCAACTCGTGTTTCTCGGACGCTGTTCTTTTCGCATGCCCAACACGCTTCTAGTCTCAGCCAGAAGCAATTTACTCCGGGCACATTATGCCTGTCAAGGTTAGACGACTGGTGACAAATTCTGTTGCCAGCGGTCCAATATCAGCATCAGTCTCTCACAGATAACTCAGAAATCCAGAATGGCTACACTTTATTGTCTTCGGCCCAATTTCCCCTTGTAATAGACAGTCGTGCTGCTTCGGTCTGGAGGCATCACAGGTCATCGAATAGTCACTGCAGTCCAAGGAAGACCTCGGACAATTTAAATCATGTATGGTGTCCCTCGACTGTATCAAATGTTCATTGGCACTGCCTCAGCTCAGGCTATGAATAAGCAATGGGTGTAAAGAAATCATTAGAGACAAATTGGTGTTGTAACATTGCCAAGTGAGGATCTTCCTCGTTCGCTGAGGTTGTAGACAACATGAATTTGTAACCATTAAACTTGAGTAATTAACGGTGCAAAACGTGAAGCGATTTACATGCAGCAATGTTGCATTTTGTCATTGTCAACTTGCAGCTGTCGCTTTAGCCGTTGTGTAAGGAAACTTGGTAGTAGAATTTCAGTATGATACCAGTCAAGTAATTGGCGTTAGTATTAAATGTATCCAACTAAGAGTAAACTTCGGAAAAGCCCTGGCAGCTAGAGTACGTCGTCACAGGCAGTCATCAGTGTTTCGCTTGATGCATTGTAGCAAACGCTCCCGCTGTGTTGGGAATGGGGCGGACAGTCTCGGGCAAGGTGAAGTTAAACTGTTTATCAGACAAATCCAGACATTCGATGAAAGCACAGAGGGTTTCTTTTAGGTAGTGATCTTAGACAGACATTTTGCAGATCTACTGTCGATCCAACCTTTTCTTGCGCTGTTAGAACAATCTCACTCTCAGTGGAGGTTCACTGAACTTTTTGTGGCCCGTCTAATTTCCCGACTCCAAGTGTATGCCATGAATGCACGGAATCATTCAGTGCTCAGCGAGCTTTCTCTTCGGTAATACTTTTAGTAATTAACTTCCACCTGTCCCGCCACTTCATCAAGGATGAAAATGGTAAGTGAAAGTCAGTGTGAGGTTTTCATGAGATGATGTTTTGACACATATCCAGAACGATTTTCCTAAGACTTCAATCATTGGAAGTACCGGTAGATATTTTTCTGTGAATAAGACATCTGCATTACGGAAACAAGAAAACAAATTTACATACGAGTTGCTTAGTCTTTTCGTGGTACGTTCGTGAGCGCGGGTCGTACACGAGCCAAAACAAAGCAGCAGAGAGTCTAACAACTCCAATCAAGGGGCTGACAGCGATCCCTCGTCATGGCCAACCTGCGAAACTTGTCGTCTTCTCATACAGTGGTATAAGGAAAAAACGTCACCTTTGAAGCATTAGCTTGGCTGTCAGTTTGAAGACTCCACTTCGGATTTCTCGTCCACGGTAATGCTGGACATCCAAAGGGCCAACGGTGATCGCTCATAAGGCCGACCCAGTGCTTTTCAGAGAAGTATTGGGAGAGAACACTTTCGAAGCATTAGCTTGGCTGTTAGTTTGAAGACTCTATTTTGGGTTTGTGGTCCACTAATGCGATTCCTCATAAGGCCGACCCAGTGCTTTCCAGAGAAGTATTGGGAGTTCGAAGCATTTGGTTGGCTGTCAGATTGAGAACCCTAATTCAACGAATCCACCGCATTTTACAAAGTTTCTAGCCAATCAGACACCGGCCCACAGTAATGCTAGACATTGTGAAATATTCATACGTCGTATCACCTAGTTTAACTTTATAACCAAGTTTGGTTGCTTTATTACCTCTAAGCTTGTCCACATACTTCGTAATCTGTCAGGTTCTCAGCCATTGCACTCAGCGATGTCGCTAAAATCAAGAACTTAATGGCACTGCTCACTCACAGCCACTTTTCAGTAGTCTCCAGTGTACGGTTTCCAGTCTAACGACTGACATTTGTTTTTATTTAGGAATGTTTGACTAATTGATGTCCGGCTTTATTGGTCAATATTATAAATGCTCTTGTATTTCGTGTCGCACGCAAAGTCACCTCTCTAGGAATTGGCTCCCTGTGTAGCGATTCATCATCATTACCAGCCTCAATACAGGTTACGTTCTGTTTAATTGCATGCGCAGCCAGATAGCCGATGGAAGCTTTGATTCGTAGAACCTGATGTCTACGGAAAAGCCACCCTCAGGACCTAGAAAAACACAGGAAGTCACTGATGCAACTCATGCATCAGTCTATGAAACTTTGAAGCTGTTCTGCAGCAAACGAGTGGAAATATTGGTTGGATGCAAGGCTGTGCACTTGCATGTTATGTACATGTACACATACATGTGCACTGAGCATGTGTATGACACGCAGTGTCAGTATTTCGTCCCCACTGCATGATTGCTGTAAAATGCACAGTATAGCCCTATGTTTGATGGTAAATGTAGGCGAAATCTAAAGCCTGCCGCACACTGGAGCTATCTGCTGAGCAAAAAGTCATTCGAGACCGTTTGCTCAGCAGATAGCTCACCGAAAAATACGCGCACACGCGAGCTTTCTGCCTCGCGAGGCAAAAAACTCACCGAAATTACGCGCACACGCGAGCTATCTGCTGAGCAAATGGTCTCGAATGACTTTTTGCTCAGCAGATAGCTCCAGTGTGCGGCAGGCTTTAGGATAGACCACAAAAGAAGCTACTTGTGTGTGGCAGGTTGGGATTATACAGCCAGTTTGTAGTTAAAAACGATCCCTATGACACTTTTTATTGTGCATGAGGTGAGGCTGATGCAGTACAGTTGAATGCATCTTACCTACAAAGTTCTATGGTTAAAGTCTTAACTTGTACATAATGAGCGGTGTTTACTGGGGTTAAACTGAGGGCAAAGAAATGATCCAGAAATAAACAAGTTCATTTGGTATGAGAATATTGATTACGGTGCAGCATTCTTCCGTCGGGGATACTAACAGGAGTTTCAGTCACTTTACCATTCTATACAAGATGAAGCAGAGGAATACTAATGCATTGTGACTTTTATAAATGGCAATAGATGACCATCCTGCAAAATGACCATATCGATAGAGTGCATAATGGCTTTATTGCATTGCGTTGTCTTTATGTACGTCTTAAATTATTACGATAGCTGGAAAGCTACACGGACGTAGCCTACAGTCTTTGAACATGGTTCAGCCATATTGAGGATGTAGGGGTAGAAAAAGGGAGTGATGATATGGCCCGAATGTTTTACAAACAACTGCATGCAACTGATGCAGCAATAGTGCTGTGCATTCGTGGGAATGGGGATTGTCAGTCATGTCAGGCAGGCTTCTTTCGACTACTAATACGCTTGGGAAAATGCGTCGTCAAATTAAAATCGACCGTTTCCATTTGAACGGTTACGCTAGTGAAAGCCACACAGTAGAGACATGATGAAATCAACAAAGTAAAGTCGAGTTTCAAAATGCAATCTCTTTAATACACCATACCGTATAATCTGCTATTTCTTGCTGAGAATAGCTAACTGTGATTCAGCATGGGGAATCAAGGAAAGTAAACAATAATCTCTGTTTGCGTTTACGGGATGTTGTTTCGTCTAAAAGCAATATGTACTTTTGTGACGATGTCCATAATCAATAGGCTAAATGGGATGTAGCCTGTCAAACAGTGTCTGCAGAATTCTAATTGCACTTCAGTCTCTAACAATTTACATACTCTTTTAAGTTAGAGCATCCATCTGTTTTTGCATTATACGGAACCGGGGGAGGCTCTCCACTTGACAATTTATGTCCTGTTGATTCAAGGGCAAAACCTATCAACTTCCATTACTGAAATGCACCTTCGTTGATATACGAGGTGGACTGAGAAATTTCCGTGTTTACCAATTCTTTCTGATATGATTGCATAATGCATAAAGTATTGTCTCATAATGGTCCTTAAGTGGAACGGTTGCATCTGAAAACAAACGCGACTCTTGTCGTTTGGGAGTTACAGCAGCAGCTACGCAAATATGGTATGAAAAAAAACCGAATTATATCAACAGTATGGCCAACATCTACGTATTATTTACCACCCACAACACAATGGTGTGAAAACTTATATAAAATCAATTGAAAGTGAATTAGTTGTCCAACATGAACAAGTATTAAACTGATTAGTGTTCAGTCATTCACTCAAAATAAGTATGTTCATTTCATACAAGACTCTCCCTTCCTCATACTGACTTGGTTTCGTCACCAGTGGGTGGCGTTTGTCTTTTGTGGATTTGAAACTCTTTTGTGTTTGTTTGGGCGGTGGCTGGGGTTTTAAAGCAAGGAGTGAACATGTATTTGGCACTGCAAATCTGGTTGCCAAGACTGGCAGTCTGTTGTGGTCATGAAGGAGCTCCTGTTGGCCNTCCCGACTCCAAGTGTATGCCATGAATGCACGGAATCATTCAGTGCTCAGCGAGCTTTCTCTTCGGTAATACTTTTAGTAATTAACTTCCACCTGTCCCGCCACTTCATCAAGGATGAAAATGGTAAGTGAAAGTCAGTGTGAGGTTTTCATGAGATGATGTTTTGACACATATCCAGAACGATTTTCCTAAGACTTCAATCATTGGAAGTACCGGTAGATATTTTTCTGTGAATAAGACATCTGCATTACGGAAACAAGAAAACAAATTTACATACGAGTTGCTTAGTCTTTTCGTGGTACGTTCGTGAGCGCGGGTCGTACACGAGCCAAAACAAAGCAGCAGAGAGTCTAACAACTCCAATCAAGGGGCTGACAGCGATCCCTCGTCATGGCCAACCTGCGAAACTTGTCGTCTTCTCATACAGTGGTATAAGGAAAAAACGTCACCTTTGAAGCATTAGCTTGGCTGTCAGTTTGAAGACTCCACTTCGGATTTCTCGTCCACGGTAATGCTGGACATCCAAAGGGCCAACGGTGATCGCTCATAAGGCCGACCCAGTGCTTTTCAGAGAAGTATTGGGAGAGAACACTTTCGAAGCATTAGCTTGGCTGTTAGTTTGAAGACTCTATTTTGGGTTTGTGGTCCACTAATGCGATTCCTCATAAGGCCGACCCAGTGCTTTCCAGAGAAGTATTGGGAGTTCGAAGCATTTGGTTGGCTGTCAGATTGAGAACCCTAATTCAACGAATCCACCGCATTTTACAAAGTTTCTAGCCAATCAGACACCGGCCCACAGTAATGCTAGACATTGTGAAATATTCATACGTCGTATCACCTAGTTTAACTTTATAACCAAGTTTGGTTGCTTTATTACCTCTAAGCTTGTCCACATACTTCGTAATCTGTCAGGTTCTCAGCCATTGCACTCAGCGATGTCGCTAAAATCAAGAACTTAATGGCACTGCTCACTCACAGCCACTTTTCAGTAGTCTCCAGTGTACTGTTTCCAGTCTAACGACTGACATTTGTTTTTATTTAGGAATGTTTGACTAATTGATGTCCGGCTTTATTGGTCAATATTATAAATGCTCTTGTATTTCGTGTCGCACGCAAAGTCACCTCTCTAGGAATTGGCTCCCTGTGTAGCGATTCATCATCATTACCGGCCTCAATACAGGTTACGTTCTGTTTAATTGCATGCGCAGCCAGATAGCTGATGGAGGCTTTGATTCGTAGAACCTGATGTCTGCGGAAAAGTCACCCTCAGGACCTAGAAAAACACAGGAAGTCACTGATGCAACTCCTGTATCAGTCTATGGAACTTTGAAGCTGTTCTGCAGCAAACGAGTGGAAATGCACTGCCATTGAGCTCAAGTTTAACGAAAATCTTGTGATTGGTTGGATGCAAGGCTGTGCACTTGCATGTTATGTACATATACACATACATGTGCACTGAGCATGTGAATGACACGCAGTGTCAGTATTTCGTCCCCACTGCATGATTGCTGCAAAATACAAGTATAGCCCTATGTTTGATGGTAAATGTAGGCGAAATCTAGGATAGACCACAAAAGAAGCTAATGTGTGTGGCAGGGTGGGATTATGCAGCCAGTCTGCGGTTAAAAATGATCCCTATGACACTTTTTATTGTGCATGAGGTGAGGCTGATGCAGTACAGTTGAATGCATCTTACCTACAAAGTTCTATGGTTAAAGTCTTAACTTGTACATAATGAGCGGTGTTTACTGGGGTTAAACTGAGGGCAAAGAAATGATACAGAAATAAACAAGTTCATTTGGTATGAGAATATTGATTACGGTGCAGCATTCTTCCGTCGGGGATAACAGGAGTTTCAGTCACTTTACCATTCTATACAAGATGAAGCAGAGGAATAATAATGCATTGCGACTTTTATAAATGGCGATAGATGACCATCCTGCAAAATGACCATATCGATAGAGTGCATAATGGCTTTATTGCATTGCGTTGTCTTTATGTATGTCTTAAATTATTACGATAGATAGCAAGCTACATGGACGTACAGTCTTTGAACATGGTTCAGCCATATTGAGGATGCAGGGGTAAGAAAAGGGAGTGCTTCAGATATGGCCCGAATGTTTTACAAACAATTACTGCATGCAACTGCAGCAATAGTGCTGTGCATTCGTGGGTACTGGGATTGTGAGGCAAGTCATGTCAGGCAGGCTCCTATTAATACGCTTGGGAAAATGCGTCGTCAAATTAAAATCGACCGTTTCCATTTGAACGGTTACGCTAGTGAAAGCCACACAGTGGAGACATGATGAAATCAACAAAGTAAAGTCGAGTTTCAAAATGCAATCTCTTTAATACACCGTACGGTATAATCTGCTATTTCTTGCTGAGAATAGCTAACTGTGATTCAGCATGGGGAATCAAGGAAAGTAAACAATAATCTCTGTTTTCGTTTACGGGATGTTGTTTCGTCTAAAAGCAATATGTACTTTTGTGACGATGTCCATAATCAATAGGCTAAATGGAATGTAGCCTGTCAAACAGTGTCTGCAGAATTCTAATTGCACTTCAGTCTCTAACAATTTACATAGAGCATCCATCTGTTCTTGCATTATACGGAACCGGGGGAGGCTCTCCACTTGACAATTTATGTCCTGTTGATTCAAGGGCAAAACCTATCAACTTCCATTACTGAAATGCACCTTCGTTGATATATGAAGTGTACTGAGAAATTTCCGTGTTTACCAATTCTTTCTGATATGATTGCATAATGCATAAACTATTGTCTCATAATGGTCCTTAAGTGAACGGTTGCATCTGAAAACAAACGCGACTCTTGTCGTTTGGGAGTTACAGCAGCAGCAACGCAAAAATGGTATGAAAAAAAACGAATTATATCAACAGTATGGCCAACATCTACGTATTATTTACCACCGACAACACAATGGTGTGAAAACTTATATAAAATCAATTGAAAGTGAATTAGTTGTCCAACATGAACAGTATTATGACAAAGTTGCAATTTTGTCTCCTATTATTCTGTGTGGTGTGTTAGGAGAGATTATACTTATAAGTGTAAATAACTTGGCATTGTCATGTAACCCTTTGTATGTTAGTCCCAGTATTGAATAAAGTATTAAGCTGATTAGTGTTCAGTCATTCACTCAAAATAAGTAGGCCTATGTTCATTTCATATAAGACTCTCCCTTCCTCATACTGACTTTGTTTCGTCACCAGTGGGTGACGTTTGTCTTTTGTGGATTTGAAACTCTTTTGTGTTTGTTCGGGCGGTGGCTGGCGTTTTAAAGGAAGGAGTGAACATGTACATGTATTTGGCAGTGCAAATCTAACTACCAAGACTGGCAGTCTGTTGTGGTCATGAAGGAGCTCCTGTTGACCTGAGGGCCGTTGTGATTCCTGGCGTTGGTGCCGTGCGTGCCGCAGAGCATTCGTATGTTCGTCTGATCCTGGCATTGGAGCCACTGAATTCTAAGATGTTCCACGTGTGTCTTGTGCTGCCTCTTCCTTGAAACATTCAGCTTTGTGCTCTTGCAAGACCCTTCCCGGTCCGATAAAAGGAGCCTGTGTAGGACAGGTTTTGCTGGTGCTCAGTAGGATTGTAAGGGCATTTTGTGGTGAATTCATTGTTCTCAATAGAGTTGTTACCTATTCAGGACTGTCTTGGTCATGGGACTGTCCAGAGAAATATGACATAACACTATTGTATAAACAGCGCCCAATGTTTTGTGTCTGATTCAATAAGTCAATCACCCGGTAAGTGACCGAGCAGTGATGTGGCTGTGATGATCTAACAGGACAATGAAGAGTAACAATAGGCCTACGACAGTCTGAGTTACAGTCTGGCCATTGTATAGACCCTGTACTGTCATGAATGACTGTCTGGAGTGACAGTCTGAGTGTCAGCCCAAGACTGCCTTTCGATTGTGGCAGACGCTGGTTCAGTTCATTATGCATTAGCAAGCGCTGAGAGAGCTGTGTGCGTGTTCCATGTTGGCTTGCAACTAGACCAATGTAAATGAATGAGAGACCCATTACATCACCAGGCCTACAGCTTGAATAACTGATGATAGGCTGCCAGGAGGTGATTTATTAAAATAGACACTGGGCCTATCCATGCAGAGCGTCCCATTTCAAGAATAATGTTACGTCATATTTTGCTGGACAGTTTGAAGACACAGACAGTCCTGAATAGGTAACAACTCTAATTGGAACTTGGCATTGCTTTCAATTGACAAGATCCCCTCAGTTGTATGAGCGGTTTAGAAACGAAACAAGTTTCGTCAAGTTGGCAAGCCCCATTACCTTGGCATAGTCAACGACATCAAGTGATACAGTCGGAAATTCATCGCTCTGAAACACTGCAACATAAGTGTTGCTGATGTTTTTTTTCATTAGCACATAAAATGAAGATTGAGTTGTGAATTCAAATGAAATCTACTGAGCTAATTTTTCAAGCCTTTCACACCATGCGATGTTTATTGAACAGAAGAAACCTATGCCTCCGTTTAATAGCTAATTATGTCTCCAATTAAAACCGTATCAACTCTGGGCAATACAATTAAACACGCTGTGTGCACCACAGACAGCGTGTAAATGTTTGTTCGCTATATTATTGACTTGTAAGTACTCTACTTTCATCGATTTAAGACCGGTTCATTATAAGTGCCTGTGACCGCCCCCGTGCAGCACAGCGTAAATAGGCCCACGGCCCCTTGTTGTTCATTGGCGCACATTTTCTACTCGTGCTGGTGGGCTGAAAGTGACTCGTGGTTGTCAGTACGGATAAACAGATTGCTATTTGTGGTNGATCTTCTCCCGCTGCTAACCATCGCAAAAATGGATAGCCTGTTACGACCTTTCTGTTCTAATGTTCGTGAAGGTCTCGTTTCCACACGCTAAACCTTTTGGTAACCGGGCCGTTGCGAGGACTCACTACAAATGCTATTGTTCCCTTGCCCATTTACATTCTTGATGGTGGTCGGGAGGATTGAAACTAGCAGTGGAATACGTCAAATATAAGCTGAGGTCGAAGTCAAACATGTCAAAGCGCCGGCGAAGACAAGCTGTAGATGAGGTCAAGAAAGCCAGTCTGATCAGGTCAAAAAACATGACTTGAGGCTGCTTTTCCTGTCATCTCATTTCATCATGCAGTACAAGATATGATGGTGTTCTATCATCGAAATGTACTTAAGACAGAACGTAATGGTATACAAGTTCTTAGGGCCGTATGCACCAACGAAGATTATCTTGAACTCAGGTTGAGCCACAGCTTTTTAATTGTTCATGTTTACCAGGGCATGATGTGACAATGGAAAAGTTGTGGCTCAACCTGAGTTCAAGATAATCTTCGTTGGTGCATACGGCCCATCAAGTTTAACTTAATTCACTAAAAATTCGCTTCTGAAGGCCAGAATGTTGTCCCGTCTCACCACATCAAATTACTTTCGACAGTGACGATACGAGAGTTTGCAGATAAGCAATGCCACCAGGAAAGCGTTCCTGGTGGCTTTGCTTCTGCACTTGTTTGCTATTTCACTTGTCCACTACATGTACTTAGTTTCTGACAGCTAGTCATGAACCACTTCCAATGCTGTGACAGATCTAGGTGCGTTTGATGACGATTGGAATACAATCCTTATGTCACTCTGAATAATTCATCATTCTGGCGTTTTATCGTGCTTCAAGAGACCAGATGGAAGGCATCAAGACAAGTACGTATCGTTAACCTGTAATATTTCTTTCGCAAGAGGAACAAAGTGGTAACCTATCAAGTTTCTACACGGATTCTCTCTTGCACGATAACGTGACGTCGATTGACGACAAACGTTCCCTCACGTACACGTGCCTGTACATGCATATGCATGAAAGCTTTTACATAAAGCTTTTACTTTAGCACGCTCTGATCAAACTTGTTCGTGATCTGGCATCTGCAGATTCAAACGTTCTGATTGTTCAAAGGAATCTCTGAACTCAAAACCCGAAATTAGAGTGAGAATTCGAGTGTTTCAACTTCAAACCTTCATATTGAAAAATCAAAATTCGAATGAGCCTTCTAGGTTTCTATACGTTTTAAATGTGTAAGCAGCATAAAATTGTTACTGGTAGCCTCCGTGCGGACGAAAACAAGTGTTGAATAATGCTTTGCTTCATCAAAGGAATAATGATTATCCATTCTTCTCGGCACATTTCTAGAATCCCTATTACCATCCTTTTTTAATCAGCTTTATTAGAGTTGCTTGTCAACGAGTGCAAAAGAATAGCTCAAGTGGAGGCGAATTGCAGCTAATCATAATTAAAACTACAAGAAAATGGTTACTCATTAATCAGCCTGCACTACTGCATGCATTGATAAAGTGCAATCTTACCTGAAGGTACTTGATTATTCTACAGAGTACAGCCCCGAAGTACCACGTGTGCCGTACGTCTTCAAGTAGAGTTGGGATGAGACAGAACAGGATGACCATGAAATCCGCCACAGCTAGATTAACTATGAAATAGTTGGTGACTGTTCTCATGTGATGGTTCCTCCAAACAGCAAAACACACTAAAAAGTTGCCAATGAGACCAACAACGAATACAATTATGTATAAAACTATCAAAACGTAAATAAAAGCGCCTGGTCGAATATAATCGTTTATGGCCGCTTCAAGGTCTTCAGCAGTGCAAAACCCATCGTAATGTTTTGAACCCGGGCATTTCGTCCCGTTGACTGCATCACCCATCGGCTGAGTAAACGTTTCCACGGTAGGTTCCATAAAAGTCACATTAAATGCCCCCTCCTGGGGGCTAGCACTGTTATACGTTGACATCTTAGCCTTTCTCAATCCTTGCCCAAAAGCGTGAAAAAGTTAATCCGCAGAAAGTATCTTCCACTCTGAGTGACTCAAGACTTGATTGCCTGCATTGTGAAACTCGCGTTCATCCCTTCGGTTATCCTCAGCAGATATGGTTCATGCTGCGGCGATGTTCAGCTGTTCCGGTATAGCGTGAGAGTACCGCTGCGGCTTCGTTTAAACACGTTCCGGATTACGCCAATGGTACAGCGTTCTTCCTATCTTTGAGGGAGGATCTATACCATATCATTCACACTGGAAAGAAAAAAAAAGAGCCTAAAATGACTTAGGGACAAAATTGATTTTGAAAAAAAACGTGTCAAACCTGGAAATATAAGAAGAATCAAGTGATTCATTACCCAAGTCAATAAAATACCTTTTTTCTAAATCTTTAAAAGAAAACCCTTGAAGAACTGAACAAAAATGTTTGTGCTCCAATGGTAAATATGAAAATACAGTATCTCAACTTGTAATCAGCTGGTAGATGGTCAGTTGAAGTGATCTCTCAACTGTGTACTTCGAAGAACATGGTACCGTAGAGCGTAGTTTCTAATTCAATCAAGCTCATCCCACTGATTCGTAGTGCCTATACCTCTGGAGGGCATATGTGCATTGTACATTGGCCATGCCGTTGCATGTCAAGGCCTTGTGCAGCGTTCCACGCTACTTCAATCGTCGTATCCAGCACAAAAACCTATTGCTGAAGAAGTTTCATCACTTCCCACTTCATTAAATTATTCATTGCGAATAAATTTTCGAATATACTTGACCTACAAATATATTTATTACTCGTGAAGTGTGAACAGATGTAGTATCC
Source organism: Notospermus geniculatus (assembly GCA_002633025.1). NCBI lineage: Eukaryota > Metazoa > Nemertea > Pilidiophora > Heteronemertea > Lineidae > Notospermus > Notospermus geniculatus. The sequence continues at coordinate 52,845 of NMRB01000072.1, forward strand.
ACTTTTGGTAATGTCATCGGCTGCCAAATATAAAAGTGTTTACTCTCGCGGAAGAAGTAGCCAATGCCATTTCATTTTACATGCATAACATCAAAAAGATGGTTCCCGTGTCACGAGTCGATCCTTTGAGGGTGTCTGATGTAATTCAGCTGCAGCAACGCCGTGGCATACGCTTATCGTAGGCCGGAATGGCAAAAAATCTGATTTATTATAACTAATGATTCACAAATTATTACATATCATATCGGATTTTTGTCCACTCCGGCTACGGTACACCCTTGTGCGAATTAATTGAATGAGGGTCATTTTCCTAATGCATTGGTCCATTTGGTCTGCTGTGGTGAGCATGCCCCATTGGTGAAATAGGAATTGTGCCTGTGCTGTGTGCTACATGTATGTTATATCTTCGTTCACCTGGGTTGAGAGACAAAAATGTGAGAACGCTTCTGTCATGTCTGAATGAATGAAGGGGACCTGCATGAAGGTCTGCATTAGGGGATGCTGGTGATGCAATCAGATCTCCTGCATCTGCAGCATACAATGTAGCCCCAACCCTCTGTAGCTGTGAGGTTAGAGTAATTTCTCTGATGGTGTGATAATGTACTGGTGTCACAGAATGCTTGTTCCAATGGGACATGTTGCTCCAAGCAGACCAAATGGACTAATGCTTTGGAAAATGACCATTATCCAATTGATTCCCTGTGTTCCTTTGCATCATATTCAATCGCTGTTGGATGTGGAGGGAGGATAATGTGAATAAATCAGTATTTTTTTTTACTTTTTCGAAATCACGATGTAGTCAGCTAAGTGCAAAAACTGAGATAGAGGAAAGTACTTGTGTTAGTATTTTACGCCTTGTACCACTGAAACACCTGGTGTAAACAAAAACCTTGTAGGCCTTTGTTCGAACAATGATGAACTTCCGCGGGTAACACGTACAGGGAGGGGAATTTATTAGGGAGTTTTCGCAAAGCCCCCGGAACGCCAACGCGAACGTCTATTCTTTTGTTTGGTGCTCTCTTCTTGGCATCGAACAATGGGTTTGGCGTTCGCGTTGGCGTTTCGGGGCTTTGCGAAAACTCCCTATTAGTCACGTAATAGCGTCAATAGTAGTTTTAGCACGGGGTGAACCAATCAATGGTGGAATTCCCCTCATCTTGTGAGTAACAAATAATTGCATAAAATGTTGTTTTCTTTCCCTGCCTTGAAATTGAAGGAGATTCTCACGGATTTACCATCAGCCGTTGGCCAAGGATGAAGAGATACTGTGTTTTCTGAATGTTTGCTGTGCCCACATACTGCTTTGAGAATTCTCGTCACGGATGATCTGCTCTTGTTTGCATCTTTTCTTAAATCTTCCTGTAAAGTTTACCAGAATGCGCCTACCAATCAGCATCAATTGGATCGATGGTCTAATCTACCACTTCTTATTTCACGGATACCTCCAGGTTTTTGCCCGTCCAGCTACATTCGTTCAGTTTTCGAAGTAATTTTCCTATAGAAGCGATGACACCTTCCCTCTTGTTTTACTGGTATCTGCTGCTTGCAAAGGGAGTTTCGCAACAAAAATGGCCGCTAACGAAACGTCGCTAATTGAAAGCCAAACGCTTGCAATCCTTGAACGAACAGTTTATGTCAAACATCAGCGTAGTCCATCGTGTGTACAGAAGTTAGAATCAATAGAATATGTACCTAGACATCATTGCTATTTGAACAAATCCAATTCAAGTTAATATCACAAAATGATGTACCTCAATTGACCAACAAATGAGAATAAGTAATCTTGATGATAGAAAATGACAATTTGCAGATGGCACTTATAAAAAATTCAAGTGTTTCACATTCCAGCCGCATGATTAAAGTATTTCCTCACTCATTCCGTTCATGTTTGCATGGTCGGCAAGTTAAGACGGATTATCAAGATAAATAATGCATGTTGGGATGGAATTCAACGATTACTTGAAAAATATCTACTTATAGATAGTGCAAGTACGTAGAAATATTTTATACGTGTCTGATGTACATGCATTTCAATTCGATCGCCACAGGTCTGGATCGTTCGAAGACTGTTCCCACCACCAGCACTGTGTTGTCGTTCATAATTCAAGGGGACAAAAATGGCCGTCTTCGCATGTAACCTCCGCTAGTTGCAATGAAATTCTCTAAAGGGCTCCATGGTTTGCCTTCATCATGCTGCCCTGTCTCTCTCATGCATGTCACGCCCAGATCTAGAGAAGGTAGATGGCTATGAACCACACTGGGTCCCGGATGAGCGGTAGCTGTCAACACTCTCGCTCGTCAACACTGCGAACCACTCTATGGCCGCCTGGAGCCCCTTAATACCTAATAGAATTTGTATGTGAGCTGGACATGTCAATGGTGGTCCAGCCAATTTAGGTAGAAGCAATGAAATACGTAGCATCTTTACCTGGAGTAGCTTACTCTTCCGTATGTTGTTGATCGGGATCAAGGTATCAACCATGTCAACATTCGCTGCTGCGTAGTCCAAAGTAACGTCGATATCAGTCCGCTCCAGACCAATAAACTCATGATTTCCTGTTACACTATGACACCGGCGATTAACATCCCATCACAATCACGGATGATTCTTCCTGATAAATTATTCCTGCAACATGTAGGTCAGGAAAACACGAAATATCCCACAATGAGCCTGTACATGAAGTCGACTATTCTAGTGGACAATTATTTTACATGGCCTCTTTACTNCTTAATCATTTGATGTACATGCATTTCAATTCGATCGCCACAGGTCTGGATCGTTCGAAGATCGTTCCACCACCAGCATTGTGTTATCGTTCAAGGGGACAAAAATGGCCTTCTTCGCATGTAACCTCCGCTAGTTGCAGTGAAATTCTCTAAAAGTCTCCTTCGTTTGCCTTCATCATGCTGCTCTGTCTCTCTCATGCATGTCATGCCCAGATCTAGAGAAGGTAGTTGGCTATGAACCACACTGGGTCCCGGATGAGCGGTAGCTGTCAACACTCTCGCTCGTCAACACTGCGAACCACTCTATGGCCGCCTGGAGCCCCTTAATACCTAATAGAATTTGTATGTGAGCTGGACATGTCAATGGTGGTCCAGCCAATTTAGGTAGAAGCAATGAAATACGTAGCATCTTTACCTGGAGTAGCCTACTCCTCCGTATCTTGTTGGTCTGGATCAAGGTATCAACCATGTCAACATTCGCTGCTGCGTAGTCCAAAGTAACGTCGATATCAGTCCGCTCCAGACCAATAAACTCATGATTTCCTGTTACACTATGACACCGGCGATTAACATCCCATCACAATCACGGATGATTCTTCCTGATAAATTATTCCTGCAACATGTAGGTCAGGAAAACACGAAATATCCCACAATGAGCCTGTACATGAAGTCGACTATTCTAGTGGACAATTATTTTACATGGTCTCTTTACTTTACGATCGAGGCATTCATCATTTCAAATGAGTTATAGCGCGCACTCTTTTGTCTTTTCTGGGCCAGAAAAGAAGTAATACTGAAAGATTTGTGAGGAGAATACTGGAGATGGACCGTTGTCCCATTTTCACCCGTATCATGCGCGCCCCATAACTGTGTAATCTGTCAGAAAGAGTTATTGGAACATAATAGCTATAGAACACGGAAATCCTCTCGACACGATATGAAGCTATTCAATACAATATCGATGAAAACTCCTCTTTTTTATAGATCATTCAACTCCGCAACATACCAATGCAGTCGTGGTGCACAAAACCAATACACATGTCTTGTCCCCATTTACGGTCACTTGTGACAAGGGGTGTCCACCTGACTCTAAACCATGTACGTTTTGGTACCCTCGATGGTCTTCTTATGCAGTGGACAGTGTTTGTACATAACTTACATTCTGATATTAAAAACTGGCCTGTTATTGTTTTTGGTGACGCTGTTGAGCACCCTGCAGCTTGTATTCATGATGTAATAGGAGCAGTCAGCCGCGCTTATTGCTAACAGATGGCAGCACAGTCTTAGCGGACCAAATGTACAGGAAATCTATTATGATCGCTGCTCGATCGATAATAACTGGGTCCGCTAGATGCATTGAATTGGGCCCTAGTGACACCTAGTGGTCAACTCGCTGACAGCTCCTATTGACCCAACTCTTGCTTTCTTCATCTCGTTCAGTAGAACTTAGCAATGATTGACACAGTTTGGTGGCTAATATGAAGTCATTCCCTTCAGTGACGAAAACCCAGGCAGTTCTAGTGTGCCCTCTGACGAGTTGCAATAGGCGAATCCTCGGGAAGAAAGAGTCTCGTCAATGCTTGTCGTACGTGGTCACATTTTTCGTTAGATTTTCTGAATATGGCCTATATCTACTGCGATTCCATAGAGCTACACGGTACATTCGTACAAGGCGGTTACAAAGCTTCACGAAGGGTTCGCGACCGTGGCTTCTGACTAGATGTTGCACTCACAGGCCCTGAGAGGCAAGCCTGAGGTAGACACTGTCACTTGCGCCTCCCAGTAGCCACGGGATGGCCTCTGATCTTTGCCACCTGGGTTTGTAATCAATGGAACGACATTTAGTACGTTTTTTATTACTAAGGTGTACATGTAGATGATGAGGTGTTATCACGATCATTGCAACCGGTAGACGATGAGATGGCGTTACAACGCACTTGGAATCATCACCTATACTTCCCGTTAAGAGACAAGCCCAAATCACGAACGTGGTGATGTTCCGGTCCATTACAACGTACCAAGTGACCTGGTCGGCGTTGATTAGATCAGCTTCTCTCTTATTGAATGGTATCGATGATGTCAACTATCATCACGCACCGAATAAAGCACGTTCACTCCCTGACAATGAAAATGACATTATCAACGTACTGGCTAGATTCATCATGGGATGATAGCCATTAGCGTGTACTCTACGACGAGAGAACTTGAAATCTACTTCGAAAAGCACTTCATTTAGATTTACGCCGGGTTATGTTCCTAAAGTTCCGGTTCAACAGATTCGCTTTGGGGTCAGATGTAACACTGTCTAAAGGTAAGGGGTCAATAAAGCTCACCTAACGTTCGTTTTCGATTTTTGTCAGGTCACTGATCATCTTCGGACATCTTGTGCATTCAATACTGATATCGACACGCACTTATTGAAAATTTAGCCATCGAGGCAAACATGACGAAGAAGAGCGGAAAGGAAAACATGAAATCCTGAACGGTGCTTTTGTCATGGCGTTTGGTTGTTTATCGAGAAGACTCTATTGAAGTCGACTGTGCTAATGTTGAACACATTGGAAACGGAAATGTGGGGTGTACAAGGAGGGGTACTTGCACCCTTGCCCTGAAAAGATATTTCAAGCAAGTTGCATTGAAAGAAGCAGATCGGGGGGGGGGCATTACATGGTACGACCCAACTCACCCAAGGGCAGTTTCTGAGGTCATCTGTAATCTGAAGAAATCACAGCTGATTAACTCCAACCAATAAAATTACACACTTTAGGACTGAAATATACTGAATTTCTCTGCGTCCGGTTAGCGGCAAAAACCGACATTTACGGCATAATATGAGTAGTTAGTAGTAACCAGCTGCAATTTACGAAATCCATAGTCTTCACGTTGGAACACTCGCCAGCGGATATTTTTGTCAGACTACCCGTCTCTGATTTCAATTTGCGGTCCTCCACATGAATACCCTAATGCTGGGGGCAATAACAAATCGTATTAAGCGAGGTTTTGCGTTCGTCAACAATTACCGTGCGAACCAGTGGATGGACGGGATGAAGGACAACAAAGCTCGGCGTCAGTGTTTCAGGTTTTTAAAGGTCTTCCAATTATGCAAATCAAACTGCATTTACTGGACCACGCTCTCTTATTTTTGCGAGTACGATCAAGCTATCGCAGTGAATTTGATGAAAATAAACTGAGGGTCGAACCTAGGAACTTTGGGTTGACAGTCCTGAGTTGTACCTACCTAGGCACCACGGGACGGAGAAGTGACTTACATTTCTTCCCATACGAAAAGGGTTGACGGTGAACATTCTCTCTATCAGCATTTCATACTTGTTCGAAAAAAAATACTGAACAATATCAGGGAAATGTTGCATGTTGGTCGCGAATCGCCAATTAGCGATGCCTTATACGTGTACTGGCATAGCATGTTGGATTTGGTTAACGCAAATCTTCGCTGAAGCGGACGAAAAACTGTCCCGATCAGGGAAGGACGTTCATCTGAAGCGCTTGTTAACTTCTATGGCACTTTTTAGTCGAGTTACATCCAAGCAAGTAATCATATTTGTGTATAATGGGTGATTTTGCAAAAAAAGCCAGACGGATGTAGCTATTGCCTGACCTTCCGACAATATGACTTGATTAAAGCGGGAACGTATGGAACCGAAAGTGCACAATGAAAATTAAGTAAAATTTCGGCAATTAAGACTATTGTTTGACCTGCAGGTGATGTCCGTTGCAATCGACATGAGCTTCAGCGGAGGAGGTTGGCAATGTGGGGGGGGGGGTCGAATATCGAGGAATCGTATCATAATTGAGAATTTCGACTAGTCTATTCTCTGGCGCCTTTGCTTGGGAGAATGCCAGTTCGATTCCTGTCTAATTTACGCATCTGGAGTATTTTATGAACACTTGCCAAAACTGATAAGCGAAGCTGTGATGGGCAACGTATATCTGTCTTCAATGGTTTGTGAGAAAGCTAGAATAAATGTGTTAGTACTCAGTGGATCATCGTGGTATGTTTGTAAATGCATACGGGCTCCATTTAGTTTTTTTCAAAGTTCGCCGACGTAAATATGCATTCTCTATGTAACTAAACACCAATAACTTCTTGAAAAAGTTTACCGAAATCACCTACGAGAGATACGAGGGTAATCATTGTCAGAGATATCGATAGGTTTGGATTTACGGGAGCCATATTTCTGCCTGTACAGCATCATGTCATTCCTGACGGGGAGACTCTCCTTCCATCAGATAACACAAATCTTTTTTAAAGATAAACGTGGATCAGAATGTGAAATGGGCTTAAAATTCTCGTTTTTTTTCCGAAAAACAACATCTGCTGTTGAAGAATGTTGTAAAGTACATGTATTTCCATGTGCAGTTCGTAAATTGTGGCAAAAAGCCGACCTGTTTAAAAAAAGTGCTGGAGCACGTACAATGTATATCCTGCATTATAAATCCACCCGAGTAGTCTTGGTGTCGCAAGAAACCTGTCAGTTCGTTTCGTTTCAGTGTGAAAAACTCCAGAAGAACAATCTGCAAAGGACTGGCGATAGCACAGATTGGCCAACGAGCTGTGGTCTTTGGAGACAAAAAGTCACACGATTCAAACTTGACTCGGTCTCAGCTAGTGAATCTGATTTGATATATTCACGAAACAAGTCGACCTTCCTTGTTCTTGTCAAGGCCCTGCCAGCCCGAAGCGATAAATGTGATAACGCTTCTTCTACAAAGAAGAATGATGCTTTATATGTTATCATCTAATAACCTGACTGTTATTGTTACCGACTCCAATTTGTGGATAAAACCGGGGAACTAAGGGCAGCACAAGCCTTTGGGAATGAGATGTGCTATGTAGCTCACGTCGTTCGGGAAATTATTGAGGTGATATTCCGCAGAACACTCCTAAGGCCTCGGAACGGTCATGGCAGTCATGTGCAAGATTTGATGAACTGGCGTGACTATCTGAGGCAGTTTTGAATCTTTGAATGTTGTTCCTTGCATGAAGCTCTGCCTCAGTTGTCCCTTGACACCATACCCGCCCTAGCCGATCTTAAAGGGCGGGCTCTTCTCCCAAACATGACGTACAAAAAAGACCCTTCTCTCAAATGCCCTACGAATGGTAAATTTGAACATGAGAAAATGGGAGTTGGTCTCCAACCAGCTTTGATCTTACTCCGTGATACCATATCGAAGTTCAAAGTGATAAATCAAGCATAATTTTATCTATCTTCAATTTCGTCATGTTATTCGTTCCATGTTATGCCAATTACGTGGCAATAGAACGTATCTCGTGAGAGTTTGGCGAGTTATTAGCGATACTTGTATAATCACGTACTAGGAAGTGATTCAGCTACATCGCGGTTAATTCTGGAGTTCACCATGTACGTATATCACAATTTGTAAAACGATTCGGATTCATGATAGTATAGCTCAGTATTTAAACTGACAGATTCACTTTAACCTGGCAGATTTTATTACTATCTTCTTCAACTTTATCTATATTTTTGTCTACTTTATCTATATTTTTGTCTCATAGCCTCCTCTCTACTGATATAAGCTTTATCTTGACCTCCTTCAATCTGAAAATGAGCAGATGCCTGGCCAAAAAAAAAGAAAGCGAACGATAGCCTACGGTGCCTCTTGATGTGCACAAGCAAAATAGTTGTGAATTAATTTTCCACTTGGCGTTACTGAGGGCGAAGCAGTAAAGAATGGTCATCCCTTCTGTCTCAGGTCAGTTGAGATCTCTCATCAATACAATACCAACATCTCGAGAATGCAGTTTTTCCAACACATCAGTTCCTAAGGTGTGCAGGTTAATGTCTGAATAGTTATTGTTCCTTGAGAACCATGATAAATACCCATGGGCCTGCTGGGTCTCCCCATCTGCATTCAGAATTCTTGTTGAACTACAGAGTGTTCGATTTTCTACCCAACAGGAATGTAAATAAGTCTATAGCAACTTCAAATGGTAAATCATTGTTCCAAAAAGTTTGGCGTGTTGATTACACTACAAACAGCCGTTGTTTCATGTATTTACCGATATCTAACCTAAAGGTGGTAGCAACATGAATACCCGGAAGTAATGTCACCTTAAAAGTGAATTACTTCAAAATTAGCGATCTGCTAATGCTAGATACAATAGAGAATCCGACAGACGAAACACAATCACAATGCCGAAGCGTCTAGACCACTTTTTACTCAATCGAAGAATGTTTGAAATGTCATGAATGTATTGACTGATTACATGAAAAAGTTGCAACCTGTATTCTTTCAAAGTGCGATATCTCCCAATAGACATATTTCACAAATGGTATAAAAACTGCTCCACCTATCAGATCTGTATTAAATGGCATATTTATGTTCACGTTCATCGCTTCCTTCACACGTCTAATCTGTTTTTCGCGATAGAAGAAATTAAAATTGAAAACAACAGAGTACAATGTACCTGATCTCGTCAGCTCTAAGATATAATATAGTCTTTGCCTTTATGCTTAACCAGTCTTCAATAGTAGTGTAATGCTGTTGGTTCCTTACGGAAGGTTACACTCTTTGTTCATTCTCTGAACTCTATGGAAGACCACTAGCCAGCCTAAGCCAAGCAAGGACGCGGAGATTAACTCATCCCACGGCAGTTTACCCTTCTTCTTCAACCCACGGCAGAAAGCAATCAAGGATAAGAGAGAACTTGTACAACAAACATCGGCCATTGCCTGATTAAATATAGGATGAACTAGTATCCTCTAGGAGGATTGTCCCGGTGCTGTACCAGCATGGTGGATCAGCCTTGTTCTATAACTCTCTTCAAAGGCTGATGAAAGGATGTCCAAAATATTCAAGTAGACCAAAGTCTTTTAGAAGTCTTCAGAAATTGTAAGTCATTCCAATGAAACATTAGGCCACAAAAAAATTACTCGCCAGACGCCAAAAAATCCGCCCGACCACGATTTTTTTTACTATTTGAAAAAAATCGCGCAAAAAATCGTTAACCTCCCTCCCGACCCTAAAAATTTGAAGTGACCGGACGCTAAACAAGTAATTTTTTTTATGTGGCCTTAATGAAGTCCGTAACATTGAGTACGTACCGTACACAAAGTAATGTACAGATGTGGGGATAATCAACCGCTTTCCCCTAATCAATTGACTATCACGTCAAATCGTCCAAAGCTTTCCAATAATTATTCTGCTTCGGTAAATTTAGTTGCAATAAACGTGTAACAAGCCACAAAGCGTAAAACGAAGTTGCAGGCAAGGGACATCGCCACGATATCGGGCGTCCAAACAAGCAGCCCACGCGGTACACAGCAAGCCTACTTCCATACTTTGATGATTGAGTGATTAACGTAGCATGCGCCGAAATTGGCAGATGAATCTACCAAGTGTTTCGTGCAGACGATGATACCAGAAATCAAATACATGTATCAGGAAGACAAGAGGAGATGAACGTTGACGAATGATTTGTTTTTGTAAACATCACGCATACGCCTGCCGTCTGTATTACATTCCGCCCCAATCTTGACTGAAAACGAACTTACTTTTTTGCATCCTGTTTATCCGGATGATTCACTTGCAAAAAGCAGTTGTTTTGACTTGATATTTTGCTACTTGGAGATAATATACGGTTGGTGAAAGTATCCGAACTTGCAAAAATATGTCACAAACAGGCATCAGAAAAAGTCGTTTGGGATCAAGCAGGCGGCCGCCTGAGACCCAGAGCAAACTGGTCGAAGAACTATCGTTGATTCGTAACTGCAGTAGCCATCAAACCCCTTGTGATCAATTAAGTGAAGCCCTTCTCGCTGATTGCGTTTATATATTGATATTCTATTAGTCTTCATGCAAGTGTTTTTGCGCCAAAGATCGCCATCTCGAACTTTGCGTAGGAACATTGCGCACTCAGTCGTCCGTTGAAGATCGTGGCCAAAGATAACATATACCACTTTCCGCCTTCTAGTGATAGATAGTCTCAAGGGGTCTTCTTAATCACACAGTCAATTTTCCGGGCGCTCGGTAAAGCCGAAATTCGCCTTGGTCTCAAAATACAAATTTATAGCGATAAAGCAATTCCAGTTGGGTGCTAAACTGGTCTATGGCAGCGGTAAATCAGCCTCGGGATCTGACATACATGAAGAAGATAGGTTTGCATCGCTTGTTGGGAACGCGGGAATGATTAGCCAGTGCTTGTTTTAGGGAACCACTCCGGCAGCTCGTGGGGAACTTCCACAGTATTGTCACAAGCATTCTGCCGATTTTTGCTGCTTTCGCGTCCTGGAGGCAAGAACTTCAATGAGCTCACACCACACAAATAATTCCCTTACAATAAGTGCACTCCATCCGGATCGACAGCCAGCCACGACTTCAGTGGGCAGGTGCATCCTCACAGTTGTTCATCCTAAAACACCAACCTAATCTAATCAATGATTTCCTGATATATCAAACGCAAGGATGTTGCCTTTATTTCCCTGTCATTGTCATCTTCCGCTGTGATATTGATAGCTGAGACTTCTGGTGTTTGAGGTCAGTACACGCCATTTGGAGGGCTCCATATAGAAGGGCATACATGAATGCTTTTCCGAGTCTGCACACCTAGATGTGAACTCCAGCGTTGTGCAGGGCACCCTCGATCCGTCCATTTCTCCTCATCACATCGTAGCAATGGCTTTTTTCCTGCGTCTAAACAAATTTATCATCTATACCTAAACACAAGTGGCCTGTTGATGTCACTAGTTCGATAACGAAACCGAAATTATCTTCCCAAGGGCCAAAAAGTTCCTCTCAACGTCTGACAAGCACCAATTATAGATCCGTCAACTGTTGCCGTCGATTAATCGTTACCGACAGTCCTAATGGGCACACTCAGTCGTATTTGCCTGATTAAAATTTAAGTGCGAATTTTCCTCAACATTTAATGAGCAGGGATCGCGACATTTCCGACTACAGCGTGTTGTAGCCAGTCTTCGCAGAATTTAGTGAGTTTTACCTTGTATATATACAGTACAACATGTTGACCCATAACGTGTCACTATGGACGCCATTTTGGACGGGTCATTGCCATGCACGGCCTCGTTTTCCGCTATTATAGCGTTTTCGCAAAGCCCCCGACGCCAACGCGAACGTCTATTCTTTGTTCGTTGTTCTATTCGTGGCATCGAACAATGGGTTTGGCATTCGCGTTGGCGTTTCGGGGGCTTTGCGAAAACTCCCTATTGAGCAGAGGAGACACGGCGAAGTACCTTTTGTTTTACCGTATTGTATCGTTGTGTCCTGAGTTTGTGTGGATCTCGCATTATACAGGCCTAACGCTGCGGATCTGTTGCAGCCATCATGTACATGATCTCGTGGACGATCTTGCTTTGCACAACAAAAGCAGTAATCCTCACAAACCTGATCAAGAGGAAACCTTGTGGGAATCATACAAATTTGCTTTGTGGCTGTGAAGATTGTTATGACGAGTAATCTGATTGGTTGAGTCACTGTATCTGGTTTTTCGATTAAGTAACTTAGGTTTTTTCTTTATTTTATTACATGCAATAATAAATTGTTTTGTTCTGAGAAATAAGACAACCTTTTTTCCTACCAATCCACAGCAGCCAGACTAACACACTTATGAAGCTATTATGGCACGTCATTGGTGTTAATAATTTTTCACGGCATTGCTTCGGCAAGCGGAGTGAAAGATTAAAAGAAGTCGGTTGGATCTGCCACAGTTAGGTGCGGAAACAGAAACATCACTGAGTGCTGATTTGCGAACAGAATACCGTACTTTCACATCTAAGAGGTCAAGCAACAAAACGTAAACTAGCATTGTCCTGGCTGTATCGACTAATGTCGGGAGACAAATGTTTTGAATAAAGCATTACGTCCTTCCGGCATAATATGTAGTCAATTTCACATTGGTCAGGTTCCAGTTGATTAGCTTTCACTGACTGCTGTCCGTCTATGGACGCGGCAACCGTGACACTGAGGCTGAGTTTACATCGAGGCACAGGCGACACGAACACGCAGGCGAACAAAGGTTTCATGAATCCTTTGTGAAGCCATTGTTCGCCTGCGTGTTCGTGTCGCCTGTGCCTCGATGTAAACTCAGCGTCAGTGGATTGGAAATTCGGCTTCGATTGTAGGCCTGACTTTCGCTGGCTTTCACTTCTTGTAGACTACAAGCCTTCCAGCCTTTGTATCTGATAGGAATGTTATGTTATTATATCTCTGTAACTTCCATCAGACCCATGAGGGACCACGACTATATCACATCGCGGACGAGCGGACATAAATCTCCACTTCAACAAACAAGTGTGATTAATGCAATACCCACAAGGTCAATTTAATCCAGCAACTTGCTATGATAAAGTACTGTCAGGTTCATGTGAAGACCAATCGAAACCAAATCAATAAACATTCCGAAGAGCTGTCTTACATTACAAATCCTCACTCTTGATCTATGAGGAAGACGGGATATTTTTACACCCCGTTGCAATTCGCGCCAGCGATAACAATCGCAGATACAGCGACGCCCGGTACCGAGGCAGAAAGCAAGTCCCTTTGATTCCGACTCCTCTGAGCTGTCCGGGCGATCGGCAAGTGCACCGAGTGAAAACCACGGCGCTTGCAGCAGTTGCTACCCCCGGCGATTCGTGACGAGATGTATCAATCTAACCGCCTGGCAATATCAGCCAATCAATGATCTGACAAGATTTAGCCCGGAGGGCCCGGTTAAACCAAGAATCCGTTACTTATAAACACCTGTGGAATATTAGCAAATCCTACGCGCTGTAGACATCAAACGATTGGGTTTACCATTGGGTTGAGGGAAATAAGTGATTATCTTAGTGACTAGGTTGGTCTCAGTAATACACACAGGGAATTCCTCTGAACCCCGTCCCAGAGTAATATCAATTCATGTATTTTTTCGCGGTAGTAGTTTCACGAACGTCGTTACTTGTACTCGGCCACACTAAGCTCTGCCCACTTGTTAGCGCTTACCACTAACTCGCCAATTTTCTCCGCGTTCAAGTAACTGGGTGGATGAAACTTGTTGAACACATACTCGACTATCTCGGGCTCCTCTTATGATCGTCTCAGTATATTCATTCTGAAGAGGTCCAGCCGGAAATTAAAAGGAAGAACAAAGACACCGTGTCACTGTTGAAGTACTAGTACACAACAGTGATTGTCTATCGACATCGTATATGATTTTTCAACATCAAGTCATACATACCAAGATCAAAATGTTTTCCTACTGATGTCAATCAAAGGAATGACGTTCACTACCTGTATTACGAGAAACACCAAAGAATCGTGGGTTGGTTGAAAAACGAAACGGATGTTTGCGAGACGTGTAAGCAGGCACAGGACTAATTTTGTCTCCGGATTCAGATGAGTGCTGGAAGGGCACAAAGTCCCCCAAACCGTTAGAAGGACAGCAGTGTGGATCAAATCGTCTGATTCGGTCCCGGCGTTTAATCTGGTCCCTGCGTCTGTTTTGGTCCCGAGCGCGTCTAGCATGCACATGACATGCACGAGACGTATTAAGCAAGTATGTGACCAGGCAGCTTGACTTCTTAGATGGTGTATATAGTATTGGTATGTCTTAAGTGGTTTTCGCAGTAACTTCTAAATCAAACACTTCTTTGAGCAGGTTACGCGGAAATCAATCGGAATACCTGTCCGATAGGGTGGTTACACCAGCCAAAATGGCCACCTTCTATAAATTACCACATGTGTATATGCATACAGTCATGTAAAGTCATCGTTATCGGCGTAAGCAAGTACTTTATATCGACGAACCTACCGGCTTGTAAACTCCATCGGCCAATAGATACTTCTAGCCAGAGACGTTCGTAATGACCACACTGTAGCCGATGATAGCCCTTTAAGTAAAGGAAATCTTTTAACGTAGAGAGAGAGCAAGAAGTGTCTAAATTTGTAATGATGCGCCGTCGCGCTTGGCGAGTTCTGTCGTGGTGGTGTGATTACCAAAGCGAATGACCTTTCGATGGACCCTGTCAATGCCTGTTTTTATTGCAAAATTTTTCTAGAATGTGTACTTCTTGGCAGTGATACGACACGAATGTGACGTTAATTTTCTAGCTGATGACCGCAACGGGAGACAACCCTTTAGTAAAAGACAAGCCCATGGCTGTTGGCGGAAACCCAATGCTGTTCAGTCAAGTTGCCTTAGATGTTATTTTTCATTCCAATTCTGCCACTCTAGTGGCGGTGTAACGTCTCACGTACATCTTTGGTCAGCCAAGTTTTAAAGCTAAAAAACAGCGCAGGGGCATCAAGTCAGAAAATCAGTTCGTGACCAAAAGGTAGTGCTCGAACGGAAAACGCATGATGCTCTCGCATGAAAATGTTTCTGGCATTTCAATGGTGCACGATTACTTTCTTCACCACCCTGTCAGTGGCCAGTGCGTTTTGTAACAGACCAAGAAGTCAAGGGGCTGCCAAACAATTTGGCGTTAAGCATAAATTTTGTACACGTCTGGTTCACGAGGGAGTCTACTCCACTGCGTGCACTCCCCTGGAGTCTTTATTTTTCTCCATGAACCTCAGTTCAACATGCGGTGTACGTCATTCAGTGCGTCCCAAAAGGCTGAAACATTTGTTTCCATTGCATTTTGATGCCGAGCAGAATGCTTAAAGAGGTTACATCCGGAGAAGCTACTGGAGTGGTTTTCGACCGGCCAAGCTGCTTCAAGTGCACTGAATCTACTCCAAGTTGTGTATATTCATGAGGTACACACTCGGGCTATTTGCTCCGATCAACTCCAATGACCATAACTCTAATTGCTGTCCATTGAAAATTCGCGGTATGATTCTGATTTTGAGGAAGGATTGAGGTTATTTGGTAAGGCAAAGTCAACAGTCATCTACCACTGGTAGATGGAGTGCTCTGGGTTTGTGGTTACAGTTTTGTAGAAAAATCGAATGCTCTGCTTGGAGGCCTACTCAGCACATGACAGAGTACCTTTAGTAGACAATTTTGATTTGATACTGATAACAAGGAGATTCGATTAAAGATACACAGCGATACAAACCCTTGGAAAAAATAGAAATGCAGTAGTTGTGCAAGACATAACCGCTTGCAATAGTAGTGAGAGATCTCCATTGACTTGCTGGATGTACGTTGACCTTCAGTTCCAAGTAGCACAAAATGTTACGTTTGCCGGAAATCAGCAGATGCCAAGACTAAAGATGCATCAACAGACATGAAGAAAGCAGGTTTTATAAAAACACAGAGGTATGAGCAGTAAGGTCAATCTTGAGAGGCAATCTCCCGCGATTTACTATTTACAGCATTCGGAAGTAGCTTAGTCACACGGTTGTTTCTTTTGAGAAAAGCCACGGCCGAAAGATGTCTTTTTCATGTGTACGTTGCCCTAATGAGAGGCAGAGTAAAAAAATGTGTCTGAACGGTAGAGGGTCTCTTTGAAAGGACAGAAACCTCGTCCATCTTCAAGTCGTAGTTTTTTACATTAGTGCTGGTCATATCTTGTAAAAACACGGCCTGCCCGTGGTCAATGCATTGCATATGTGCATGTATTATGCGGGGATACGAAGTAACGGAATAGGGACCTGGCGAAAGGTTTACGTTCCATCTTACATTTACCTAGCGCCTGAATCTTCACCAGCAGTGGCAATGATGGGGTAGGACCGCTCTGACCTCAAACGTTTCTTCTTCATAATGGATTTGATGAATAATACCTGGATCTATTATTCATGAGAAGGAAGGAGTTCTTTCTGACATTTTGGCGTGCATTTGTTTTACTTCTTGCCGTGTTCATAAAAAATACCTTGCCCAGATTTGCTACGCAGAACACTCTTTAAAAGTGAAAGCTTGTATTATTGGCGCCACGGTTGGCAGGTAAACATTTCAATAAAGAACAGTTTTGACCGCTACGTTGAGCGTTCGTTCTGATCGAAACGTCAGCACAAGGTTCTCAGAATTTGCCGTCTTTAAGGACATCGTTACCAAAGCATCTGTCCAGTCACCACAGATATTATCTGACTGTATGTTCTCGTATATGAGATCGAAGTGTCAAACACTTTCCCTCGTACTTCAAATCTTTAGAAGGAAGGTCAACTGAAATAGCCAATTTCTCACTATGAATTTGTAGTACGTGTTTGTAGAGTGTTAAATAACAAGTCCCACGTGGCAATGAACTTTATTAGTGTATCCCAAGGCTGGTTGTCAATTAAGACTTGTCACAGCCATGACCGATCGCCTGAGGACTGGCCATAATCCTGGCTGTGGTAATTTACTTCTGCGTACCCCTGAGATCATGGTTTGTTCTACTGTACTCGGCCCACCCCTTCGTTATGCGATTGATACCGACGATGTGCAGCTGCATAATTAGAATCATCCAAAAGCAATGTCTTGGTTAGTTTAAAGCACTGCTGCAGTGACGCACACCCTACCGCTACATCGTCTTGCGGCCATTTGTAACTCTGTTACGATTTAGGAAGGCCTCTGTTACGATTTATCGTAAGCCTGCCTCCCGGCGTAAATCAGATCAGTCTGAAAATCGCGACTGAACAGACATGACAGAACGGCCAAACGTGAATTCTTACATGTAGCCTAACGAAGAAACAACTTTCTTCAATGTACATGTCTGAACTGAGTTAATCTCGTACATTGTAAATGCTATCATATCATATAATCTAATATTTTCTACCAGGTTTCAGAATTAATAACATGTTGAATCTTCCGGAACGTCATGACTGCCAGCAACGCTTCATGGCAGGTAGCCTGGGTGGCATGGCTCTAATTACCAACCAAATGTTGGTGATGCAAGAAGATTCCGACAGTAAATGACAAGGCTTGTAACATCAAAGATACGCGGAGACGTATACTTAGTAGCAGCATCACAGTACCAATAATTGAAGGGCGACTGGTGGGAAGGAAGGAACGTCGCCTCTGCTGGTATTGTATGTTTCCATCAGGGACGAAGCCATAGCAGTGTATGCCCTGGTGGTAAATGGGAGACGTTCTTATGTTTTTCACTTGAATTGGGTGTTTTACTTTTCCTTGCAAAGAAACAAGGTACAAAGCACCATGGCTTACTGTCCCATGCGACGGACGTGAAGAGCCAGGGATGATATCCCATATAGCCCGGGCTGGATTCGAACCCGGGACCTGCCGCTTCCTGAGTGGACGTGATAATCACTCGGCTATCAGGGCTCTTCGTGATAACCACTGGGTTGTGGGTTCAGCCACCGGAATACCCCAGGTATGATTGCCAAATATGTCTCCCAAAGAGTAGGTATGTTTCCTCTGTATAGGTATGATTTATTGGGAGCGGATTCATAGCATGGCTGACGTATCGTTCAGGAGATTCATTTAGAGTATGACACCGGCCGTGGCGGGGACTGATGAGCCTGTTCCGCCGGAGCAGTCTGCCTGTCACACACCATGAATACACAAAAATGAGATGTTCAGTTGCATTGGAACCTCCTCCCCAAAGATAACAATCAGTGTATGCTGCAATATCCACACGTCTAATATTCCCATGCCTGCTTTTGCCGGGGATGAGACATTTTAAAAGATATTCATGCAGGTTAGCATCAACATACAGTATGTTGTCGGCGTCATCTGAAATATCTATCGCCCATCCCCTCTGCATTTTCACGATCTTCCCATCGTAAGCTGGTCACAAACTCATGACACGTTGCCTCAGCTAGTCCACGTTCTTAGGTGTACTTCAATTTTTCATACCGTACATGATAACTATGAACACTTTGCCATTCAAATTCATAGAATTTTAAGATTAGCCTTTCTCGAAGGTACAGAATTTACGTATGGGTCGAATCGACAAAGCAAAGATGCACCGCTATCATTGTAGGTTCACATTACCTTTCAACTCGTCTTGTAAAATGCGAAGTCAGACAGGAGTGAATATCGAGTCCCGGGTTCTGATGTGACTGCATTGTCAGGGTGTCAAAACTGAACATATGAAGAGGCAATTTCCTCTGTTAGCAAAGTATCTATTACGAAGAGCTGTTCAACTTGTGGTGAGCGCGTAAGGTTTCAACATTCAGTGTTGAATTCCGCGGGGAAATCGTGTTCAGGTTGATTATTTGAGAAGGAGTGTTGGTTTTTAGGAAGAATTAACGGTGTAAATGTAAATTTGGGTGCGTGAGCAAATTTCATAAGCGATCTTTTGAACTATGACAGCCCCGGCCAAAGTTTTCACCATTCTAAACACCGTGTATGTTTATCCAAGTGACAGCGATTTCTATGGGTGTTGTGTTCCTTGAACTTGTAAGTGACTAGTCTGGAAGGGTTGCTGGTGCTGTTAATTGTCCTGATCAAACTTTTCAATGAGCGTTTCTGACGAGTAGTCGTTCTGTTCCATCTTGTTTGCAAATAACACAGTTTGGAAAAGGAACGGTGTCTTGGCAGGGTTTCATCAGACTTTTCGATAAGCAACCAAGTGTAAACATCACAGCTCCACTTGTTACCTTTGAAAGCCGACCCAAGACACATCGTCATACTCTATTGACAAGTCAGACCCTGTCCTCATTTGCCGCAAACCCGCCAACTCATTCCTCTCACTAAACATGTTCACCACTTGATCACAGTATCAGTCAGATATACCAGACGTAATTCAATCATTTATAATCATGGCCCGGCTCATTGCACCTGATTTGTTTCTCCACCTTGCCTTCGTAGTGGAGACTGAGCGATCACAGCCGAGAAGTCGTGAAGATCATCACGACTCTTGAGGGGAGGGCGTCTTTTGATCGTTGACAAGGGGTTCAACGCGGTAGTACCGTCGTGGTGTCCATGTCACAAGCCACAGGACTAGGGCCATCCCGTAACGGCTCGAAACCAGAACCTGCTTACGAATTTTGTACATTACATTATGGCATACACCATCATTTGTTTACCTACTGTAAATACATGTGTTCCTTCCGCAGTCAACTTCTTTCATCCTGAGATGTTTGGGCACTTCACTCTTTTTATCATAAGGATGCAAGTTAGAGCCTGTTATGTAAATGGCAAGTAACCTGTTCATCAATTATAGGGCAGCAACAAGCAACAGTTTCGATGAAGGGTAAGCAAGGTTAACTGGTGAGCAATTATTCATCTGTTGTTTTCTAAACAATTTTTTGCTGATATGGGCTAGAAATAGTGTGGAAGGCTTGAAACCTGTTAGATATTGCCACACTGGTGGTAACCTTCCACCGCTTGCTCATGCTCCACCAACATGGCTTGTGTTTTACGGTACGCTGACCTTGCCAAACCTTGGTCGGAATTATCTGAAGTATTCCAAAAGAAGTGATACTTGTCGGAGGAAAAAACAACGAACAGCCACTACGTTCATTAGTAACCTACAGCATCCACTTAGGTTCAATTACCCTTCAAGGATTCAATAATAAAAAAACAATACCACAGGGCAAAGGTATGTAGTGGAAATAAAATGCGTGTTTTAGCACGCTGTTTCAGTGAACTCATCCCATGAGGCAGGAACGATATGATAAGATTGCGATGGGGGTCTTGTAGTACAAGCAGTTGGGCACTGATCGGCTGCAGATTTTTCAACGCCTGTACGGTGAGTTCAGGCGAATACTTTACCTATCCTTCAACCACCCCCTTGTTAGCGTCAATGTCCAGGTATGCACCGAAGGCGAGCGAAATACCCGAGTTGGTTCCAAACACATCGGTGGTCTTTCATTCTCTGCCGTCGTGCTTTGGTAATTTTTTGTACTCGTGTTTGCTTCACCTAAAATGTAATAACACTGGAATGATCTTTATCATGCTGCTTCTGAACAATGTTATCAGGCAGCAAACTGCCAAACATATTGGCCAAGGTGAATCTAGCAACGAACGCGAAAAAACAAATGAGCAATTTTAATGTAAACATCTGCATAGCGTGCCGAGATATAGCAAGAACTTAGAACAACCTCAGCCAAAATGAACTTGATATTTTTCCAGGTGGTTACGATAAAGGCCTAAGCCAACTCTGTTCACAATGTATGAAGGTTACCAATGAGTTCGATCCTGCTACTCTCTGATTCTGTGGTGCATATTTCTGGAAGTTTTTAATGCCCCCTTACTTTCCTGAGAGTAACAAGATGGCCGCATCCCATCACTGGGTACAAACTCCAGTGGCCTGAAGAATTCAGAATTTGCTGAAGGCGATGGTTGTAATCACAACTCGACCATTCCTTCCACTCCCTCGAATGTATTGATTGGTGACCGAAATTGGTTTCATCCGATTAAACTTTGAAATGAAATCAGTGTAAATTGCCTCGGGACATTGTAAATTGATCCACTTTGCAAAAACTACCTTTCAATCACAGTAGGAAGAAGAAGTTGAGGGCACCTCGACGATCGCAGGCGGCCCGACTTTCATTTGGATGTGTAATTGACCGATCAGGTTCGTTTACCAACTCTAAAGCCTAGGGGCCTGTTTCATAAAGTGACTTTAAGCTAATGGTACCATTAACTCCATGCGTTTTCCATTTGGTTAAAGGTACCATTAGCTTAAAGTCACTTTACATGTATGAAACAGGCCCCTGGTCACAAATCCACCGGGCCCCGTACGATTCTCCCCACCCAGCGGCTTGCCGTGGATTTTAGAGACTGAAACACGGATCTAAGATGAATTATGCCGAAATCGCCTTTAATGGACAAGTGGAAATTAGACTGGATCAAACTGGGCACCGTAGAAATTGGCCAAAATGTCTGTTTTTACTCGCCGTATGGGCCCCGGAGTGGATATGTGACTGGGGCTTAAGCCGAAGGTTCGTTTCTCCGCCAACTCTAAGCCGAAAACGGAAGTGGACCTAGACCCGCTGTGTAGGCCTACAACTTTCTACAGAATAAACATCATCTGTTGTAAGTACATATTTCTAGGAATGAGCGAAATGGTCATTCATGCACCGATCACCGTATTTTCCGCCATCCGGAAACTACCGAACGAACCATTCCGGTAGATTACCTTATGATGTCTGAAGGAAACAAGAAGAGACCCCCGATCTCCTCGAGGGAAATCTAAACCTGAGAAACAAACCAAGTAGATTAGACGGTCAATCGAATTCTTCCGTTACGATAGTTTTCTAGATTACTATTCGGGACAGATCGAACACCTTTCGTGTCGTGTTTTAAGTTTGTTTCTGGGAAAAACATGTTTGTTTCATTTCTCAGTAGTATTTACCGTCAACTTTTCAATTACAAGCTCGGCTGTCTTGGAGCACAAATTACGGAGTGGTTCTTCATGTCAACGTCCTTTTGCCAGACTGGAGGTATGGA